>CM051032.1:15779388-16379388 GCA_027627225.1 Congeria kusceri
TTCTAAACATTCATATTATTAACGCGATGTGTCTTGTTCTAAACATGCCATATTTAACGCGATGTATATTGTTCTAGACAAGCCATATTAACGCGATGTATCTTGTTCTAAGCAAGCCATATTAACGCGATGTATCTTGTTCTAGACAAGCCATATTTAACGCGATGTATCTTGTTCTACACATGCCATATTAACGCGATGTATCTTGTTCTAAACATTCATTTTAACGCGATGTGTCTTGTTCTACACATGCCATATTTAACGCGATGTATATTGTTCTAGACAAGCCATATTAACGCGATGTATCTTGTTCTACACATGCCATATTAACGCGATGTATCTTGTTCTACACATGCCATATTAACGCGATGTATCTTGTTCTACACATGCCATATTAACGCGATGTATCTTGTTCTACACATGCCATATTAACGCGATGTATCTTGTTCTACACATGCCATATTAACGCGATGTATATTGTTCTAGCCAAGCCATATTAACGCGATGTATCTTGTTGTAAACATTCATATTAACGCGATGTGTCTTGTTCTAGACATTCATATTAACGCGATGTATCTTGTTCTACACATGCCATATTAACGCGATGTATCTTGTTCTACACATGCCATATTAACGCGATGTGTCTTGTTCTACACATGCCATATTTAACGCGATGTATATTGTTCTAGATAAGCCATATTAACGCGATGTATCTTGTTCTAAACATTCATATTAACGCGATGTATCTTGTTCTACACATGCCATATTTAACGCGATGTGTCTTGTTCTACACATGCCATATTTATCGCGATGTATCTTGTTCTACACATGCCATATTTAACGTGATGTATCTTGTTCTAGACAAGCCATTTTAACGCGATGTATCTTGTTCTACACATGCCATATTAACGCGATGTAGTTTGTTCTAGACAAGCCATATTCACGCGATGTATCTTGTTCTACACATGCCATATTAACGCGATGTATATTGTTCTAGACAAGCCATATTAACGCGATGTATCTTGTTCTACACATGCCATATTAACGCGATGTATATAGTTCTACACATGCCATATTAACGCGATGTATCTTGTTCTTCACATGCCATATTAACGCGATGTATCTTGTTCTACACATGCCATATTAACGCGATGTATCTTGTTCTACACATGCCATATTAACGCGATGTATCTTGTTCTACACATGGCATATTAACGCGATGTATATTGTTCTAGACAAGCCATATTAACGCGATGTATCTTGTTCTACACATGCCATATTAACGCGATGTATATTGTTCTAGACAAGCCATATTAACTCGATGTATCTTGTTCTACACATGCCATATTAACGCGATGTATATTGTTCTAGACAAGCCATATTAACGCGATGTATCTTGTTCTACACATGCCATATTAACGCGATGTATATTGTTCTACACATGCCATATTAACGCGATATATCTTGTTCTAAACATTCATATTAACGCGATGTATCTTGTTCTACACATGCCATATTTAACGCGATGTATATTGTTCTAGACAAGCCATATTAACGCGATGTATCTTGTTCTACACATGCCATGTTAACGCGATGTATCTTGTTCTTCACATGCCATATTTAACGCTATGTATATTGTTCTAGACAAGCCATATTAACGCGATGTATCTTGTTCTACACATGCCATATTAACGCGATGTTTATTGTTCTACACATGCCATATTAACGCGATGTATCTTGTTCTAAACATTCATATTAACGCGATGTGTCTTGTTCTAGACATGCCATATTAACGCGATGTATATTGCTCTAGACATGTCATATTAACGCGATGTATCTTGTTCTAGACATGCCATATTAACGCGATGCATCTTGTTCTACACATGCCATTTTAACGCGATGTATCATGTTCTAAACATTCATATTAACGTGATGTGTCTTGTTCTACACATGCCATATTAACACGATGTATCTTGTTCTACACATGCCATATTAACGCGATGTATCTTGTTCTACACATGCCATATTAACGCGATGTATCTTGTTCTACACATGCCATATTAACGCGATGTATCTTGTTCTAGACTTGCCATATTAACGCGATGTATCTTGTTCTACACATGCCATATTAACGCGATGTATATTGCTCTAGACATGCCATATTAACGCGATGTATCTTGTTCTACACCTGCCATATTAACGCGATGTGTCTTGTTCTACACATGCCATATTAACGCGATGTATTTTGTTCTACACATGCCATATTAACGCGATGTATCTTGTTCTACACATGCCATATTAACGCGATGTATCTTGTTCTAGACATGCCATATTAACGCGATGTATATTGCTCTAGACATGTCATATTAACGCGATGTATCTTGTTCTAGGCATGCCATATTAACGCGATGTATCTTGTTCTACACATGCCATATTAACGCGATGTATCTTGTTCTACACATGCCATATTAACGCGATGTATCTTGTTCTACACATGCCATATTAACGCGATGTATCTTGTTCTACACATGCCATATTAACGCGATGTATATTGCTCTAGACATGCCATATTAACGCGATGTATCTTGTTCTAGACATGCCATATTAACGCGATGTATCTTGTTCTACATATGCCATATTAAGGCGATGTATCTTGTTCTACACATGCCATATTAACGCGATGTATCTTGTTCTACACATGCCATATTAACGCGATGTATTGTTCAATACTGGATGCTAGTTTTCGGTAAAAATTAATTGTATGACGAACAATGGCTTTTGCTTCGCAATCAATACAAATGAGTCAGATTGCTGATCACAATTGGCTCTCCGGATATTCATGTAGTCGACAAATTTGTCAAATATGTTAAAATGAAAAGCGAAAATGTCGGTTTACTTATTTGAAAAAAAATCTGAGAATATCAAGTTTCACTTGGGTATTAATTACGTATACTTACTAAGTCAGTATATACACAAAGGTCCTTATTGATAGAGCTGAATTAGATCTCAAACATAATTGTTTAATACATGTATATCTACCTATCAGACACCATACGTACCTTTGCAATTGACGTATATCTCGTTGGTTTGCCAGGTCTGGTGCACAGTTTTAACTTCAAAGGAACCTGCAGAGGCATCAGGTACTCCTTGTCCAGAAACATCTGCCTCTCTTCCACGAACTCGCCGTAATGCGCCTTTTGCGCCTGCTTCTCGTCGTGCACGTCTAAAACCCGTATCCGCGCGTACGGTATGGTCCGTTTCCCCTCCACCATTATCTCCACCCCGTCCTGGAACCAGCCGGCGTCCTCGTAGGCATCGTTCTTGTCTGTTTGGTTGATCCGCACCTCCATGGGCGCGTCGCCCCTCGACACAGCCTCCCACAGAGTCTCTTCCGGTGTCCGGTAATTGTCGTCCAGGCTTTCCGACATTGTGTAGTCCGCCGTATTCGCTTTCAAGAATCCACACTTATTTACTTCAATTATTCAAAATTGTATTTCGTAAAATCCAATCTATGACTGACGATCATATGTTAAATGGTTGAGTTCGCATAAATTTAATCGATAGAAAAGTCATTATACCGACGCGTTTAAAAGTATGCATTCACTTTATGCACGGTTATAATTTAGCGAAAATATTTATTATAATATTGTCATAATGCAGCAAGCATATTAACGCAATCCGAAACAGACTTCTATTTGACGATTATTGTCGTTTCAAACCTTTCAATGTATATGACGTTCATAGCACAATCTACTGGCTATATATGGAGAGAAACATTTGACGTTTAAAACTTCCTCATTGCTGTTTATACGTACAGTCCAACGCATTGTCACTAAACAGAAAAGGGTACATCGACACTACCTTCGTACTCAAAGCCACAATCAGGCGCGGATATTTCTTTCGTACTCCTATGCCACAATTAGGCGCGGATACTACATTCGTTCTCAAGGCCACAATCAGGCGCGGATACTACATTCGTACTCAAGGCCATAATCAGTCGCGGATACTACCTTCGTACTTAATGCCACAATCAGGCGCGGATACTACATTCGTACTCAAGGCCATAATCAGGCGCGGATACTACATTCGTTCTCAAGGCCATAATCAGGCGCGGATACTACATTCGTACTCAAGGCCATAATCAGGCGCGGACACTACCTTCGTTCTCATTGAACGACTGAACGAACGGTTGTGATTAAATTGATTGAAAAATACGTCATTGGTGACGAAATGCGTATGTTTAAGTCAGTGTGAAGTTTTTAAAATCGAATGTTGAACAATGTTAGAGGGGGGCATTTGCCGCTTCCCACTCTCTAAACCTGCCTATAAGTCAGTTAATTAGGCGGACTAAGGGACGAAAGCGGCGTAACCCCTCTTAAATCGTTCAACATTTGATTTGTTAAACCATACCATAACTAAAACCTTTGCATTTCATTGTCCATGTCGTGTTATTCAATCAATTTATTGTAATAATCAAATCCGTTCTGTGGTTCTTTCTTTAAATTGTTTCGTTTTGTCAATATTGCACTTTAGCGATATCTATTGTATGTAAGAGAACCCAAAAACAGTTTGTTGTCATTTACTGAATTTTCAGCCCCTCTAACTCAAAATTCTGTAGTCGCGCTTGAGTCATATATGGAGGACCTTTTATCTGTATGGCCTAGCACGCGCTTATATCAATAGGAAGTCATTTCGCGTGATAAAAATATATAATATGCATTGCTCACATACAGGTGGGTTGATTAAAGTAAACAGGAACAATAATGTAGTTGTCTGTACCTCCGACAAGGAGATTATGTTTTTGTAACCGTTGTTTGTATGTTTATCGCATGAAATCTACCGGGAAGATTGGTACATTTTTGGAAATCGGCCAAAGTAAAAATGATAATATTTTTTAGGTGATTCGGATCACCGTCTCGATCCAGAATTAAGAAAATGTTATTTAGAGATAGGTCAAAGGATGTAACCTACAACTGGAAAGTTCATTTGTTAAGTAGGTTAAGTATGTTGTCGGTTGTCTGCGGTCTCCGAGCGGTTTCTAGTTTACAGAGTCGTCTGTAGCATTGGCTAACACGATGATGCTGTTTATAAAAATGACCAGTGTGTTTACAAATAGTAATATATAAAAAAAACACAAGAAATTGACGTGAGTGACATTTATAACGCTGAAAAGCGCTCGGTAATTGTTTTATATAAAATAACGTTATTTCGAATTCGTGAGTTCGATTCCAACTGGAACCGTGTATCCCCAATATGTATATGTATACATTTTTTAAGAGAGAGGAAAAGTATTTGTAATAGTAAATTCTGTCGACTTGGTCTCTCCTTTAAACAATTGCAAGGCTTCATTATATTTCACTTCGTAGTTTTTACATACATAAATGTCAACACAGTCTTAAGCGACCATGCACGATTGAAAACACGTAATTGGCGACGAAATGCGTCGGTTTAAGTGAGTGTGAGGTTTTAAAAATCAAATATTGAACAATGTGAGAGGGGGCGTTTGCAGCTTCCGCCCCTCTCTAAATTTGCAAATATGACAGTCAATTAGGCGGACTAAGAAGGGACGGAACCGGCGTCACCCCTCTAAAATCGTTCAACTTTCGATTCATTTTAGACCATACCATAACTTAAAACTTTTCATTTCATTGACCATGTATTGTTATTCAATCAATATTGTGCAGTAATCGAATCCGTGCTATGGTCCTTTCTTTAAATTGTTTCGTGTTGTCAATATTGCACTTAAGCCATATTTATTATGTGAAAGAGAGACCAAAAACAGTTTGCTGTCATTTACTGAATATTCAGCCCCTTTAACCCAAAATCTTGTATACTCGCTTGAATTATATATGGAGGACCTCGTATCTGTGTGGTAAGCACGGGTTTCAATAGGAAGTCATTTTACGTGATAAAATATATAATATGCATTGTTCAATTGCAGGTAGGTTGATAAAGTAAACACGAACAATACAGTTACCATTGTTTTACCTTCGCCAGGGAGGCCATGCTTTTTGTTACCATTGTTTTGCTTTTTATCTGTTTATTTTGTCAATTACCAACTTCATGCAAAGGTGAAGAACGGATTGAAATTTACCGGGAAGACTGAAAATCAGCCAAAGAACAATTGATTACTTGTAGGGGTGATTCGGATCACCGTCTGGATTCAGAATTAAGAAAAGGTTATTTAGAGATAGATAAAAGATGTAACCTATAACTTGAAAGTTCAATTGTTAAGTAGGTTAAATATGTTGGTCTTCGAGTGGTTTCTAGTTTACGGAGTAGTCTGTGGCATTGGTTAATACGATGATGCTGTTTTTAAAATGACAAGTGTGTTTAAAAATAATAATATAAGCACAGAAAATTGACCTGAAGTACAGTTATAACGCTGAATAGCACACGGTAATTGTTTTTATAATGAATTACGTTTCGAATGTCGAATTCGTGAGTTCGATTCCTAAAAAAAAAAAAAACGGGAACCGTGTATCCCCAATATGGATATGTAAACATCTTTTTAAGAGAGAGGGACAGTATTTTTAACAATAAATTTTGTCGACTTGGTCTCTCCTGTAAACTATTGCAAGGCTTTATTATATTTCACTTCCTAGCATTTACTTACATACATGGCAACATTTTTAAGCGAACATGCACGAATGAGAGCACACGCACAATGATGCATTCAATTTTTGATGAATGCCTACACACAGGTGAAATTCAAGCCTTATATACTTATCTAGAGTCTGTTGAATTTATCAAATATATTTAACTACAAAAATAAACTGGAGACTTTTGCTAAGGTGATTTTAGGAGTGTTTGCCAAGTCAAACACACAACAGTTTTTGTTTCAAAATGTATTAATCAATGATTATTCTGTTCAGAAACGTTGTTACATACAGCTTTGCATTTCTTAGTTTTGAAATGAAGCGGGTTAATGGTAAACACAGAAATTGTAAGTTGTCATCATGAAGTTATAGCTTAAAACGTAACTGCCCAGGTTTTTATGAGTTAGTACTCATGTCCATTCTAATATAATTCCCAGTTAAGCGAGTATTATATCATTATGCTTATTATCTTTAAATAGAAATTATTGGCAGCCTTAGTCAATGTTTAGCACAAACTTAAATATAAGACTAGGAAGTATTTAGGAAAACTAATTAATTTAACAGAAGTATTTACATGTTTTACGGAAGCGTGGTTTCAGTGAAATATGCAAGTCTATACAAACTAGGAAGTATTTAGGAAAACTAATAAATTTAACAGTAGCATTGACATGTATTACAGAAGCGTGGTTTCACTGAAATCTCCCATGTTTAGCGTTAGCGTGTAAGACCTTTGATTCGGAGGTCGTGGGTTTGTGCATATGTTTTATATTACTCTTTCTTTCAAAGAGAATACAAAAAATATGAGATTAGTCTAGATGCTTTAGTATTTAAAGTTGAAATAGTTTGAGAAATTTATTTAAAATATGAATTGGTTCCTTTAAAAAGCGCAATTTATTAAAGTGAGTGAGTGAGCGAGCGAGCGGGCGGGCGGGCGGGCGGGCGAGTGGGTGAGCGGGTGAGAGTCATCCGCGGGTGAGCGGGTGGCCGGGTGGGCGAGTGAGCGTGTGATATAGTAAGCGAGCGAGCGAGCGAGCGAGCGAGTTAGTGAGTGAGTGAGTGAGTGAGTGAGTGAGTGAGTGAGTGAGTGAGTGAGTGAGTGAGTGAGTGAGTGAGTGAGTGAGTGAGTGAGTGAGTGAGTGAGTGAGTGAGTGAGTGAGTGAGTGAGTGAGTGAGTGAGTGAGTGAGTGAGTGAGTGAGTGAGTGAGTGAGTGAGCGAGCGAGCGAGCGAGCGAGCGAGCGAGCGAGCGAGCGAGCGAGCGAGCGAGCGAGCGAGTGAGTGAGTGAGTGAGTGAGTGAGTGAGTGAGTGAGTGAGTGAGTGAGTGAGTGAGTGAGTGAGTGAGTGAGTGAGTGAGTGAGTGAGTGAGTGAGTGAGTGAGTGAGTGAGTGAGTGAGTGGAACAATGTCCAAAGACTGTGGTCGATCTGTAAGCAGAAATGTCCTGTATGATTATGGTCATCGAGAATGCAAAATGATAATATATGAACGCCAATTACTCATATTCATAAGGTGTTCAAATTATTGCAAACTAGTTTATATATGCTAGTTAAACTTAACTTGTAGAAGTATGTTGCGAGAAATACTTATGTTAATTCTGCATTTGACTTTAAAATATTTCACAAAACTTTGCATGTACATCTGGTTTCCACGTACATACACGTATAAGAACGAATCTTGGTCTTAAATTGCATGTCTATTCTCCGAACTTTGCAAAAAACCTATCATGTTTAATGTGAATTCATAGACGATCGGCTACATAAACATCATCGTACAATTTCAGTAGAGTATAACAAACAAACACAGGCACGAAAATGGAATGTATCTAATGATAAATTCATTGGCTTGATAAATTGGAGGTTATTTGTTCCGGAATCTGGGCTTGAACTATTTCGTAAAAATGCAGAAATTGGGTGGTTGTTGAAAGTGAATAAAGATAATATGCTATTGGTTACAGTGACATTTCTTAAGACAAAACCCCTCCCTAAACCCCCACCCACCCACCCCCCACCCCCACCCCCCATAAAAAAGAAAAGACTACAATAAACAAACAACACCAGCAACAAAAATAAAATATATACAACAAACAAAAACATAAACAAAAATGCAAAACCAAACGAACTAAGATTCTGTAGAACTCCGAATCGTTGTTTATTCGCCGATAAACAACTCTATATCGAAAATCATTTCTTTAATAGTATACCATAAGTCAAATTGATAATACACCACTCTCATATTAGCAAACAACGTTCTGTTTAAGACATCCGAACCTGCAACTTCTTGCAATCTGTTTGACATTATACAGAAATGCAGTGTGTTTCTCATTTCCAGAGTGCAGTGCGTTGAACACTACCAAAGTGCAGTCCGTTTCACACCATCATATTGTGTTTTGTTTTAAAATAACAATGTGTGTTCTTTCTCAATTAACAAAATAAATGTACGATCAATTTCACACGACCAAAGGACAGTATGTGTCACACTAACAGGCACATGTTATGCGTTACACTACCTTATTACAAACTTAACTGCATAACACGCATATAAAATGTACCAAACAATATGTATGTCTTTATGAAATAATCAGGAATCTTCGATGTCAAGTTCTTATGTGACCGCAATACGCCTTATTGGTGCTGTCCTGGAGTTCGAAAAAGATTAGTGTTATATATCGTCTTATGCTAATGTCGTCTTCACCTTTGGTCGCCAACCATGAACAATTAGGTCAAATGTTTCATTCTCCAGTTCGGACAGGCAAAACGGTTTGGACAAAATGATATCTTGCTTGGCTTTCCTGAAGAACTCACCATCCAGCTTATGTCTAAAGCACATCATGGCAACATCGAAAAGTCCACAGAAACAAAGCAGGTAGCACCGTTGTAACACGGTCAATTTATAAAAATCTTCTTGAGATTTTCCGGGTGTTTCAATGTCTTCTTTCTCCCTTTTTGATAAACTATCAAAAGAAATGACCCATGTTTCAGGTGGTGTGCATTCGTATGTATCACACGGACTAACGGTGAGCGGCTTTTCCTTGTCCGTGAATATAACGACGTAACGCTTACGAAGGTCTTTTGGATTGTACGAGTCAACGTAGTCATGTCCTGGGGGTTGGCTAAACTGGTCCACTTGTGCTGATTTAACATGGTATGTCATGACATATTTCTGCAATGCAAGGTGTTTTCATACAAATATCAATATTCTATTACTGTCGTTGTTTATTGTATTTTCTTATGGCCAACAGTGCCGGTAGATTAACAAATCACAAATTCCAACAACGTACTTATTGAATTAAGATACAGGTTTTGATAATATCAGGAACATTTCAAGCTCCATATATACAAGTTCGCTATTGTTTTTGGAAGATACAAGGACTTGCTAAAAAATGTAGTCATTAAGATGAAAGAGGCGTGTCCATCTGAGTGATCGACAAGAAGATGAAAGAAAAATAACAGCTTATGTAAGAAAAGGGAAGTGAATTTTTACACACCTGTTGATATTCGTACGCATCGGTTGAGGCAGGTGCTGAAACATAATCAACTCTAAATAAAGGGAGCATTACTATTGAGCTCAAAACAGTTTACAGCTGAACTTTGTTATCTCGAAGTCGCCGTTCGTTCACAAATGACTTCGAGATAACCGAGGTTCGAAATATCCGAATAGAGAACTTTTTAATTTAATTAGTTAACAATGTTCAATACATTGTAAATCCTAATATAAAATTGCGAACCTGTATAAAAGTAAAGTAAAGTGTTTGTTTATTATAGTGTCACCCCTCGCGATTAAGGGCCAGCCAGTTTTGACTTATGAGACACCTTTACTGATGAACATCTTTACCCCGATTCCTATCCTATATGAAGGGCGCTTGGCAGGAAGGCAATCGGTACCCCTTGATTTAACTAGCTGCTGGGTAGGCAACCGGCCATATCAGAACGCGCCCTGTGTAGGACTCGAACCTTCGACCTCCCGCTCCGTAGGCGAACGCCCTAACCACTAGGCCACGAAGACGGTATATATACTGAACTGTAAAACAGTGGTCAAATATTCAATGAAGTAAAGTTTTATTATGTCTTTATTATGTCATGTTTAGTTTTATTGTGTCATTTTTCACAACCATTATTACAACTTACGTAATTTTTGCTGATTTCATAATTAACATACTTCAGTTAGTAATCAGCTGTTAAGATAAGCATATCTGTTATAGGTCAAAGAAAGATAACTTCTGTTATACTTAACAACAGTTATGTCCCTTGCTTAACTGGCCGACTCAGAATCCCCAATCTTTAAATAGAGTATTGCTATCAGCCATGCAATTCCAGTGAGCGCTTAACTGGTTGTTAGACCCCCAGCTTTCAAAACACTTAAAAAAGCTAATACTTCAAATGCATATTTTACATAGATAATTACATTTTTGGACAGGTTACAATTTCTTGTATAATACCGTTTCTACCCTATGTATTGGGACACTTAAAAATAATTACAATTTTTCTTTTCCCAATATAAAGGGTCATAAAAAAAATAATTCCCTAAAATGTGTCCCAAAATATAGGGTAATATTCGACCCAATGTATTTTCACACACACACACTCACACCGATTGTCGTTATGCCGCGTGCTTAACTGAGTGGAGCATGTCAATTAAGAAAATGCAGTCTTTGTAGTTTTTATTATATAAAAGGGGTACGCTCTTATTATTTGCAGCATATCTATTGCAATATACGGTGTACTATTTGTTTATGAATTGTTGTTATCAGTTTGTTTTATTTAATCTGTAAAGGGTGTATTGCCAATTACTGATAAGCCTCTTTTGAGAAAACCCCTGCAGAGTAGGCTGTCCGGCTAGCGCAGTGGTTGGTACACGCGCTTCTCACCTAGGCGGCCAGAATTCGCTTCCCACTCCCGGCGCATGTGAGTTTGGTTGGTGGTGACCATACCGGACAGGTGGGGTTTCCTCCGGGTACTCCGGTTCCCCCCCCCCCCGCCCTCCCCCACAGCACAAGACCACACCAAAACTAATTATCTTTCAGTAAAAAATGAATAGCTGTAAAATTCGTCCTAACTTTCGTGAGTCTCTAGTAAATTAATTAGGTAGGAGTGCTGGGACACACTCCGGGTCCTCACATAATGCAGCCACAGGCGCGGAAGGACCTCATAAACTTCGAAATACACACACACACACACACCTGCAGAGTTATCCCAGGGTAGCCCTAGAAGATAATCCTGATAAGATCTTTATTATTGATTATTGATGTGCTTTGATGACTGGGTGCATCAGTAGATTGGATATTTCAATAGAAGTATGTTGTTTATGTTTATTTTATAAAATATTGTTGATTAAGCGATTTTATTTAATTTTTAGTTGAATGTGTAGAGATTATTCTCTCAGCCGATAAAAATCTCTGTAAATAAACTGTTTTCAGAGAAATAGACTGTTCTGCCAGAGCCTCTGAGAGCGGTATGAATTGAGCTGTTTTGGCCTGATTTACTCACTGGCTGTCCGGCTAGCGCAGTGGTTGGTACACTCGCTTCTCACCTAGGCGTCCCGGGTTCGCTTCCCATTCCCGGCGCATGTGAGTTTGGTTGGTGGTGACCATACCGGACAGGTGGGGTTTGCTCCGGGTACTCCGGTTTACACCCCCCTCCCTCCCCCCCCCCCCCCACAGCACAAGACCACACCAAAAGTTCATCTGTATTTGTGGAAATAGTTTGCTGATTAAGTATTATAATTATTCATTGTAATTGGACGGTAGTTTTTAAGAAACTAAATACACTAATACAATATCTGGCATACCTTTATCGCTAGTTATTTTCATTGTCTCTTCCTCCGTTTTTAAGAAACTAAATACGCTAATACAATATCGGGCATACCTTTATCGCTAGTTATTTTCATTGTCTCTTCCTCAGTTTTTAAGAAACTAAATACACTAATACAATATCCGGCATACCTTTATCGCTAGTTATTTTCATTGTCTCTTCCTCAGTTTTTAAGAAACTAAATACACTAATACCATATCGGGCATACCTTTATCGCTAGTTATTTCCATTGTCTCTTCCTCGTCGGATGATTCTAAAATATCAAAACACAGTGTAGTGTAGATTACCTGTTCAGTAAATTATACAATACAAAAAATAATCTGCAACGATTTGTTAAACGTATGCAACAGCCGTATTTATTGTCATATAATATTGTCCATATTGTCCAGTAATATAAAAATGTATATACTTCTCAATAAATAGGCTATATTATTGTGTTTAAAGTGTTATTTGATGTATTTAAATAGGTCCTGAATAGCATTATTCTTAATTGACGTTTGCAAACGGATGATTCCAGATTAAAAAATCTAGTTGCATGTACATGTATTAGCTGCGCATATTTTCAATGTGTCATCTGTAAGGGAATCGGTCGAAGACAAAAGTCAAATATACAGCACGGTTTTAACCAACATGTTTTCTAGAAAGCAATTATGCTTACCGAGATACGGTACCTGGCAACGTTGCTTCAATGAATATCCGGTTCTTATCACTTTAAACATGTCCGGACTTCTCAAAATAACTGGGTACTCAACTTGTGTGTCAACACAGTATAAACTGCTTTCAACAAAGTCAATATCATGGCAAGTTTGGTACCTTATGTACTTTATTCGCAATTGTGTTTGTGGGTCCACTGAAACCCTTCGCTGTACTCTGACTTCATTCCACATATTTTCAGGTATAAGAACAGTACTATACGACTTGTATGCAGGTTCTCTTCTCCAGGCAAAAGCAAAGGTGATGTCCTTATATCCTACATAAGCCAAAGGACCTTCTGCAATCAGATACGCATTTCCTGCCTTGTCATCATCAAAATGAACAACATCCTCGGGCTCTGGGTGGACAAACGAAAAAGCTAAAGGGCAGATGTTCTCTTCTTTAAGTCCTTGTAGTGAATATATCACACGTATGTATGTCTTGTCTTTGTTAACCGTATCTGTCTGTGCGGTCTAACAATGTAAAACAACATCTGTGAATCATTTAGCAAATTCACTGTACAATCAGTTTCTTGGGTCTTTCCTAATGGTTATCCTTATACGGATTTGATCGAATAGCATCGTTATCCTCTCCAGTTCTATTTTACATTTGTGATGATGTAGTTAACATTAACGAAAAGTATCGCATGAACAGCATTCCCGGAATGTTTAGTTTGAATTATTATTATTTATTTTTATTATTTTTTTTATTATTATTATTATTATTATAAAAGTCATGTAACTGACATTTTCTATGACATTGTTTGCATATTCAAATCCTGTATACCATATCTCATAACATATTTGAATGTGAGGATTGAATTCCACCTGGAAATCCTGACTTTTGCCAAAACAAATATTTGGCTAAAAAATGTTGGTGCAAAAAATAATGGTAAGTGCACTTAGAAACCAGCTTTGTGCACTAAGAATTATGTTCTGAAAAAAACTTGCAAATAATTAATTGAAGTGATTTAAAAAAAAAAAATAACTTTTTTATATTAATATTGATGATAAATATAAAAACAACTTGTCAAAAGGTGCAAATGTTGTAAATATCAAATATAAAATACTCTTGTTTGTGCACTAACATGATTTTTGCGCTCAAAAATTTCAGCGGAAAATGACATGTAACTGAACAATTACATACAAATATATTTTTTTCGAACTAACTGTAAACAAATAACAACTACTCCTTAATAGGCTTATTTCAATGAATTAAGAATATATAAAATACAAACTTAGTTTTACATTGAATATTAGAAAATAAGTTTTTTGCTTGTCCTGTAAAATTTGTAAAATGTCAGTTAAGTACTTATTGCGCCAAACGGACGATTGTTATTATAGCTTGAAGTTTTAGATCAATACCTTGGACAACGGCAAATAGTCACAGTCGGTATGTAGTCTGGAGTGTGTTTTCAAACGCCTGTGATATTTCACTGGAATGAAATATTCTTCCCCAACGTAATTAAGGCGTTCGGTAATTGTTTCAAAGTCATCTCTTTGTTCCAGAGGCACCCCGTCTTCGAACTCTGACTCAAGAATGTAATCTCTGGCGAAACCGATCGTCTTCCGACACACAATAAATTGTTTACTGTCTGACAAATTTATTAAATCTGGATCAACAGTGTGGTTCGCGTATTCGTCATATATTTTTACTTCCACTGAAAACTCAGCATCATTAAGAACGTCTAACAGTGCTTCGTTCGTTTAAGTCCATTTAGAATTCCGTCTTGGTTTGGACATTTTGTATAGCATAACGTAATTATACCAACTACATTATCTTATTCTTATACTGATGTTGTTGCATTGTCACCAAATTACACATGTGGAACCATAAAATTATCTCCACACATATGCATTAAATCCAACGGCTTATATTGCAGATACTTGTATTATAAATCAGAAGATTTGAAGTACATATTCCTCAGTTAATTGCAAAAGATGTGCACTTAACGCACACGCGAAGGTTTATTAACGCTTCGCTTCGTTTCGAGGCTTAAGCTCTGACATATTTTAACACGTGTGTAATTTATCGAACAACTTTATAAATGGGATTATGCCAATATAGAACAATCAGACTGCTAGTCAATGAATACAAGACTAATGTATGAATAAAGATATATCAAGACAGAAGACAAAGATATTTATATAGCTTATAATAGAAACAATAAACATTGAAACGCTGTGTTTTAAAGTGTAATTTGATGGTTTATAAGCGGCATTTTTCTTGCTTAATACTGTAACTTTTTTGCCAATTAATTGTTGAATTGCCATTGAAGAAATAATGTATAATGTGTTTGCACTCTTTGTTATTCTAGATAGCTTACAGCAACACAGAACTTACCAGAAGTAATAAAATGTTATCAATGTGAGACAGTGCAGCTCTTTACTACTTCTGATGTTCTCCCTTAGGTTATGTCTAGTATTTCTACATACATGTATAGTAACAGCAGATTTGCTACAATATATTCTACCACGTTTATTGCGCCGTATGAAGTGTTTACATTACAACTCAGTTAAAATGGCATAGTGCTGTAAATGAAACAAAGTACATTTTAATTTGTTCTTATCACATCATTTAAGTTTATCACAGATGCTTCAATAAATATATCTGCAAAATCAAAAAAGAACAATACTGAAAAGTTAAGTTGAACATGAAACATAATTATATCACAACAGTTGACAACATATTGGTTTTCTCTCAATCAAGAACACGAACTATAATTAAGAACACAATCGCAAAGGACGTAGGACTGGATTTCTCTGCTCAGATTTCCTTAAACCCGGCCGTGCATTGTTATAAAACACTAAACATTGAACCAATAGTTTGAATCGATTCAAGATTAAAAACAAATTCAGTTACTTAAAGACAAAATGCTTCTAGTAACAAGATCCAATGCACTATAATAAGTATCGTCAAGTAAAAAAATCATAACATACGGACATATTTACAACATTAATTTCAGGTAAATACATATGAATAGTAATATTTGTTACTAGTTCACATAGCAAATAATACGATTAAGGCTACAAGAAATGCCTATTTATATAAAAAAAAAACAACAACATATATTACACATTCCCAGAGGAGGGACCTGTAGTGCTAAAAATAACAACAACTAAACAATACCTAAGAACATGCACAATGTGTACTCTTATAACGTCACAACAAATGTGTTACAGCTACGTCAAAACACTACAAACAAAATGATCTGACGTACGAAAATGAAATATGTACACTATGTTTAAGTAGTTTTAAATGTTATAATTTGATTGACTGTGTACCTTTGTAAAGATTATACAAATTGAACTCATTTCTGTTCTCCACTGAAATAGATGTTTTTGCCCATCAGAACTGCATTAGATAATCCATGATGTCCATTGTTGTTAACTCACGTATATGTATGTAATTGTTATCGCCTATGCCACTTAAAGGCACATGGTCCGCTTTGAATTAATTCTTTTTTAAATAATATAATATATTTGGCATGTCGTGGGAAAATCGGGCTTAATGCATGTGCGTAAAGTATCCGTACAGGCTAATCCGGGACGACACTTTCCGCCTACAGTGGATGTATGTTTAGAAGAGACCTCCTTGAAACAGAAAGTACCATAAAAGCGGAAAGTGTCGTGCTGGGTTAGCCTGTGCGAGCACCTTACACACATGCATTAAAAGCCGGGTTTCCCACGACACGCCTCATATATAAAATCTTAAAACTACTTAAATATAGTGTACTATGTGGTTCATGTGGTTCGCATATTAGTCACACACTTTTACTACAAACTCAGCATCATTGAGAAAGTCGAACAGTGCTCGTTTCAGTCCATGTCCATCATTGTGCTAAATGAACAACTGGGCCCAGTTGTTCAAAACCTTTCGGCCAATTAAGCTAACAGTCGTTAGCTTTTGGATGAGGTTTTGTATTTATTTTAAATAAATTGATATGCTCAAATAATTGTCAAATGCTTCATAAGCGAGATGCTTGTAATATTAGTTTTATTTACATCTACAGTTAACAGGCCGTTAGCTTAACCGGCTGTAAAAGGTTTGAGCAACTGGGCCCTGATCTTTAAGTATTAATGTACTTTGTTGTGTAATGTATCAAACAACTTTATGAATGCAAATATAAAACAAATTGATCGCTAGTCGATCAGCTGAATAATAATTTCATCAGATATAGGGCAAGAATAGCCAAGCTTTTTTTATTGCAAATGAAGAGTTTACATTACAACTTAATTGAAAATAACGCAGTGTTGTTAATTATAACTAAGTACATTTTAAATGTTTCTTATCACAGCATTTAAGTTTAATTATATTGGATTTCTCTCAATGCAGGCCAAGAACTATTATTAAAAACACAAACACGAAACATGTAGAACTGTGTTTCTCCGCTCAGATTTCATACAAAACGAATGTGCATTGTCATAAAACTGAATATTGAACTAATAGTTTGAATAGATTCATGATTTAAAAACTAAATGCTTCTAGTAACACGACCCAGTGCATTAAAGTAATTATCGTCGCATGACAAATCTTAACATACGTATACCTGTTTATAAAATTTACAGAAACATGAGGTAAAATAATATAAATAGCAGTGCTGATTACTTGTCCTTATCGCAAATACTAAGAGGAAGGCTACGACAAAATCCTATTAACATAACACACGTCCAGAGAAGGGACTTGCACAAAAACAAAAACAAAACATAACAGCGTTGCCACTGTAAGTGACGTCTGTCACCGAAGGTGTGTTTTGACCTCGCTATCTCATAATTATCAGATACTATCTCCTAATTACGACTTAGTATCTCCTAATCAGGACTTAGTATCTCCTTATTAGGAGATATTATCTCCTAATTACGACTTATTATCTCGTAATTAGGAGATACTATGTCCTAATTAGGATATATTAATTCCTAAATTAGGAGATAGTATCTCATAATTAGGTGATAGTAAGTCCTAATTAGGACGTAGTATCTCGTAATTAGGATTTAGTATTTCCTAATTAGGAGATAGTATCTCCTAATTAGGAGATAGTAAGTCCTTATTAGGAGATACTATGTCCTAATTAGGAGATTCTAAGTCCTAATAACGACATACTAAGTCCTAATTAGGCCTTTGCATCTCCTAATTATGACTATACTAGGACTTAGCAAATCGTAATTAGGACTTAGTATCTCCTAATAAGTACTTGCTTTCTCCTAATTAGGACTTACTATCTCCTAATTAGGAGATACTATCTCCTAATTAGGATTTAGTATCAGGAGTTAGGAGTTAGTATGTTCTTATTAGGATTTACTATCTCATAATTATGAGATACTTTCTCCTAATTAGGACTTAGTATCTCCTAATAAGGACTTTTTGAAGGACAACATCTTGAGTCGGTACAATTGAAACCACATATTTGGTTGCGTTTCATCGACGATATCGACTATACAGTGGTGCCATGGCCAAGAAAATCTTAAGGCCTTTCTGAAACACGCCAATGACTTCCACACATCCATCAAGTTCACCAGTAAAGAATTCAATGAGCAACACATATTTCTGGATACTGTCTCAAGAATTGAGTGGGACAATCTTGTGACTGACCTGTATTCAAAACCTACTGACAGTCACCAGTATCTTCTATCAACAAGCTGCCACCCGCGACACTGCTGTAGAAATATACCCTTCAGTTTGGCACTCCGAATTAGAACAATATTCACCCAGAAAAGTGACTTTGTACTCCGAACACGAACACGAGAGCTATCCCGATCCAAAATGGATATTTATACTTTATGTGCATACTTTATGTTGCCTCTGCTATATATATTTTCCCCCAATAGTTGATTTTTTACATCAGGATGTTTGCTCCGTTTACCAACTATAATGCGATATTTCTCCAAAAACATAGGACTAAGGCCCCGTCCACAACCCTTGGGTAAAAGCAGTGACATTTAATTTAGCAGCTATGTAAGGAAGCGTCCTAGTGCAACAGTCTATATTAATTTTGTATTCCATTTTCTCATAATTAGCAGATACTTAGAGCTAATCAGAAGATACTATGTCCTTATTAGGAGATAGTTAGTCCTAAGGCCTAAATTAGAATTAAGTTTGTTTGCCCTTTACCGACCGACTCACAAAAAAGCCGCCGACAAAAAAAAAATATTGCAAAATCTGCAGTTATTATTTATATATTTTTTAGTTTTTTTTTCTTTCTTTAAATTTCGTATTTTTGTTTCGCTCACAACTTTCATAAGCTACAATTTTGATCATTAAGGCGCTTGAACAAAAGTGTGAAAACAAGCGCCTATTGACCGGATACTAGTAAACACGGTGTATTTCACGTTTTGTCGTGTACCCACTGGTCGACGTATGACGTCATCATCTTTGTATATAATTACGTTTTGTTTTAATGTTAGATACCAGTAAATAGTAGGGAGATCCTTGAAAGTTGTGCGTATATGAAATAGTTCTTTTTTTCTTCTGTCAAAAGAGACATTTCGCATAACGGACACTGCTTTCAATAGTTATTTCCTGCAAACGACATGTCTTTTGTTCAGTTAGATGTATCATGACACCGAATTACCTGAAATTTTAATATTCAGCAGTTTATGTATAGGCAGCATGTGCTTTTGTCGAAATCGCGAGTGTTTCTTACGGGCGACTAGGTGAGCTATCCTACTACCCCTGGCGTCGGCGTCTGAATTGATTGAAGTTTTTATTCAAAAGTCTTGTAACTTCAAAACTACATAATTTATTCACTTGAAACTTGGAATATATCTTTTTCATCAAGCCATCAGGAGCAACATTCCCCTTAACTCATCAACTCTAGTATCAATAGCAATATTACCCATAACTCTATTTTGTACTTTGACAGAATTATGCCCCCTTCTCTTAGATTTTCTGTTTAAAGTTTATATTCAAAAGTGTGAATAACTTCAAAACTACATAAGTTATTCACCTAAAACTTGGAACTAACCTTTGTCATCAAATCTAGTATCAGGGGCAACATTACCCATAACTCTGTTTTGTATTTAGACAGAGTTATGCACACTTCTTACATGCATTTTGTGGTTAAAGTTTTTTCCAAAAAATGTTTAAAGGCTTCACTTAAAAGTTTTGTACTTTAACAAATGTATGCCCCTTCCACCATCCAAAATATGTACCAACTGAAATACTTCGAATGGTCGAGCGCGCTGTCCTCTAACAGCTCTTGTTTATTTTAAATATTGAAAAGCAGAAAGAACCATCTTTCCAAAGAGATCAGACTCGCACCATCTGAATCGAAGAAAAGTGGCGATGCCAGGATATTTTGCTGTTTTACAAAGGGACCCTGTGGAGATTTGATAAACCTGTTTCTAACCTTCAGCGTGTTTGTTGAAATCAATAAATAAATACAAAATTCATAAAGTTGAAACAAGTAAAAATTGGGATGTATTGTATAATATATTGTGCATGGTAGACGAGAATAAGAACATTACCGACAAAGTTTCCATTTCAATTAGCAAATCAACACGTGACAGTGCAGAAAAGTTTTACTCTGATGATAACAAAAAAGTGTAAGTCAATACTGGCTTGGTTATGGAATAATTCTTCTATCAGTACTAGTAAGTTTTTTTTGTTAAATTTTCATTAACAAAAACACAGTTTATATTTGAGTGGACAGAAACATCCGAGTTAACAACATTTCAGATTTTCTTCTTTGTGACATTTTAATCAAATTATTTTTAATTTTCAATTCAATAATTTGACATTTTTCTAGTCGACCAGAATGTATTTGTACCGTATTAATATGATTGGGACTGTCTGGTCAGTTCAGCCATTGATAATGATACAAATGTTTTCTTGTCAGACAGTATGTATCTGTGCTGTATTAATTAATATGCAGTTGCGTATTCAGGCGTACTCCTGTACGACCGAGCGTACACAACGCCTTGCCATTTCGTTTTGTGGTTAAAATTTAAACAGGTACGGCAATCTTGTGATCGTATTTCAATTTTCAGACGAAGCGACATGTCACCTACCTGTAAAGGTTCAATGTCTACTTAGAGATCTTGTATATGCGTTTATCAACTCACTACAAATTACCCGACCTATACATCAATATAAACAACTACAAATAAAACCGCGTATCTAGTAATTTTGCAATAAAATCCTCAATTCGCATAGCGTTTGAATGATTTGTTCTTTCCTATTTGTCTTTATTTTACCAACACATATTTTTCATATGAAAACCCCGCTTGATCCATATTCAAAGTGTGTCGCGGGAAAACCGGGCTCAATGCATGTGCGTAAAGTGTCGTCCCGGATCAGCCTGTGCAGTCCGCACAGGTTATTCCAGGACGGCACTTTCCGCCAACATTGGATTTATGTTTAGAAAAGACTGCACAGGCTGAGCCTAGACGACACTTTACGCACATGCATTCAGTTCGAGTTTCCTACGAAACGCCTCATTCACAGAGCTCCTTGGTGAAACTACAGTATGTGGCTTGATGATTGTAATTCCCCTTGTCTTAAATGTTTTTAATTTGGTACAGAACAAACACCTCCTGTTATATTTCCATATTTCAAATATAGTATCAGGCACGGTACCAGGATTTGGAGTTAGAGGGGCGGAACAATTAAATAACTGACAACAAATTAACTGCTGTTGTCTCTTACATGTAAAGATACATATATCGGAACGAAGCATATTGCCAAACGGAACAGTTTAACCAAAATACCACAAAACAGAAACTATATTTGAAATAATTTGATTGAAAAGAACATGTAATTGTAACAAAATGCACATGTTTCAGTTATTGTTCAGTTTAAAAACCTAGTTTTGGACAATTTTAGCGGGGTCGTACGCCGCTTCCGCCCTTCTCTAAATCCGCCTATTTAGCTCGAAACGAATTGAATGTATTCATCGTTGCAAAACGGCAAGTGTATTGCACATGTGAATTACATTTAAAATTACTTTACTGATAAAATCACAAAGTGAAACTCAAATTCTTAATGTACAAATTATCTGATGTAAACGTTTATGTATGTTTTGGTTTAAGATGCTGATTTTGTATATTTTCGTTCCAAATGAATAATTGTACGGTTCTTTCAAATCGAAATTTAATTTAGATAACTTGACCGATCTTTTGTGTACCTTTAGGAAACAGGAGAGAGCTAGTTTTGATTTTCTTTTGCAAAACCAACACACAGGTAACGTAAATTTATATGATGATATGTTGGGAGGAATAAAGCATTAGTATCGTGTGACCTACTGATCGAGTCAAATATACGACGGATAAAAATGATCACAGACGCCGAATATCTTTTTAAATATATTTTTTGATGATAAGGTTTTATATAGATCATTAAAGTGCTTTAATTTTAAGTTGTTCCGTGCAAAGTGCATATAAGGAACTTCGATTTCTTAATCAAAATGCTGACAACGTAGAAAGACTATTGGCGACAAAAGAAACTAAAAACATGTGATTTATTATAGCATTTTTGCTAAAATGGAATCATTTGTTTGAATATTAGTTCAATTTCTCACTTTTAAACTTGATAATGTTGCGTCCTATTCAATGATAAACGACATCATAGTAAAAGTATTTTTTAAGAAAGAAACAAATATTTTTTTTTCAAACTAGTTATATAATGAAGACGGAATTATATACATGCCAGTCGACAAGTCAATCTGCAACGGGCCATGCAGAATAACTGATGAAGCGTAGTAGTTAGTGAAAAAAGGAACAGATGTAGCTCATTATTTAGTGGTCTTATTTCACAGCACTATGGTGAATATTTCGGTTACACACAACACGCAAATAGCGAAAGTAGGGGTGTCATTAGTTTGAAGTAACATTTTTAATAAATTGACATTTTAAAAAATGTAATTGTTATAAATAACATGATATACACATTATAACACATATGACATACATTACCTTAAATACTTAAAAAATAATAAAACAGGCAGGAAGGTTCGACTGTTTGGAAAAAGGACCCGTTGAGGTTTCGGTTTACTGACTCGTAGCCTGCAAACAAGTGGTTCCCCGTGATACCTGCTCTGGAAATTACCGTAACAGCTCTACGTTTTCTGACACTATAAATTTTCGGACACCCTCTGTTTTAGCCAAAATAATTATTTTTTGTCACTATATATTTCGGACATCCTGATTTTTAACCATAAGAAATGAATCTTAATTTTTGGGCATTTTATACGACAGTGGTATTTTAACAGATTTTTAATTGTTTGCGTTAATCCGATGACACATCGCACATGTGTTTTTACAACCGGATGAAGGTCTTAAAACCTTGCAGATGAATGAATGGAGGCGGTGGACCGCTACACTAG
Organism: Congeria kusceri; assembly: GCA_027627225.1. Lineage (NCBI taxonomy): Eukaryota > Metazoa > Mollusca > Bivalvia > Myida > Dreissenidae > Congeria > Congeria kusceri. The sequence continues at coordinate 15,802,804 of CM051032.1, forward strand.
CGTTAGTGAATAAAGAGACATTTGCCATAAATCGCACACGTGCTTTTACAACCGGATGAAGGTCTTAAAACCTTGCAGATGAATTAGTGGAGGCGGTGGACCGTTACATTAGCATTAGTGGATAAAGAGACATTTGCCATAAATAATGAGTTTACCCGATTGTGTATATAAGTAGTAATATCGTATATTCAATATGCTTTTGAAATTATCGATTTAAGGAACCAGTCTTATCCAGTCTTTATTATTTACCTCACAGTTGGTGTTTAATGGCGTTTCAGGTACGCGATAGCAAAGCTGTAACATTGCATTTACCTCAAAGCTTGAAAGACGACGCAACGCAATGAAATTAGTGGATACTGATTTATTTCGTTTATTTTATTTCAATAATTGATAATAAACATAACATACATTAATCATTCAGAATCATTCAGACAGATTCAGATTCAAATAACAGTTTACCTGTATGAAAAGCAAAAAAGCATGAATTAATTATTCTGACATGATATTCTGATTCAAATAAAAGTTCAGCGGTACTACAAAGCAAAAAAGAAAAAAAAAGGCTACGAATACAAGTGAGTGTACAAAGGGGATACTGTTCGGCGTGGTATTTAACAAGCACACGCAATCAGTAATCGATACTATCCGTGTATATTCGGCAAAAAATCGTTATACACCGGACATATCCGAACGTTATTGCAATATTGTCATAGTGTCTATAAATTTTCGGACACCTGTAATTTGGGAATATTTTTATGTATCCAAATTTTTGGACACGAACAATTTTAATTATTTTTAAGTGTCCGAAAACATAGAACTTTTACGATACCCCCTCAAACGACCGTTGGCTTCCGCCGCCAATCTAAAAAACGTTTTACACTTTTCGCTATTTCGTCTGATGTTTATTCATATAGTGATATACTATATCAAATATATTTTTGTCAGCTGTGTCATTTTCGCCCCTTTATATCTTATCTTTTTTGTTTTTGTTTTTAAAATGAAGTTATAAACATATCCTCGACATATACTCGAGAACTGAGGCTAATTATGAACGTATTTTGTCATTGTATGCCATAAACAGAATGCTATATTCATTCACGTAACAAAATAACTATTTTGTTTAGCCTACATTTATATTAGCAGTACGCTCTATAAGTACCAATTGTGCAATGTTTCCGTTCATAAATCTAACTCACAGAGTTGCCGTTCCAGCAGCCCATTGACGTCAAAGTACACCAAAACGGAAGTCACATCCTCAGGGTTACATGCTGTCAGTTAGATAATAAACACATAGGGTTCAGTGTATAATGCATATGATTTTTTAAATACAGTTTAAATGATATGTTTTGGTATCAATTTAAAGGTATATATGTAAGAAATAAGACAAAAAGACAGTTTTAGGCACTACTTTATCTTAAATGGTTCCCAGCTTCATAACTTTTGGCCCATGTATTCATGCACAAAATGGCAGCCCCCATGCCTGTCAAAACCGGTGTGTTTATTCTAAGATAAATATTTTGAGTTACAACGTATAGAAATTTTTGACATGCTGTTTTGTCAAAAGGTGATGGCCTTATCTTTCCAACAATGTATGGTGATATATTGGGAAGTCACTTGGTAATGGTGAAAATTGAGATCAAACATTGAATATTTTATATGTAACAATGAAGGAATTTATTTGCGCATGCGTAACCTTAATTCTAGCGAGTTCATCGCATTCCAGAAACAGTTGTGTCATTCTAAAAATAGCGCGCGTCGCTTGCAAACCTTTTGTATAGCTATGTTAATATACTCGTACATGCATCAATAATAGCGTTCAGAGATTCATAAACCTAAAAATGTCAGTAAATGGGGAATTTATATTATAAACTTACTGTTTGATTTAAAATTGTGGTTACGATTTATTTACGATTATTTATAATTGCATCTTTCTATCAACTTCTCCAGTAGATGTTATTTAATGTGTAAAAAGATGCTACATTTTCTATAGATAAAATGTTGTGAAAGAAAATTCGGAATACGTCGAATTGTTATTCGCGTAGCATGAATACACAATTTGCAATACTAATTATATACAGAAACCCTTGATATATCATATTTCTACTGATATACTTAAAAAATCGTCAACAAAGTCTTGACATTTCAAAATTCGCTGAATTTTCCCTGAATTTTGCTTTTTATTGGGATACACAGTATAAATGCTCATTTGACTTCAAATCGTTATTATATTAGATAACTAACATGAATGGTATATTACCGGTACTATAAATAACTATATAGACTCGTCTGATACATAATAATTTTAACCCATTCCCGATATTATTTTCTTACATTGTTAATTTGTTAAATAGGCTTGACAAATTCACTTATGTTAACCTAAATTATTTGGGTTATTCATATATCTCTAGTGGAAACATGGAGTTGTATGATTGGTTTATTCACGGCATAGATATAAATTATAATTTTATTTAACTTTTCAATTTATAAATTTATCTCAAATTATCTTTTGGGCCCGAGAAGTTTTCTTATAGTGTCCGAAAAATCTGGGGTCCAATAAGTCTTCTAATATTGGTGGAGACCAAAAAATCTGAGAAGTCACGTAACCGATCATCTTGGCCGTCTGGTTAGGTAATTTTTAAATGACATGTCAATATAAATGTCAGCGCCGATTGTCTTTTTTAAAGACATTTCTTGTTACAATTGTTTACTTTGTACAAATTCTGCACAGTGCGGCTTTGGAGGCTCTAAAACAGCTTTCCATAGAATATAATTCAATACATCTTAAATTGGCATTACTTTTAATGAACGTTAATGACGTTTATTCGACTGAAAACTGTTTCTTATTTACGAATGGCATTTTACACCAGCTACCACATACAGATAACTTTACGATGAAACGTTACCAAAACATTGTTATTTTACCGATTTCAATGCGGTACTGTGTATTTTGATCGTTAAGATGTCCATTAGAAACGATTTCTGCAAAGTTGTATTTTTATTAACATACTTCTGGTCTGGACTGCTGCTTTAATACACCGGACCCACGATTGCATAGCAAGAAAGACAACTCTGAAACCCTCGGCTAATGAAACATCTTCACAGTGGTGTATCTTTTAACGACAGCCGTCTTAACAGATCAGGGTCATCAGCATAAAATGCTACTATGTGCAAAGTAGGCTTATAGTCCCTTCTGGCTTTCAGAAGACGAATTATTTTTAGACTGTTCGCGGAAGCCAAGGTCTATTGAGAGGGTACTTTCGAAAACAGGTATCGCGATAAACTACTTCTTTTCTTTGCAGGCTACGAGTCAGTAAATCGAAATCTGAAAGGATCCTTCTTCAAAACAGCAAAAAAAATCACGCATGTTTTCTTACCTTTTAATTATTTAAGATAGTGTGTATTATAATGTGTATATCATGTGATTTATTACAGTTACAGTTTCAAAAAAAATTCAATTTATTCAAAATGTTACGTCAAACTAATGACACTCATATTTTCGCTATTTACTTGTATGTAACCGAAATATTCACCTGGGTTTCTTGAAATAAGACCACTAAATTAGTGCGCTACATGGATTATTTTTGACTCGTTGCGAACGTATTAGTTTTTGTTACCGATTCTTATTCTGAGTATTTTAACAACAAATTAGTGCAAAGTATTAATTTTAAACTGTATATAGTATTGAAAATCGAGAGCCCGCATCGAATGACCTACTTTTGACTCGAATAGGCTACGAATCACTAACAATCGATGCTCCAAATTACCACGCTTCATCGGTTATTCTGTATAGTTCGTTGCAGATTAACTCGATAACTGTCATGTTTATAATTCCATTTGCATTAGATAATTAGGTTGAACAATATTTGTTCGTCTCTTACAAATTACACTAGCATTAGATACTTAGCTTGAAAAATATTTGTTCGTCACTTACAAATTAATTTTTATTATGATGCCGTATACAATTGAATAAGAAGCCATGTTATCAAGATTAAATTGTATCAATTGAACTGCATTAAAACAAATGTTTCCGTTTTAGCAAAAATGCACTCATAATACACATGCTTTTTGTTTCTTTTGTCGCCAACAGTCTCTCTACGCTGTCACCGTTTTGATTTAATTAAATTCGAACAGTAAAAACATCCTTTCGTAAAAAGCCAATATATGAATAAGTGTTGGTTAACAGGTAATCAAGTTGGCGGATAAGGACGGTATTTTCTAAAGCGTGGATAAATGTTTCACCATATAAACGGATCGAATATGTAAATTGCCTTAAATATCAATAAGATCGGATTGAGTACGTTATATGGATGCTTATGTTCGAAAGTTAAGATGAGAACGTGGATAGCTGGACTTGTGTTTGTATTTATTTTGTGTCGTCTGCGGACATCTGGTATGGGTAAACAAGTTATTATTGCATTTTTTGTGTACAAAGTAAGAAATTTAAAAAAGGAATTTGAAATAATTATAGAATAATTATGGTATAGTGGTGTTTTCAATATAAATGACGGTGGTGGTCATAGTGGTGGGGTTTCGGGGTGGGGGATGGTACTGGAGCTTATGGTGGTGAAAGTAGTAGAAGCGGTAGGCCTAGTGTTTAGTGGCGCTAACGGTGAGTGTAGATTTATGTCACTGTTGGTGGTTTGGGTGAAGGTCATAGTGATGACTGTTCTAATGTGAAGAAAGATTATTACGTAGTTCTAGTAGTTAGCTGCTGAAACAGGATTAGGATTAAGTGAAGGTGGAAATTTAGTGCCTATTAGGTGCGATGCTGGTAGTGGTGGTGGTGTCGGCGGTGAAGTGAAGGTGGTGATGTTTTATTGCTATTTTTGTGTTCATTTTTAGTCGTGGTTGGACAGGTGGTTAGGGTTGCAAAAGTACAAAGTGCCATTGGTTGTTTCTTATGAAATTTGATAAAATACACGGTGCGCTCCTGCTGGCATGATGTAATTACTACACTTTCATTGTTTTGTTTAGCTACTTCCTGCGCCCATGGATATTTCGGCCGGGAGTGCATGTTCGTCTGCCACTGTGGCGGTAGAAAGCCTTGTGACGACCTTTCCGGTAAATGCGCAGCCGGATGTGCAGACGGATGGACCGGTCCTTTATGTCAGAGAGGTAAGTATTAGCCGTTTGATGTGTAGAAAGAAATATGAAGACTAAAATGAAGACTTAATTAAATGTGAACATATAAATCATCATAAACGCGGTATCGGTGTGCACAAAGGTGGTTAGCGCGTGGCTATGATAATAATAAGTGAACACACCAGTTTCACTATTAAATATATAAAATTCACTATTTAATATATACAAGGTATCCAACTCCAGACGCCCTAAATATAGAATACATCGGTTTAAACATCCATAACTTTTTGCAAGATTGTCATGAGCTTTATTTTATTAAACGCAAACATGAATTTTCTTTCATCATCATTTTCGTCATTTCTTGATTATTTGTCTAATGATATGTTCACTAATTGCTATCATAGCCACGCGCTAACCACCCATGGGTGCCCATATTGCATATTCTCATCCTTCCTAACAAGCCATGCATGTATTTCAATGCAGAAGACACTTAGGATAACAGATGTTTGGTTTCTTTTTTATAAGAACACGGCGTATTTATATGTCAATAATAAATTAATCCGCTGTTGTTGTTTTATGTTGTTATTGTTGTTGTTGTTTTTCAAATACACGACTAGTATAACATTTTACACATCTAGTTGATCGTATAGTTTTCGTCCACACATAAAAATATACTGCACCAAAAAAGAAAATTTCGTGAAGCGCATGTCAAATTTTCACGGTTACGTAAGATATGTATACACATAAATACATGTGGTTATTGGAAAAATCGTTCTACTTAGCACAATCGCCCAGATCATCCCAGTAGATTCATACAACAAACTTATACAACAAACAGAAGATTTCAGCCAAATATATTCAAACGTTAAAAATTATCTACATTTAAATGTAGGGCAAGTTTCTTTTTTGGTTCAGTATAGTACTCTTTAAAACCATATCCGTTCTGAGATTTACATAATAATATATACAATAGAATCATACGCAATACAAAACTCACTGTTTGAAATTTGAAGAGAATATAGCGTTCCGTCGGCGGACTAGCCAGAAGAGTGTGGCGGGTGCCGACAACGACGGCGGCGCTATGGCGATTGACGGCGAATTCGACACGTGCGCTCGCACCACGCCCGGGTCTGCAGGCTGGTGGTCGGTGACGTTGGACAATGACGTCACAGTCAATAGCGTTTCCATAGTAACGGGTTCGTATGCATAAAATATATCCTCATTCAATTTTGTGTTTCTGAAAGTGAGTAATAATTGTACCCTCAGTGTGTGCCCAGCGCAGTTCTACGTTATGTCATGAACAATGTGCATTGATATAGTCGTTAAATACTATTGTGAGATGATATGGAAACCGAAGGCTTTGTAGCATAATGCAATAAGCTATGGATCCGCTATCCTTGATGATCATTAATGGATATTTCAATCTTTTCACTTAGGTTACAATTGTAATAATGAAATATTTAAACAAGACTCTAACATTTTTAATCACTGTACAATTAAGTAAAAATTCACTTATTTTCACACAACTTTAATAATTAAATATTTCAACAAAACTCTAATATTTGTAATCCCTTTTTTTCAGTTAAGTAAAATGCACTATAGTTAATACTTAAATTTATCATTACTAATACTATAGTGTATCATTTATTAACACTTAAGCATAATGCCATTAAGTGGGCAAAAGACAACAACAAATATTTATAGAAGTTAAAGAATACCGGTAGATTCTACCTACGGTGCTTCTGAAATGCGGCCCGTTATTTGTTTGCAGCGCGAAACGTTAGCCTCTACGACTGGAAGGTCTATGTAGGGACCGAAGACAGCGTGCTCACCATGAACCTCTGCGCGAGCGCACGTGTCACCAGCAGCGGTGCCACCTTGCTGTGTGACGTCACCGCGAGCGGAAATCACGTGATGGTTGTCAATCGAGCAGGACCTGTGACAATTTGTGATTTCCGGATTTATAGTAAGGAAATAAAATAATATTTTGTTTTACATTTTGTCAGCGAGAAATATATTCTTCCATCCAGTTTCCCTTTACGTTAGCATTAGCAGTGTTTTAATAGAACACATGGAAGATAACACATTTTGATTGCACACTTTCATGCATTTCTTAATTATTTGTTAGTTCTTATCTGACTGATAGCTTCACATTTCGAATGGTAAATTACTTTTACGTACATTTATTCGTTATTATACTGTAGAGTGCAGTCCATTCTGGTTTGGGACCAACTGTGATTCTACCTGCAACTGCAGGAACCTGTCGGAAGTGTGCGACAGTGCATCAGGCGCATGCGCGAGCGGATGTGCATCTGGCTGGACCGGTGTTGATTGTCAGTCAGGTACGTGGATACGAAACTCAGTGTGTTCATACAAAAATATGCCAATATTCTTAAATTTTCTTCGTCTTATTGTCCCGAAGAACACATAAAAACGCTCGCAAATACTATACAAATAAAAAACTAGATCACTAAATGGAGTCTTTAAACGTCATATTTCCCGGACTTTAACGTTAAACGTTGTAAACAAGTGATCATGTTTGATAGATCAAGATTCAATAAATAATTCGATAATTCATTTATTGAACTTACACGTGGTGATAACATTTGCGGACTTTTTTTTCTTCCTGATAAGAAATACAAATGCAAATGACGCCTAATTTATATTTCACTCTAGTTTGCTCAAATTCGTACGGCCCAGACTGCAGACTGCAATGTGGCCACTGTGCAAACGACAAACCATGTGACCACGTGACAGGCATCTGCCAACATGGCTGCCAGCCCGGGTTGACGGGTATATTCTGCAATGAACGTAAGTGTGACCAGCTTTTGATAGTCCAACAAGATGAGGTGAGTGTTTGCCGTTAAAGTATCTAACGTATCTATCTCAAAACCATAAGGACAAGCAACTTCGAAATGGGAGTTGACCATGATTAAGGAAGGAAACGCAAACTGTTTTCGTTTTCTCGGCCTAACTGATTTCGTAGACAAGTGTTCCAATTACATGTACTCTACAAAACGCTTTTCGAGAGACATTACAAACTCGCTTTAGGTTAGACCTTTCGAGTATTTGACACTTATTTTGTAGCCCCTACCCATTGTGTTAGAGGACTAGTCACCGTGTGCCATTCATCTGTTCCACGTGTGCGTCGCTACCGATGTCGCAATAGACTTGTCCAGTTTTTCGCCACTAACGTTGAAACTCATTGCCAGCTATTGTTTTAGGATTAAATATTCCATGCATCGATAATCACATACACATCGTGCAAGCTTTTCCACGTGCGCTTTTGTGCAAAATAAGTTAACAGATAAACTGATGACTACAGGTATATTGATTTGCATATGATTAACATGTGGAAACGTCAGTAGAGTCGGCTTTCGTAGTTATGTTTAATTTCTTAAATTGTATTCCTTAATATAATTATATTCGTTTAGACAAATTATGAAATATCTCTTAGGGAGTTTTATTAAATAATAATAATAATAATAATTATTATTATTATTATTATTATTATTATTATTATTATTATTATTATTATTATTATTATTATAAATGATGATGATGATGATGATAACAATAAATCAAACTTTTCAAAATATCTGGAAGTATTTCACTGGTGCTGGCAATGGTTACTGTATTCGCCAATGGGAAATAACCGCTGCGAGGAACAATCAGCTCAGTTTATTTCAATACGACTTGCATGTTTTGATATATCCAGAAATTATCTACATTAAAGGGGCTCTGTCAACGAAACAGGCCCCAAACGGGTAAATTATTTTAAATATCTGGGACCCGTCTTATTAAACATCGTAGGGCATATTTACATTACGATGCAATTTTCGAAGAAGCATAAATGCTATGCACCAACATCTATGATTACTTTATTTCAGTAATTCTATTCATTTCTTTGGATCTTTCACATGTACTTTATTTCAGGAACATACTGATAATAAATGTCTATTTTTTTTAACTACAATATCCAGTCGTAACCTAAACTTGTCGTAAGATCTTTGATAAGACACGACACTGAACGTTAGATATTAATAATAACGGTTTAATATGGTATATATAATGGGAAAAAGTTTTCGCATACTGAGTTAACAATCAATTAATAATATGGGTCGTGTTCGTTTGGCCCTTTTCACGTTTACACGTTGACCTCAGAATTGTGAGTACTTTTTATAACCATAATTTACACATATTTCCATTAAAAACAGAATAGCGCAGTTGGCTAAAGCGCTGTCTACTGTCATTTTACGTATGGCTATTTATTCGTGAGTTCGATACCCGCTTGGGATTTTAATTTCTACAAACAAGTTTGCTGATTTCTTTTATCAAATATCTCATCATGTATTATATTATTTATTCTTTGTTTCATGTTCATGACTTATTATAACGCATTTCGATCATAAAATATCATTTACAGTGCAATAGGAAACGATGTGTGTTCATCACATGATTTCTCTGTAGAATGCTCCGAAGACTCGCCTGACCCCAGCTGCCAGTCAGCCTGCGGCCATTGCTACGGTGTGGGGTCATGTGACGTCACCACCGGAAGCTGTATTCATGGATGCGAGCCCGGCTACATGGGTAGCAAGTGTCTGCAGGGTAGGTATTGAGTAGCATATTGTTGACATAAATGTAGAACATCGAAAGATAATTATAACATACAAAAATCAAGTATTATTTGAGCGATCTGTGTTGATATATTGTACAATATAGAAAATTTTAAGATTAAATATTTATCAAATGAAACATAATATAGTATTTAGTGATCTGTTTCAGTTACTAGTACTTTACTTATTGACCAATGAATTCCAAAACCTTTTTCATCGCCTTGGTTGCATAATATAAGAGATTACGTATCACTGAACTGTTTTACAGTTATTATATAAATCTATACATAGACCAACGTATATATGATTTTACGTTGTATTTTCAATAAGTCTGTCCTACCGGAACCTACGGTGCCGGGTGCAAGAGCACTTGTGGTCACTGTGCACGTGGTACGCCATGTGACTTCAAAATCGGCGTGTGCATGCACGGGTGCGAGCCAGGGTGGACAGGGGCCTTCTGTACACAGGGTTTGTTCAGGTTTTATTTTGTTTTTCTTAAAAACATTTTTAACAGTAAACTGGTTGTAACAGAGTTCGTGCATTTAACGTTTTGTGTGGATATGACATAAGTGGCTTATAGAGAAAGTTTTCCGGGTTTAATTGTAAAAATTTGAAATAAGTAGCAACCGAAAATTTATTCTGCTTTATCATTTATTTGATACAATAAGTTCAGGCGGAAAGAGGATTTTCAGTTAGAGGGGGCGGAAATATTCAGTAACTGCCAACAAACTTCTGTTCGTCTTTCTTACATATAAGTATATACATGTATATATAAACAGTGAAAAATTGTCAAAAACAAACATTTTAGCGAAAATACAACATAACAAATTTGACAAATTAATTGCAATTAATACTGATTGAAAAATACGTCATTGGTAACTAAATGCGTGTGTTTACGTTATTGTGAAGTCTATAAATGAAATTTCGAACAATTTTAGAGACGGCGCAAGCCGCTTCACCCACCTCTAAATCCGCCTAGGAAGTTAAAAATGGGTTAACTAATTGGTATACATTTATATATAATATGTTACCATAGAATGCGAAAACGGACATTACGGACCAGCCTGCATGCACACGTGTCCGGAGTGTTACCATGGAAACTGTGACAAGGTCACGGGACGGTGTCAAGGCGGCTGCGCGCCGGGGTTGCATGGCGACCGTTGTTTGAATGGTAGGGTCGCGGGGTTGTTTTTTAGTAGTGTGCTATGGTTCGCAATTTTCTAAGAAAAGAGTTTGTTTATGTCCGACCTTTGTTTATTTTAGTTGCCATATAATTGTATTATTTACCATATTAGATTTATACATTTGATTAATTTTGACTTTATATAATCAGTCATAATATTTTAACTATATTTGCTTACAGATTGTTTTTAAACTCAGACTGCAATTACTACAAACGTTTAAAAAAGTCGAACTTCTTATTCTCATAATATTCCATTGGATTTGCTAATTATTAAATGTCGTAATTATATTACGACTTTGAAGGTAAATTTGACATGAACAATCAAATGAAATAAAAACTAATTAACAAGGACCTTTAAAAGCTGTAAATGCGTTAGTTTCTATACTTCATTGTTCTGTTTTCAGAATGTTCAAGCAATAGTTACGGCATCAACTGCAGCGGAGTGTGCGGCCATTGTAAACGCGGAAGTGACCGAATCTGTGACATCATTTCCGGTGAATGCCCAAATGGCTGCCAAACCGGATATAACGGAAGTCGGTGTGCTGAAGGTAAATTCGGTTACGAGTAAACATTTAGGATATTACATACAAATGCAAAAAGGTATTGCCTAAAATATAGACCAAATAAATAACAATTAATACCGGTAAGTTATCATTTGTATGCACTGTCCGCAAAAAGATATTTCTAGAGCGGTTGCAAGTTTGCATTGTCAGAAGAAAAAAGGCTATGATTGGACGATTTATTTTGTAATCTCCGATATTTAAAATATACATGAAAAGACCAAAAATAGATTCGTTATTCTATTTTGTCAAAAACATTTTAAAAGAAAGTATGCATATTGTCGTTTGGTCTACACACTAGTATGCCCTTCTGGTTTCTATGGGGACGGATGCATGAAGTGTGGGGTGTGCAACTCGGGATCCGCCTGTGACCCATTTACTGGGGTGTGTCCTCGAGGGTGCGGCGAGGGATTCATTGGGGACACGTGTCAAGAAGGTAATCCGCTTTGTGCGTCTTTTTTCATGTTGAAGCTAATTGTATTCGTCCGATATGCATGCAAACTATCAATCTTTGTGATGTAAAGCTTTAAGGATCATCATATATAGGTATATATTGCGTCCTTTATGTCAAGTTCAAATGTTTAACGACGTATTAAAGGGGCCTGTTCACAGATTGGCAAATTGACAATATTTCCACTTTTTGTCACTTATTTCAAAAGTAAGAGAATAGTGTATACAAGGGAGCGAAATTACACAACGGACATAGAAATATACTGTAAATACCGTTTCGTTTATGAGTAATCAGCAGTTGAAATTGATAAAATTATAAAGCGTTAGTAACGCTAAACGATGGTAAAAATTGGAGTGTTTCTGTTGTTTTCGTTAAAATTGTTGACAACCCGTGGATCACTTGGATAAGAGTAAATAATGCCGGTATAAATGTATACATCGGAGTGGCCGAGTGGTAATCCTTTTCTTGTTATTATTCTTGAGCTCTTTGGTTCCGATGGTTAAATCTGTCAAGTTAAGACATTTAATAGCATACTTCAAAAAATGGAAACAAAAACCACTCTGTGAACAAGTGGGAACGTGTTTCATCTAATTTTTTCAGCGAAGCCATTTCTTGACGAGGATGGTCCGCAACTGAAAGTGTTTCTGGGGCTTATGTTGACAATGGTGACGTTGATAATGGCTGCCGTTATATTCTGTCTCGTCCTCATTTGGCGTCGCGAGCACCTGCAGGGTGTGACGTCAGACGATGAAAAAGAACAACTGGAGGACAGCACGAAACAAAATGGCTGCTTGTTGGTTGATGTTGAAACAACAACGGACCTTGATGAGGTGTGAAGTGTACCGTGTGATTGATATGTGGCTGATGGGTCATGTGTGGTTGTCATTATGCATGGTGTTTGTTTCGCCAAGTTATGATACCCAATGTGACTATACATTAAACAAGGGTACGGATTTTAAATGGTAGATCTATAGCATATACATGCCGTGCACTGTAGATTATTATAACTGTACATGTCAGATGGTTAGCTGTAATGAACTGAACATACAGAAGTAATGATGTCCGCACTTACGAAATTACTCGAATAAATAAATGCTATTACTAGCCATTTATGTTAATGGTTAGAGAATGTTACAAGGCGCAATGGTATATATAGAAATCTACTGTACATTACTCTAGTATTCATGTTATGCATGAATTGAGTGGCCAATAAAATGTTTTGTGACTTTTGACTTTGTAAGATTGTTCATGTACATTACTGTTTGGTGTTCATGCAAACACGGGACAACTAATAGTTGATATAGGCTATATCTCGCCTGTGGATGTTATAGGGGCATATCGGCAACAATATCATATGCATATTTATAAGTTAATTTAGTTATTAAAGATTATTTATACTGAAGCATTATTTAAATACGTTAGTCTTGATAAATAAAAAAACAACAATATTATAACACGTATACTGTTATATTATATGAACAGTTGTCCTCGACGACACTGTTCTTGGGAGCGGGAAAAATAAGTTGTTATAGTAAAATCTACGACGAAAATGAACAGGATTTTATACCGTTACTAGCGCATGCACGAGAACGTTTAGTAGCGTATTGAAGTTTACACCGAAGTGTAAATTCCCCTACTGGAAACATTTATCGCATGTTTATCACATTTTTTTCATAACGGGTCTACATCTGTGTGTAGTGATTTGGATTTGATTTCGAGTGCCTCGGGATTCTCTCCTAAATGGCCATCGCCCCCAAAAGACTTGTTAGTTGGGTTAAGGGGGATAATGCAAGATACAGAAGACGTCGGAATACGTCGGACCACGGAACCTCTACTTAGGTCTACATATACATGTACCGTCTGTAACGCTTTATATGTCGGTATGCTAAAATAACATCGATTGTTAATAGTTACACTGAAAGAACCTAAGGTGAGAGAAAAAGTAAATCCAACGTATGCATAAACATATATTTTATTAACAAATTACCATATTGAGATATCATCTCATATATATTTGTATACACTAATGTACTCATACAAAGCTTAAAATATACATGCAATACACGTATAAGCAATATTCATATATAGTTGTACAAGCATCTCGTAACAAAATTGTATACCTAAAGAGTATCAAAACATTTAGAAGAACAACATTTTCAACAAATTAGCAGTCATAATTTGCACTAATATTTTTTGATAAAGCCAAAAGTCCACTGATCATTCTGATCAATGGACTTCTGGCTTTATCAAAAATCCAAAAAGAAAAGCCGTGACAAAACGAAATTCATTTTCTATTTTAAACTTTTCAAATTTCTGAGTTTAACTTGTTATAAGATCCGAAAACCGTTAATCCGAAAAGAAAGAAAAGATACAATGAAAATCATTATCTATTTAACATTTTAAAATTTTCTGATTTATATATCAGATCAGAAAACTAAGCAATTATTAAAAAAAAATAATTAATTACATTACATTACGGTTACTATTATCCACAACCAATAAAATACAAAAATAATATTAATAGTGTATAACATGTCTCTACATGTAAACATATACATATAATTAAGTGCTTACTAAATTTATATGCTAGTAAAGACTGTCACCAAACGTATTTCTATATAAACAAAATAATTAAACGAAGAATCAACAAGAAGTCAGTTTTAAGTCTGAAAGTATTGTAGTACTACATTAAAGTGTATCATTAGAAAATGTTCAGATGCCACAAGAGTGAAACTGTGTGTTCGATGTCTATAGGTCATCAACAGTAAGAAGTTAAGTATTATTAAGTATAATTATTTACATTTGCAGGTACTGTGAATATTTCGAGACCATATGTTTGTGGTTTTGGTGCCCATTTTAACACCTTATACTTTGCATTCACTGTTTCCAAGGCAGTGACCCCAGTTTTATTCATTTAAAATGTGTGCTTTGTGCATGTCATGTGCATGGTTTTCGTATTGTACTGTATTGTATTGGCAATAAGTCATTTGCCTTAAATAAACGACCTTGTTCTGTTGGTACGAGTTCTCCCCTGCGGATGCAGGGTGGAGTGTCACTTTGTTTACATACCGAAATGTGTTGTACCTGACAGAGAACCTACCTTCACAGACTGTTACCATGACAACACAGTTGACGTGACACAGAATACAGAGCTATAACGAAACTGCACAAAAGTCGTACAAGTCTGATGAAAGGAAATAAAACCAGAACTCCACGAGTCGGATGTGTCATCTGACAAAAACCAAACTTAACTGTCCTTTTACGCCTACTAACACTTTCCTGAAGTCAAAGCTTGAGCGTTAAAATATTGTACCTGACATAGCAATATTAATCAGATACAACAGTTTCAACCCTCAAGTGTCAGTTCAAAGCATTCATTTTTATAGCTGGACAAATTAAAGAATTCACTAACGTCTACAAATAACATTTGAAGACATAACTAAGAACCCATTGGAGAAGACAATGATTTGTCCAAAATCACACAACACTGACGCCACATGAAAGAATGCAATGAAAACACAAAGTCCCTGTTCAATATTAAAGATTTTCTATGGACAGTTGCTCACAAAAATCATTGATGAGAAAGCAATGAAATATAACAAATTTAAACTTCATGTGTGGTAAATAGTCGTTAACAAATACAAATGCCATATAACTAAATTTCAAAAAAGAAAACAAATGCAATTTTTCAGAAATGAGTTTTTGGGAAATTTCATTTCTCTACCCATTTTATCAAAGTAATAACAACAACTGCTCAATGACAAAACTCTTATGGAAAAAATCATCTTAAATGAGCAATAATTTTATACAACCCACAAATATACAGAAAAGTCAAAATATATAAAAGAAAAACATTCTTATTATTTTAAAAATACAACATACATGTATTACATAAGTTGAAAGCATGTTTCACCAGCATGCATATTGTATAATGTATGCACACGAAAATTGCCATTTGGAAAATTGCGTGCATTACACATTTTGAAGAATTACTTCACCACGACTTGAATGAATATGTCATGGAAGTTTTGAATTAGTCTGAAAATTGCACGAAATAAAATCAACCTACTGCACAAGCTAGAGCTATAAATCTGATTATCATACTGAAACGAGAAATTATCACAACAAGCTAGCATCAACAATGCTAAATACATCGATGATCTCCATTCAAAATGAAACCTACGTTTCTAACAAGTGTACTTAAAATAACTTGTTCTAATCATTATCATATTATCCGATGACCCATTTAATACTCAAGACGCCTTGAATACACTGTTAGGCTAATTATATATCTCTTTGCCAGTATTTCAAATCCAGTGAAACATTAAATACCAAAAAATATTATGTTTTGTCTACAAGTACATATTTGTAAGATCATAAGCATACAATGTATGTGGCGCCATTCAATACTAAATATTTTCTGTGGAGAGTTGCTCTCAAAAATCATTGGTGACAAAGCTACGAAATATATAATAGTGATATATACACATTTAAAATTCAAACTTCATCTGTGAAATGTACTCATTAAGAAATACAAATGCCATATAACTAAATTGCAAAAAAGACAACAAACTTAATTTTTCTGAAATGAATATCTTGCCATTGAATCAAACTGAAAATAATTACAATTGCTGAATGACAAAACTTATGGGAAAAATACATCGATCTGTTTTAAATGGAACATACTTTTATAAAAAGTGTAGATCTACTTCTAATGATTATCGTAGTTATCAGAGGACTTATTTAATACTCAAGACCATTTATATAATAATAGCCATTAAATGTAAATTACATTGTTAACATGTATACGTCTGTCTTAAACCAAGACACATTATTTCAATTAGCAAACATATGTTGTCACGGAGGCATGAGCAATTACATGAAATATTAATGTCAGGAACAATAACTCTTGTTATATAACAAAGAAGCATTTTTCATGAAAAGAAATCTTCAGTTTTAAACAAATTGTGAAAGAATAAAACAAGGTTTCCGAGTAAATGTTCAAACTGATGAAAGAAAATAACAGCTATAAAGATTCATGATGCTGAGTAGTTTATTTACAGCACACAGTCTGAAAATGAGAGTCTGGATAGATATATATATACTATTTTCCTGAAAAATATAACCTTTTGTACCAATATTACACATACTATCTTATATCAGATCATGAAATAGCACTGCTCATATATTCGAGTCATTTATACACTTATAAACATGATCAACATTATGAGTATAATCTATTGAGATTCTCTTAAATGGTATTATTGTGTTGCCATAACTTTGTGACAACTGTTTCATATATATTTTTATGCAAATACAGTAATTAATTAACTTACAAAAATATTTCTACTGTATATTCAAAGTGGGAAATTTTCTTTGTGAGGATGTTTTCTCAGCAGAAAAAGTGTATTTTCATTTCACATGTAAATGATTCGTCTTGACTAATATCCAATAACATCAGATGATTGTATCAGTCACATGATGTGTTAATTAACAAAAATTGTAAAACACTATGTGATTGGTTAACTCAAGGTGAATTTTTAAGAAGCTATCAAATTGGCTATTCGCATGTGTAAAACACTATCTGATTGGTTAATCTCAAAGGTGAATTTGTTAGAAGCTATCTGATTGGCTGGTCTCAAACTTCAGCAGGTTCTGCCTCCTCCCCTGCAACATTTGTCAACCGCATGGAGTTAAGTTCTTTACTAGTGCCATCAACAAAGTTCTGGAAATCAGAATAAAAATACTTTATTTTACATTCTAACATCACTAATACATAATTACTACACTTCAGAACTCAAAAGCATTGTTTATTTGCTGATGAACAATGATAAATCGAAAATTATTCCTTTAATAAAAAATGTACAAAAATGTGTCTAATGTCCATGCACATATATTGCATAAAAAGTTATACCAGTAAATCATGGAGGAACAATTTAGAACATACCATCATATACATGTATGAAAATAGTTTAAATCATATATTTTGCAATACAAAGAAAAATCAATAGCACAATGTCATTGTTAAACCAAGATAATCTATATGTTTATTATGCTTATGTGCTCTGCTAAACATAAAAAATTTCTCTGAAGCAGATGTCTAAGTAAATCGAATTAATACAATTTTAGCCAATTCAAAGTATTTATGTGAGGCGTGTCGTGCGAAACCCGGGCTAAATGCATAATTTATTGCTGTGCGTAAAGTGTCGTCCCGGATTAGCCTGTGCAGTCCGCACAGGCTAATCCAGGATGGCACTTTCCGAATACAATGGATTTAGGTTTAGAGGAGACTTCCATGAAACAGGAAATACCATAAAAGCGGAAAGTGTCGTTCCGGATCAGCCTGTGCATGTGCACTAAGCTCGGTTTTGCCAAGACATACTTCATATAAACATTACATTTAATAAATTCAAACGTATTATTAATTACAAATTATGAATAATTATAAATTAACTGTTATGCAAAATCAATTGGTCAGTGCAAAAGAACTCATGTTACAGTGAATGAATAAAGAAAAAGGTCAAAATATTCTATATGGTAATCTATATTTAGTCTAAAACAGTGTATGCCAGTTAGTAAGAAACCTAATCAAGATGTATCTAAGGAATCCTATAAAAGTATAATTATAACAAATCAAAAACTTAGTTATAAGTACAGTTAGTTTTCTCCCCTTGGCACTCCATTGCAAGTATTATTCCATCGCCTGAGTACAATTCAGAATACATTTCTGTTAGTACCCCGTATGCTCTTACATGATGCATGAAGGCATTTCAATGACAAAAACATTACGTGCACGAAACTGAAATCATTTAATACATTCAGTATTTCAAGCAGTAACCAATCAAAGAACAGGAAAATAATTCTTAGATCTGAAAAAATATGCCAAACAGACTGAAAATGTACAGTAAATTACCCATTTATAAAAAACATTTTAACAATATTTTCGATCGGTGTAACCATTGGTGTTGTAGCAAACTAACAACATTATTATTTACATTTACTTAGGTTTAACTCACAAGAGTAACTCATTGTATGTGTTACAATGCATGGTATATTCAAATCTCAAAAATCCGCTACAAATGCAGATGCATCATGGAGTCTGCTATAAACAGGTGTACTGTTTATGCCTGCAAAAACTATGTCATATAAGCCAGCATCAACTCCACAAGATACGGCAACTTGGAAGAAGTAAACTGTGGAATTATACCAGTCAAAGTACATCCTATGACATATATACGATAGTTGCCAGTGGTGATGCTACATGTGTGAGTGGTGAATTTTTATCGAGTGCACTGGGATTCTCTCCCATATGGTCATTGCCCCAAGAAGACTCGTTAGTTGGGTTACTGGGGATTGTGCAAGATACAGGAGATGCCTGGTTCCAGAAGCGACCCTGGGTAATCTAGTGCCCAATGTGAAACACATTGTACACTGCACCTTGGTTTAAACCCTGATACAAAAGACGAGTTAGTAGGTTAGTTGGGGCAGAGACTCAAACCGGAGACCCCTGGGTTGTGAAGTCAGTGCGATACCACCATGGATCAGCTGTGTCCCTTGCTTATTGCAAACAATGTGTGTTAGTGGGTCAGTGGATGATACATTAAGCTTCTTGAAACCTTTCTAGTAAGCAAGGAAGTACTGACACTACATGTACATATACTATGCACAGGTGCCAAAAAAATCATACTAGGAATCCTAAGATGTTCTGTCCTGACAGGAATTACGGTAATTCACAGTGCACATACATTTACGTACAACAATTATACACTTTTGCAAATTTGTGCAAAGTTCAAGATATATTAAATGTCAATGCTGTTTGTTTTTTTTGCAATATTTTGAAAAATTACCCAGTGCCAAAATGCTTAATTTCCTAATATACTCCATGTAATACTTGATCCAACTATTTTTTCTTTTGGACAGAGCATGCAGTAATGGAAAGAACTGGGATTTTAAATAATTCTTTGCTAAATTAAAGGATGTAATTTTTTATAATTTCTTGGATACAAGATGTGAAGAAGAACTAATGTATCACTCCACATGGACACTTCAACTACACTCTGCAAACACTACATGCCAGCCACCGTGACTTTAACTGACATACATGCAGAATTCTCCGACTATTGTTCATAGTCGGCCGCACGAGGCTGGGAGTGGGCATTCAGGAGACTGGTCGTGCCGTCAATAAAACCCTGTATAAAATATTCACACATGTTTCATTTTTTGAATGATCCAACTTCAGCAATTTTAGTAGAGCTTAATCACTAAATGCCATCATCAGACGTGCATGGACAAAATAAGCCCCTATTTTTACTGATTTGAATTCTGCTATTTTAATAGAACTTAATTAGTGTATGTCATCATTCGGTGTGTGTTGTTGAAATAAACCACCATTGAAGAAACTTCCACCATAGTGGAATAATGGGAACACACAGAGGCTAATGTTGTCTTTTTGTCATATCATTTAATGTTTATTTTCCAAACAATGTCAGATAAATGATGGAAGGAAACATAAAGCACTTTCAAAGGCTCACAGTTCATGGTATATATATATATATATATATATATATATATATATATATATATATATATATGTGTGTGTGTAAGCCTTACTTAATAAAAATTATCAGTATTCAAGACTAACCTCGCATTCTCTATCATCACTAATTAAAGATTGCAGTAGTGTAAAGAATTTGTATGTTGTGGAGATTGGCAACTGCATATTTCATTCTGTGTTAGACTTCATTTAGGTACACATTTAAAGACCATGCTCACATGTAATGCCATGCCATTACCCGAAACAACAGCATTACACAGGTATTAAATAATAATAAAAGTGTTTCAAATACAATCCTTTCCCAAAATAAAATATCAAATAACAAGAGGGCCATGATGGCCCAAAGCGCTCACCTGAGAACTGGTACAGATGAAGACCATACTGTTGTGACAGGTTTGAAAATTAACGTATTTCAACAATACACAGTGGGGGTAGAATCAATTTTGATTTAAAACATCGGTAAGTGCAATGGACTAACTAAAGTATGAGTTGGGTAGTGGATGTGCATTTTTTGCTAATGGTTCTCAAATCATTTTTTCTCGATATTCTTACCTGACCCTTTTTCATTAAGTCATTGACAATTCTGGAAAATCCACAAACAGTATTTTGATGTCTTTTTCGCAAACAGTTTTGGAAGACTAGTTGCAATGCCATACTTGCAAGGTAAAGTTTTGCTTTTTCTTTGATAATTTTCTTTCCAATGATGATAAATGATGTTAATGCAGGCTCTGAAGACATCAAAGTTGCATGTACAAATAAGTGCATGCAAGTCTTGAAACTGTTGAAAATCAAATTTTATCAATCAATTTTTATGGTCATGCGCAAACTGTGTAAGTTTGGTCAACATTGAATCACAAATCGTGTGTGCAAGCCAATCATTGATATCTTGTTAATCTTTTTTTCCAAACACAAGGGGCAATAACTGTGGTGTTTCTGGCCCGATCATGATTATATTCTACTTCACCTGTAGCCTTACGTTCATAGACAAACTGTACACGATTGGTGAAGATTAGATGAAAAATGAAGTCTCTATCCTGAATAATGTCCATTTTTGCATCTTTTTTTCACAAACAAAGGGCAATAACTCTGGTGTTTCTGTTCCAATCTTGCTTACATTCAACTTCACATTTAATCTTATGGTCATAGACAAACTGTGCAAGATTGGTAAAGATTGGATGAAAAATGAAGTCTTTATCCTGTATAATGTCCATTTTTGCATATTTTTTTCTATCCTGAATAATGTCCATTTTTGCATATTTTTTTCACAAACAAAAGGGAAATAACTCTGGTGTTTCTGGTCCGATCTTGCTTATATTCAACTTCAACTGTAATCTCATGGTAATAGACAAACTTTGTAAGATTGGTGAAGATTGGATGAAAAATGTCTCCCACTATCCTAAATAATGTCCATTTTTGTATATTTTTTTAATAAACAAAGAGCAATAACTTTGGTGTTTGAAACACGATCTGGCCCATTTTTGACGTCTGCTGAGATCTGATGGTCATACACAAACTGTGAAAGTTTGGTTAACATTGGATGGAAAATAAAGTCTATACGTTGGAAAAGGGCACTTTTGCACTTTTTTTGCATGAAAAAGGGGCAATAACTCTGGTGTTACTGGTGTGATCTAACCCAATAACAATCCAATCCGCAAATTATGGTCTTACACAAACTGTGCAAGTTAGGTCAAGATTGATTAAAAAATGTAGACTTTATCGCGATAACGGTCCAAATTGTTGACGGCACATTGATGACGGACGTTAGACGACGGACGCCGCCGGAGAGGTCCCCTATACCAATAGCTCACCGAGCACTTCAAGCTCAGGTGAGCTAAAAATAAATACAAGGAAAACACAAACAAATAGATCAGCAGCAGGATGGAAGGAATACAAGCCATAAAGCTAAATCTTGGAATATTTTTTATTAAATGTGCAACACATATCACTGATTTAAAAAGTATTTTATTCCTTTGAGTGGACCAACAGGTCGAACATTTAAACAAGCAATATAATAATACAGGTTAAAACCTTTTAAACCGTTTAAAGCTTTTTAATGTCATTCTGCTATCTAAGTCTATATAAACCATGTGACCCCTTGGGGTGTGGCCAGATTTGACCCCAGGGGCATAATTTGAACAATCTTTGGAGAGGACCATTATGCAATGTTACGTTATACATATAGGAAAGCTGTGGGCCTTGCTGTTTCAGAGGAGAGGATTTTTAAAGTCATTTTGCTATATAAGTTTATATAAACCAAGTGACCCCTGAGGTGTGGTCAGCTTTGACCCATGGGGCATAATTTGAACAATCTTTGTAGAAGACTACTATAGGATGTTACATACCAAATACAAAACCTCTGGGCCTTGCAGTTTCAGGAGAAGATTTTTAAAGACATTTTGCGATATAAGTTTATATAAACCATGTGACCCCCAGGGCGTGGCCAGTTTTGACCTCAGGGGCATACTTTGAACACTTTTTGTAGAGGGCCACTATACGATGTTAAATACCAAATAAGAAAGCTCTGGGCCTTGCGGTTTCTTAGGAGAAGATTTTTGAAGTCATTTTGCTATTTAAGTGTATATAAACATGTGACCCCCAGGGCGTGGCTAGTTTTGACCCTAGGGGCATAAATTGAATAACATTTGTAAAGGACCACTATAGGATGTTACATACCAAATATGAAACCTCTGGGCCTTGCGGTTTCAGAGTAGAAGATTTTAAGACATTTTGCTATTTAAGTCTATATAAACCATGTGACCCCCAGGGCGTGGCCAGTTTTGACCCCAGGGGCATAATTTGAATAATCTTTGTAGAGGACCACTATAGGATGTTACATACCAAATATGAAACCTCTGGGCCTTGTGGTTTCAGAGGAGAAGATTTTTAAGGTCATATTGCTATATATTGTATATAAACAATGTGACCCCCGGGCGTGGCCCGTTTTGACCCCAGGGGCATAATTAGTACAAAATTTGTAAAGGACCACTAAAGGATGTTACAAACCAAATATGAAACCTCTGGGCCTTGCGGTTTCAGAGGACAAGATTTTAAAAGTCATTTCGCTATATATTCTATATAAACCATGTGACCCCCCGGGGCGTGGCCAGTTTTGACCCCAGGGGCATAATTTGAACAATCTTTGTAGGGGACCACTATAGGATGTTACATACCAAATATGAAACCTCTGGGCCTTGCGGTTTCAGAGAAGATTTTTTTAAGTTCACACTTTTAAAATCTATTTTTAGCTCTGGTGACCTAAATATGCAGCGGAATGTAACGATTTGAACAACTTTGAAAGAGGGTCAACCAATGATCATTCCTGTGAAGTTTGGTAAAAATCTGCCAAGTGGTTTAGGAGAAGATGTCGTTTGAATGAAAAGTTGACGACGGACAGACGCACGCACGGACGACGGACAACGGGCGATCACAAAAGCTCACCATGAGCACTTTGTGCTCATGTGAGCTAAAAAATACATTACAAATATTAATGATCTGAATCTAAAAATATCAAATATGCACAAAATACAAACATAACTTTGACTTATACCCGTAATATATTTCATACCTGAAGTGATTCCCCGGCGAAATACGGTCTTTCTGGCGTGCCATCATTAATGTCGCAATCGTGACAGAAGCACAGCAACATTGCGTCAATCACCATCTATGGAGAAACAAAGCATTTATCCTTCTATCTTATGGATTCGGCAAACCAAACAGTTTTGTGAATTGTACATTTGACCTAATTTCTAAATAGCACGAGTCAGAATCTCTATGCAACTTTCACCAGAAGTTTTTAAACCTGTTATTGAAGACAAAAATGCTTGAAAAAACAGGCAATTAACATGTAATAATACCTAAAATAATCAACTTTGTCCTTATTTTATGATTAAATACGATTGAAGTCGTAAATACTCATGCAGACACTGTCAAATAGTTTTGTTGGTCTTGTGACATACAGAGGATATTGGTTGGTTTCAGTAGAATATCAATTTCATTTCACGAGTGATCATAGAAATTATTGAAAAAATATATTTTTTATGATCACTAGTTTATCAAAAATCGATATTCTACCAAACCAACAAGGCACTTGAAGCAATGAGTTTGCATATGCTAGGACTCCTAAAGAATCCATTTTTTGTTTCCAAAAATCAAAGATTATACCTTTAATTATATAACTCGGGCTAGGGTCCCTGGAGAAATTTGTTTATTTTTCCTATACATCAAGGTTTGGGCCTTCATTCATCTAACAAAAGCTAGGGTTCCTCAAGAAATTAGTTTGAGGCGTGTCGTGGGAAAA
The DNA here is from genome assembly GCA_027627225.1 of Congeria kusceri. Lineage (NCBI taxonomy): Eukaryota > Metazoa > Mollusca > Bivalvia > Myida > Dreissenidae > Congeria > Congeria kusceri. The sequence continues at coordinate 15,827,544 of CM051032.1, forward strand.
CCAGGCTTAATGCAAGTGAATAAAGTGTCGTCCCGGATCACGCTGTGCAGTCCGCACAGGCTGATCAGGGACGACACTTTCCGCTTTTATGGTATTTTCTGTTTCAAAGAAGTCTCTTCCTAAACATAAATGCACTGTAGGCGGAAAGTGCCGTCCCAGATAAGCCTGTGCTGACTGGACAGGCTAATCCGGGATGACACTTTACGCACATGCAAGACCGGTTTTCCAACAACACGCCTCATTCCTATTTATTATACATCTTTTAGTCTTTTATCTAAGGCACCTTAAGAAATCAGTTTCCACACAACCATACCTCGTAGGTGGAGAGGCAGGAAGAGGCTATGAGATAGGAGAACACGCACACCAGTAGCACGGGGATGGCGTAGTAATGAAGATCACTGCGACTCTACAACAGAGGAAACATTGTAAGAACACGCACACCAGTAGCACGGGGATGGCGTAGTAATGAAGATCACTGCGACTCTGCAACAGAGGAAACATTGTAAGAACACGCACACCAGTAGCACGGGGATGGCGTAGTAATGAAGATCACTGCGACTCTACAACAGAGGAAACATTGTAAGAACACGCACACCAGTAGCACGGGGATGGTGTAGTAATCAAGATCACTGCGACTCTACAACAGAGGAAACATTGTAAGAACATGCACACCAGTAGCACGGGGATGGTGTAGTAATGAAGATTACTGCGACTCTACAACAGAGGAAACATTGTAAGAACACGCACACCAGTAGCACGGGGATGGTGTAGTAATCAAGATCACTGCGACTCTACAACAGAGGAAACATTGTAAGAACACGCACAGCAGTAGCACGGGGATGGTGTAGTAATCAAGATCACTGCGACTCTACAACAGAGGAAACATTGTAAGAACATGCACACCAGTAGCACGGGGATGGCGTAGTAATGAAGATCACTGCGACTCTACAACAGAGGAAACATTGTAAGAACATGCACACCAGTAGCACGGGGATGGCGTAATAATGAAGATCACTGCGACTCTACAACAGAGGAAACATTGTAAGAACATGCACACCAGTAGCACGGGGATGGTGTAGTAATCAAGATCACTGCGACTCTACAACAGAGGAAACATTGTAAGAACACGCACACCAGTAGCACGGGGATGGTGTAGTAATGAAGATTACTGCGACTCTACAACAGAGGAAACATTGTAAGAACACGCACACCAGTAGCACGGGGATGGCGTAGTAATCAAGATCACTGCGACTCTACAACAGAGGAAACATTGTAAGAACACGCACACCAGTAGCACGGGGATGGCGTAGTAATGAAGATCACTGCGACTCTACAACAGAGGAAACATTGTAAGAACACGCACACCAGTAGCACGGGGATGGCGTAGTAATGAAGATCACTGCGACTCTACAACAGAGGAAACATTGTAAGAACATGCACACCAGTAGCACGGGGATGGCGTAATAATGAAGATCACTGCGACTCTACAACAGAGGAAACATTGTAAGAACACGCACACCAGTAGCACGGGGATGGCGTAGTTATGAAGATCACTGCGACTCTACAACAGAGGAAACATTGCAAGAACACGCACACCAGTAGCACGGGGATGGCGTAGTTATGAAGATCACTGCGACTCTACAACAGAGGAAACATTGTAAGAACACGCACACCAGTAGCACGGGGATGGCATAGTAATGAAAATGGCTGAAAATTTGTGTAGAAATCATAAGCAATTGCAGAACTTGACAAGTATCAGCAGTCTCTGCAACGAGATCATGTAATCTCTTCATTAATGCTGACCCAAACTATATACATATATATATTACAGGCAACTCAAAATATTTAGCCCATAAGCCAGAAATTTTCATGGGACCTCAGACAGTTTAACATTGTTTGTCCAAGGTCATACAGACAGTCGAAAACACTGCAGCACTCACACATATCCTTCTTAAGACAGTAAGACTTGTAGAATGTTTTATGAATTTAAAACTAAGTATACATTCAAAAGGCATTGATGTTGCCATAAAAAACTATTTGAAACCGAAATTTTACTGTAAATCAAATGAACATACAACAAACATACAGGAATTCCAAACATTTCCCCATTATTTTTAAAATGCAACATGTTGTGTTTGCATAAAAAGACAACTTCTTTTTGCTATCAGACCAAAGCTACAACAAAAGGAGAGAAAAATGAGGACCAAATCGGAAATAAGCTTTCAAGCTTTCATGTGCTATCTAGGTTACTACACACTATGACTATAACTTCTATCTATTTAATCACATTAATTGATTCAAACAAGTGTAATCTTGCCTCGTAATAGTTGTTCCTCTAGCATATTCAATTGTAGTACAGTAAATTCAAGTGTTATTGCTTTTGACAGTTTTAACAACCACATGTTAGTTATATCATTCTTTATATAACCGAATGTGTTGAAAACTTGTTTGTTTTAACCTGAATAAACCTGTCTATCTAAAAAACAGAAAATTCAAAAAATGAGGCGGAAAGCCCGGGCTTAATGCATGTGCGTAAAGTGTTGCAGTCCGCACAGGCTAATCCGATGACACTTTTTGCTTTTATGGTATTTTCTGTTTCAAGGAAGTATCTTCAAAATAAAACAAGAATGCATGCGGACTGCACAGGCTGATCCGGGACGACACTTTACGCACATGCATTAAGACCGGGTTTCCCACGACACGCTTCAAATATTCTTCATGTCACCTTGAACCAGAGGAGACCAACTGCAGCGGTGGCGGCCATGACACCTATCTTGCCGAGAAAGAGGACAAAGTCACCCACGCTGTTAATGGCTGCCACACGCAGGGCATTGTTCACAAGCGTGGTGAATGACTGAAAAATAAACATATTGTAAGAGTCATATAATGAAAATTTGACACTCGCCAAAAATGTACTAGAAAATCTGGCATAAAATTTAACTTGCAACCACACCAAAATGTACACGTATACATGATGTTGTACACACTCTTATAAGGAAAACAAATTACACAGAGAACAAAGGGAACATGGCCTTTGCCTTGTGGAAATGATGTAATGATGTTATTTAAAGGAATTAAAGGTTATCTCCATTCTACTTACTTTTGCTGCAGATTTGCAGAAACTGGTTCCTTCAATTGCTGAAATTGGCAAACAAACACATTGGTTTACGGCACATAGAGGAATCCTTTTTTATCAAATTACGAGAAACAGAAAATAATTGTATTTGGTGCATTATTTGAGAAGTTTCTAAGTATGGAAAGCAAATGTAAGGTGGTATAATTTAAAATGGTTTGAATTTAACTAAAATAATTAGACCAACAATTCCCTCCTCGAATAATTGTATTTGATACGCATTTAATGCGTATTAAACGCTGCGTTATTGGCACCGTATTTGTTCTGCTTTTTATTCACATTTAATACACTTAAAAATGCAGAAAAAATACACTTATTTCAGAAATAAAGTTTATTTTTACTGCATTTTTCCTGCATTAACACACTTAAGTGCATTTAAAGTGTATTTTTCTCCTTAAAAAATACACTGCATCTTCAAAAAAAACACTTAAGTGTATTTGAACTGTATTGTAAGTGTATTTTCTAGTCCATTTATACACTTCTTTGTAAAAAAATGCAGAAAAAGTAGAGAAAAAGTACACTAAGTGTACTAAAAGTGTATCTAATGCGCATTTAACACACAAAAAATATGGTGCCAATACCGCAGCATTTAATATGCATTAAATGCATATTAAATACACTTTTTTGAGAAGGGTTATAGGCAGTTAAATTTTACAGCTGAAGAATGTTCCTGTTGTTTTTTTTCTGGAAAAATAAACTTTATGATAATACAAAATTCTGTTTGTATAGCTCTGATTCACATAAAGTTTGCAAAATATGACAAAAATTTGCAATAGTTTACCTCGTATATTTTAAACTTCTATCCTACTCACCAACTATAGTGTAGGCATTCTGGTTGAGATATTTCAAGCACTTTTCAAGGCACCAAAGACAACAGATACAGCATTTCATGCAGTACTCTGCACACTTGTTCTCTGAATTCTTCAACCTGTAATAGATATTTCACAGATGTTTGAATGACTGATATATCAAATAATACTTAATAACTTTTCACAACCAAATCTGATGTTTGCATATGTTAAAACTTCAAGAAAAATGTAAAGTTTTTTATGAAAAAAAGGGTTGCCTATTGGAGCAATAAAACGTATGTTGGAGCGTTATAATCATTCCAATGCAGTACCAATATTAACTGTAACTCTTTAAATATCATGCATAAATTATGCCTGTGAGAAACGTTATCTATATTTCACCTGATGACAAAAGAATTCCCATTCTATGGGCACTGTATCACTCCTATAAAAGCCTGTTATGAACAGACTATCATCACAAATCAGTACAAGGCCTATGGAAAGTGCATCACATCTGATTTATGTCTACAGTAGCATGGTAAAAATATCCAAAGGCTAATAACATTTCTAAAATTTGAAAAAGACAATTTTAACATTTATGTTTTAAGTATTTAATAATAATAATACAATTTTTGGTAAACTAGAAACACTTGTCTACTAAGTTTTTATTTCTAAGTGCCAATATAAATGATGCACACAATGCACCCCATCTTGGCCCATATCCATAAAGCTCCTTAATAACAATGCACCCCATCTTGGCCCATATCCATAAAGCTCCTTAATAACAATGCACCCCATCTTGGCCCATATCCATAAAGCTCCTTAATAACAATGCACCCCATCTTGGCCCATATATATAAAGCTCCTTAATAACAATGCACCCCATCTTGGCCCATATCCATAAAGCTCCTTAATAACAATGCACCCCATCTTGGCCCATATCCATAAAGCTCCTTAATAACAATGCACCCCATCTTGGCCCATATCCATAAAGCTCCTTAATAACAATGCACCCCATCTTGGCCCATATCCATAAAGCTCCTTAATAACAATGCAACCAATCTTGGCCCATATCCATAAAGCTCCTTAATAACAATGCACCCCATCTTGGCCCATATCCATAAAGCTCCTTAATAAAGATTTAAGGTCATTTCTTAAAATCATAAAATTCTGTGGCTGGTTCATTGAAAGTCTACTTTGTCTTAAATTATTTTATTCTGTCAAAGAATCAACCATTGTTTTCTTATTGTACAACATTTTAAAGATAAAGTATGGATTTTAACAAGGAAATGTTCACTTGTCTATGACTTAAGTTAAGATCTGCCTAAGGAGCTTTGTGGATTATGGCCCTTGATTTATGGCCAGTGACTTTACTTCTTCTGCAGCCACATGAGGATCATTCTGGGAAGCTTGACTGCGGTGATGATGAGAGCACCGAACGCTACGGACCCCAGGTGGTGGCAGATCAGCAGCTTGATGGCGTCTGCTATCGGGCACCCCAGCTGGCTTCGGTCTCTACCGGCGGAGAAAACACACATGTAGCATAGCTGGTATACGCGAAACATTGTCGATTCACATACATGTAGGAAATCATATTTCATGAAAATATTGTGAGCTTTTTCCTACAAATAGCAGCCTCTACTGCAGGTGAATAGACACATGTAGTTGCATTTCTTGAAAGATTGCGAGTTTCGATGTACATGTTGATTTTCCAACAAGAAAAAAGGGAGAATAAATTACTGAAGTACAACTGCAATAATTGCAATCCAAAAAGATATTTTTTGGATAACATGTCTAGTTCTGAGTGTTTACTTGCAAGTCAAAAAAAGGTTGTTGAAACGATTTTACTACAATTGTAGTTTGCCCTAGCTTATCCTCATAAGAAAACAATTGAATCTGGTTTTTAACAAAACATTGCCTATTTCGCACAGCTATGGAAAATAAATATAGGAAATATGTAATTGTTTTAATGAGGGGAAAAATTCCGCAGATATTTCACCTGCTCTGTTCGTTTTTTAATTAATAAATGTAACAAGAATGCATGTTCCTTTTTTCATCTTTAAGCACAAACAAACTAAAAATTTTAAAGGGACAGTTTCACAATAAGTTATTGGAAAAACGTTTCACTAAAATGAAATTTTAAAACAAGAATTTGTAGAATCTATCAAAACTTTTTAAAAGTTTAACTTTGCACTAGCAATGTGCTTTTCAAACCTTGAAATATTTACAATAAATGTATTATAAAACAGGGGAAAAGAAGTCATTTAAAAAAATAATTTCTCAATGCCCAAAACTGTGAAACTGCCCCTTTAAAGTATGAAAATATAAATTATCTACCATAACTTCTTAATCTAACCCAATTCTTTCTGATTTAATCCAACAATAATTACTTACATTTTAACATACTAAAGATGGCAATTACTAGCTGATTCTAGTCAGGTGATGACATTTTACAAGTATTTGTCAGATTTAAATCAAATACAACCATTATTGCTTAGATTTCAACAATATTTGTGGAGATAATTAATATTCATGCCAGTCAAAATGGTTTAAAAGAATGCTAGTTCAAAATTAAAGCAGCAGTCCACAAATATGTTAAGAAACAAACTTTGCAGAAATCGTTTCTTGTAGACATCTTACCAATCAAAACACAAAAAACCATTGAAATCAGTAAAATAATGATATTGTAACTTTTTATCGTATAGTTATCTGTATGCGATAGCTGGTGATGCCTCTGGAGTAAATCAGCATATACATACATTTATATTCCATTGGAACCAAGCGTTTTCAAAAACAGACATTATAAAATGCCTTTCGTAAATAAAAAACAGTTTTCAGTTCAATAAACGTCATTAACGTTCATTAGAATTAATGCCAATTTAATATGTATTGAATTATATTCTATGGACTGCAGCTTTAAACCTGTATTTCACCAATCTACCCTTCAGTCCCCCCATTCTCACCTCGTGAAGTACCAGGTGGCTACGGACCCACACACGACCAGCTGCTGACAGGCGATGATAAACTCGCTGGTCCAGATGAGCCCCACGAGGTGGTACCACCACATGTACGAGACCGTCTTGTGTTCCACGTACTCCACGTAGCCGTTCGCATTCACCGTCCTCTTCTCTGAAATCAAATGACGTAAATGAAAATGATCTGCGATTAAAGGTTATCTTATCCAGGGCCTAGTTGTTTAAAACTGTAACGGTCAATTAAGCTAACAGCCGTCAACTTTTGAATGAAGTTATTGATGTAAATTAAATGGTTAAATTTTAAAATGTGAGTTTATTCTAAATAAATTGGTATGCTCAGATAGTTTTCAAATGTTTGATCAGCAAGTTGCTTGCACTATTAATTGTATTTACATCTAAAGTTAACAGGCCATTAGCTTAATTGGCCATTAAAGTTTGGAGCAACTGGGCCTTGTCAATCTTGCTGCCTTGTTTAAAAAAAAAACAAGAGGCACAAAAAGAGGCCCAAGACTTCCTACTGGCTCCAGGCTTACTTTTTAGACCAGAGGCATCCCTTAAACAATTTGAAACGGGACCGTAGGGCAACTACACGGCAGAATTCAACCAAATTACGCAGAAATCATCCTAAGAGCTATTAATGCAAGTTCAGATTTTTAACAAAATAGAAATGTAGCAACTGTCATTATGTTCAAAATCCATTTAGAGTCAGTATCAAAGTCTGTTTTATTTAAATAAATGAAATGGCTTTAAAATGAATGATTGCTTCCAACTTCGTGCATTTGTAAATAATCTCCATTTCCTTTGAACAATATCTCAATTATGGGACAATGGAAAATCATTTATTTTTCATCATTTTTAAGGGTGTGATGTGGTAACTGCTCATCTATGGTAAACTTATCTTTAAACATTATTATAACAATGTAAATGTATATTTGGTACTAATTCATGAAACAGATTAACAAAACAACTTTTTGAGAAGCAACTGTTAATTGCCAATGGATCCTAGAGAATTGTTTTTAGGGTATTGCTATAAAAAAGCATTGTATTGGTGGTTCTTATCGGGAGTGAAAAGGAACCAACACAATCAATAACAGAAAAAAACTTTTCCCAAGGTTCCTAGAACTTGTTTAGATTGCATCGTTACATGTATAAAGAAGCTTTACGATTCTTACCGGAAGTGGATAAGAAGGCCAGAACGATGACCCAGTACATGAAGAATCCTAGCAGAATGATGAATGTCCAGATGGGCTGGACTAGCAGGCATGGCATGGCAGCGATACACTTGCCCGCCTCGTTGAACAGGGCCACCACCAGGGCAATACGCTTACGCATGATCAGTATCATCAGGAGCAAAATCACCTGCAAACAGAGGTAGTTTTGTTTGGTTATCTGCAAAGTCAATAAACACAGCAACTTCTTACAAGTGACATTATTAGATCAAAGTATGATGGGGACACTTCAGTGACATACTTTCTAAATGATTCACTACACGCTTTAGACTTTCAAAACAGTTCATTGTCTATGTGCAAGATAACAGAAAATATGATAAAAATAAATGCCTGTACAAGGGTAAACTCACTGCATTTTATGAATTACTTTAAAGCAGGTCACATTCACTTTATAAAGAACTTTAATTTCATAAGTGTTCTTAATTTACCATGTTTTCAACTGTATTTTGCCCCTTTACTGTGTGAGGTTACACATCAAACCACAATAGAACCACAAATAATACCCTACAGGCTGGGTATAGACTCACAGTGAGCACCGTGGCAACGATGGAGTACACGAGGAAGGCCCTCTCGCTGTTCAACTCCACGTCAAGTAGCGGCAGGTTGATGGCCTCGTCCTTCTCCAGCTTGTTCTTCACGTCCACGTATGTCCACCAGAGGAACGCTGTCCCAGCTGAAATATAGTAGCCACAAGTTGATGCTAATTCCTTGTGCTTTCCATGTACGTGTCAGCATAAATAATTTGCATGAACAATTTGCATTAGCTGCTTTTTTTCATAGTTTATACATTGTTTTGGATTTTGTTTTTATAACTACTTTCATAAACGATGTGTCAACTGAGGTGAATAAATCATTTCTTATTGCAGTCATCGTAATTACCAGTTTGGCCATGCAAGACCTTATTCTTGTATTTATTACTTATCAGCAAAAAAAGTTACCAGCCCGCCTATAATAAACTGAAAATCTGAGCAAACCCCTGGTTCAAAATTCACCAGTGCAGAGTTTCAAGGCTTTTGCTAATTTCGACCACTGCGTTGATTATTCCATGTTTCTGCCATGTATATTATGTGTCAGCATAAACAATTTGTAGTTGTTTAGATATGTGCATCCTCCTTAAGAAGGTAAATATTATTTAACAACATTTCGACTACTAAAGTATTTCAGTTGGTTCATATGTTAGAAAGTGGAAAGGACATAGTTTTGTTGAAATACAAAGCTGAGCTACAGCCAGTATTATCCACACCCACACTTACTTACAGATCACACAATAGCTACACCCAGTATGATTCACACCCACACTTACTTACAGATCCCACAATGGCTACACCCAATATGATTCACACTGCCACTTACCTATAGATCCCACAATGGCTACAGCCAGTAAGATCCACACCCACACTTACTTACAGATATCGCAATGGCTATAGCCAGTATGATTCACTGACAATTACCTATAGATCCCACAATGGTTACAGCCAGTCTGATCCACAGTGACACTTACCTATATTTCCCACAATGACTACAGCCAGAATGATCCACACTATCACTGACACTTACCTATATTTCCCACAATAGCTACACCAAGTATGATCCACACTGACACTTACCTATAGATCCCATGATGGCTACAGCCAGTATAATCCACACAATCACTGACACTTACCTATAGATCCCACAATGGCTACAGCCAGTATGATCCACACTGACACTTACCTATAGATCCCACGATGGCTACAACCAGTATGATCCACACTGACACTTACCTATAGATCACACAATGGCTGCAGACAGTATGATCCACACTGACACTTACCTGTAGATCCCACAATGGCAACAGCCAGCATGATCCACACTGACACTTACAGATCCCACGATGGCTACAGCCAGTATGATCCACACTGACACTTACCTATAGATCCCACGATGGCTACAGCCAGTATGATTCACACCTACAATTACCTATAGAGCCCACAATGGCTACAGACAGTATGATCCACACTGACACTTACCGATAGATCCCACAATGGCTACAGCCAGTATGATCCACACTGACACTTACCTATAGATCCCACTATGGCTACAGCCAGTATGATCCACACTGACACTTACCTATAGATCCCACAATGGCTACAGCCAGTATGATCCACACTGACACTTACCTATAGATCCCACAATGACTACAGCCAGTATGATCCACACTGACACCTATAGATCCCACAATGGCTACAGCCAATATGATCCCCACCGACACTTACCTATAGATCCCACAACGGCTACAGCCAGTATGATCCACACTGACACTTACCTATAGATCCCACAATGGCTACAGCCAGTATGATCCACACTGACACTTACAGATCCCACCATTGAGCCAGTATGATCCACACTGACACTTACCTATAGATCCCACGATGGCTACAGCCAGTATGATTTACACCTACAATTATCTATAGAGCCCACAATGGCTACAGACAGTATGATCCACACTGACACTTACCTATAGATCCCACAATGGCTATAGCCAGTCTTATTCACACCTACAATTACCTATAGATCCCGCAATGGCTACAGCCAATATGATCCCCACCGACACTTACCTATAGATCCCACAATGGCTACAGCCAGTATGATCCACACTACCACTGACAATTACCAATAGATCACACGATGGCTACAGCCAGTAGGATGCACTGTGACACCTATAGATCCCACCATGGCTACAGCCAGTATGATCCACACTACCACTGACAATTACCTATAGATCCCACGATGGCTACAGCCAGTATGATCCACACTGACACTTACCTATAGATCCCACGATGGCTACAGCCAGTATGATCCACACTACCACTGACACTTACCTATAGATCCCACAATGCTACAGCCAGTATGATCCGCACTGACACTTACCTATAGATCCTACAATGGCTACAGCCAGTATGATTCACACTATCACTGACATTTACCTATATGGCTAAACCCAGTATGATCCACACTATTACCGACACTTACCTATAGATCCCACGATGGCTACAGCCAGTATGATCCACACCATAGATCCCACGATGGCTACAGCCAGTTTGATCCACACTAGCAATAACACCTATGGATCCCACAATGGCTACAGCCAATATGATCCACACCGACACTTACCTATAGATCCCCCACTGGCTACAGCCAGTATGATCCACACCGACACTTACCTATGGATCCCACGATGGCTACAGCCAGTATGATCCACACTACCACTGACAATTACCTATAGATCCCACGATGGCTACAGCCAGTATGATCCACACCAACACTTACCTATAGATCCCATGATGGCTACAGCCAGTATGATCCACACTAGCAATGACACCTATGGATCTCACAATGGCTACAGCCAGTATAATCCACACTATCACTGACAATTACCTATAGATCCCACAATGGCTACAGCCAGTATGATCCACACTATTACGGAGGCCAGGAACCGAATTAGCAGCACCATTAACCCACTGAAGGCTACAAAACACAAACATTTGAGACAACTGTGACAGTTTTAATGAGTATGAATATGATGTCATTTTCTTTGATAATGACACATGAGTCAAGTCTTTGCTTTTATTTATGAAAGCAGCAATTTAATTTAATAGAACAATTAACTGTATTTTTATTATGGACTTAATTCTGAAGCACAGTTAAGTCTTTTTATCTTTCTCCTTAATTATAAAACATTGTACCGGTAGTAATTGTTTATTTATTATATACAAATGATTTTGAAACATGCAAATCAAAGCATATATAAATTATTAAATCTTTTAAATTTAAACATTATAGCCTATGTCTACGACTTTCTAAAGAAATGCAAGATAAGTACAATCAAATCACATAACTAATCATATACCGTAATCTTACGAATATAATACGCACTTGTGTATACTACGCACCCGAGTTTGGCCAGAATTTTTCGGTAAAAATTGATTTTCCGAGTATAATACGCATTTAAAATCCAGAGCCTGTGTCCGAATCTACAATTAACAAAAAAAAAGCCGCCCAGGCTCTAATAAGTGCTCTTACAGGGTTGAATTGTGACAATTTCAAAGATCGCAAAATAGCGTTGTAATAATTTTGCAGATGATCTGACAATATGTGTGCTGTAAGTTATCTGGGAAATATGATGCCATATGCTGGATTTCTCATGATTTTATACCGTTGGCATGAAAGTGTCAATTAACAAGTGTTTATTTAGCAGAAGCCACAGTTATCCAGGTTTCCCCACCTTTAATACACAGGGAGCTGTTGACACCTTGGTCGATCCTACCTTTAATAAACAATTACAGCATATCTTTAAATAGAAATAATCCCAAAATGCACTCGATACTTCCGAAAAATAGCAAACGTTTTTGTGTTTATGTAATTCTTAAACACATTTATCGTCAATTTCTTCCAGAATTTGCTTTTAAAAATAAAAGTCGCGAATATACGGGATTATCGGGTAATGGATAGAGATGTGAAAAGTCATATCCAGTAATTGGTACGGTCGGGTTCACAAGTATCTATAAGGGAAATGGTTAAGCAAATATTTGAACAGAAAATTTTCAGGTAAACTCTTTACATTCAAGTATAATACGCACCCCCTACTTCTGACAAAAAATTTCCAGTAAAAAAGTGTGTATTATATTCGTAAGATTACGGTATCATCAACAGACGAAAGCAATGCATTAAACAATATTGTTAGTAAGGGAAATAGAAAAGCATTGTGGGTACATGCAGGAGTTTCCCATGCTACTATATTTTAATGCCGTGATTTATCTTGTTGCATTACACATGCAATATGAAACATCCATTACTATGTGTTCAAATTTATGCAAATCCATTGTGCTGTTTTGTGTGTGTGTTTGACCAATTGTACATAGCATTTTGCAGAAGTCACAGGGGGATAACATTAAAAGCATATGTGTAATAACAGTTAAACTGAAGCTTCAAATAGTTTGTGAACTCTGCAAATGTACTATAAAAGTATGTTAGATCTACCCCACCCTGTTATCAACAAGCAAAAAAGGTCTCATTCACTTAAGAAAATGATTCAAGAAAATGATTATAATTCTGTACATTATATTAATTAGCCAGCTGACCTGGAAAATCTGACAGTCACTAATGTGGCGGTCACACATTCTCGATTTTGGCTCCCAATTACGTCCCGATTGTATTCCCACTATACAAATTTGGCTGTGTCAACTTTATGTTACGGGTCGAACCTAACCGCCAGGAGTGTTTGGCCGACCTTGCCGGACATGTCCCGATATTCCCTATGTTTCTCGATAGTGAGTCCCGACAACGCTACTAATCGTATCAGGATCAGATTGAGACGGGATAAATACGGCTGGAAACGGCTGAATTGGGACGATGTCGAGAGGATCGGTAATGATCGGGACACATTAGCCCCAGATCACAGGATCTCGTCCTGACTTTTGACACATTGGATTCGGAACTCTGGCAGATCAAGGGACAGCACTAAACATGGGGAATGTGTGACTGAGGCTTAAAGCATGTTTCCTTTGACTTATAACTGGATAACAGTCAATTTACCACCAATGTATAAAACAGTTAAAGATGATCTGTCTATAATCTACCATTAACTGACATGGTATTTCATTGTTGGAACATACCTTTCTTCACAACAGATGGCAAAACAAGATCTATGGGGTGGTTAAAAGCAATACAGGAATAGACCAGAAAATGAAATAATTTTATAAAATGGGGGAAATGTTGTGAAAATCATGTAACTAGAAAATGAAATGCACAAAAGCAAACTACTGCTACATAACAGACTGCAACAGAATCATGAGAAGCTGAATTAAAATCTACTGTTAAATGCACAGAACGAACATAGAAGAATTAAGAAATAATTTCTTATTTACAGTTGTTTATCAGCTAATAAACAACGATTTTGAGTTCGGATGCGTAGGAAATAAATATACTGCATCAGAACACAAATCATTGTTTATTAGCTGATAAACAATGATAATGCAAAAATTAGTTAGATTCTAACGTGACCTGACGACATATTCCGCAATTACAATGCAAACTATATGTTACAGTTTTGGAACTACTTATTCGGGTTGCTTATTGGTAGTTTAACAACGGTTAATTTTGATCTTTGTCTACAGAAAACACTGCGCTAGTCATGTTAGAATAATGGTTATATAGTAAGAAAACTTGTGCAAAGTTGGATCAATTAAATAATGTCAAGGCAAGATCGAATCAACCTTACTATGAAACCAAAGAAGAAAATCAATCAAACTCAAGGGGCATATTTGGATCTAAATAAATACATGTATCTTTAAAATGGGTCTTTGTTATTGCATGTTTTCGGACAATGAATCATGTATCATAAACTACAATCAATAAATTAATATAAAACTGTGCTGTATCAAAACATAGCACCCGTTTACAATTTCTTGTAGTCTACCACTAACAATCAGTGATACATTAATTTTATTTTGTTCAGCAAGTAGCTATTTCTGAAAATATGGAGGCAGTAAAAACTTGTTCTCCATAGTGTGTCTAACAGTGACTTTGCACAAAGGTAATACGCCCAATACAAAGCTACGTCAAATCTAACATTCTAAATGCTGTTAATGCTTTAAACGTTCAACTGGAGCCTAGACGCGTACCTATGGCTATGAAACATAGCACAAGCATCTCCTTCCAGCACGTGTACAAATCACTTAGAACCTTCTGGAACGCGTCATTCGAGTTTAAAAACCGTATGATCTTTTCTGAGACGGCCGTTGCCTTAGCGATGAGATTGAAGGGAATGCAGCGATTCAAGAGGGGTTTACTGAAAGTATAACGTAAATCATTGTCATGACAACCCATTATTGGCCTTGAACTGAGTTGTTGTCTCCCTCTTTCTAACAATGGGCATTTTTTATGCTGGTTGTGATTAAGGCATATATTTATAAAGCATTCTGCAATATATTATAAGCATGTTATAAATTTTCTGACTTGTATACTTAATTTAGGCATTGTTTGAATATTGTATAAAGTAAAGTTATTTTAGCACATTTCAGTGGTAAAGTGCGATAAAATTTGCATATTTTATCCTACAGCATAATAAATTAAATGTATTATTGCTGTTGTAATGACAGTTTTGATGAAATTATTCAATAAACATTTTTTTAATTTACACATACATTATTGTGATCAGAATCACAATTTTGCCTGTACACTGTTAATTAAATCAAAAGAAACAATTTACTTCAAACCAAGGATATATTTTATAAATATATGCCCAGGTGACGGAAGAAAGGTTTGTTTGGTGAACACAAAAATGATGTAAACTTGTGAGGACAACATTAAAATAAGTGCATTTTCTTTCTGGTGGTACTGTTGATTTGGTATTGACTTAAATAAGAGACTTTGAAATTACATGCGTAATAAAAGCAGGTGGCAGATTTGACATGGTGGGCTGAAATCTAACATCGGCAAGTACAAAGTTGAAAGTTTCCCACTGGGTACTTTTATCTGCTAGGCTGCAAGCATAAATTTTTTTTTAGCGATGTTGCTAAACTTTTTAAACAAGATTCAACAAGAAAGTTTTTAAACAGCTACAAGCGTTATGTACACAACTGAATTGAAATATGTTGTCAAGGGGAATTTTATTATTTTACAATATTTTAAGCAATCAAATGGGCACCCAGTTATTTGTTGGTTGGGGAAAGAGAAGAGGCTTGAGAGAAGATTAGCTTGCATTGGGCAAGTGGAAGTCAAACCATGTTATAATCTATGATTTATTTAACAATGAATGAATGAATATAGATATCCCTCATAGCGTTGTCCTTGTATGAATTTAACCTAGTATCCTAATACTGGACAGATCTCTGCAGACTTAAAGGGAATTCAATCTGAAATTGAATAATTGACACACACATTATTTTTTTAATGTTAACTTGAACAACTAATTAGTGGGTGCATACAATTATCATGAATCAAAAATGAGTTGCATATTATTTATTATGTGGTTATATTCAAGGATAACGCTTTAAGCACATGCATTAAGGCCAGATTTCCCACAACGCACCTCAATTATATTGTTTAAATAGCAAATTGCTGAGAAAATTCAATCAGCTTGATAAATGTTTTAGCAACTGAGGCATTAACACACAATCGTCATGTTGCCATTTAATTATGAAGTTTAAACCCGTTTATTTAAGCTTGATTGCATTTAAAGCCTTAGGCTTAGAGACACTCTCGAGATTTAATTCATTTAATTCATAGATCACTCTTGGATTAAAGACAAAACTGACCAAGTTGATGCTGTCATGGACAAACAACAGTTTCTTCTGCAATGTTTTGTAGACAATTCTAAATCACAATCTGATCCGTAGCCAGGCATTAGCTATTGATTTAGAGATTTCAAATGAGGAGTGTCATGGAAAAACCAGGCTCAATGCATGTGCTTAAAGTGTTGTCCCCCATTAGCCTGTGCAGTCTGCACAGGCTAATCCGGGACGACACTTTCTGCCTACAGTGGATTTATGTTTAGAAGAGACTTCCATCAAACAGAAAATACCCTAAAAGCGGAAAGTGCCGTCCTGGATTAGCCTATGCGGACTGCACAGGCTAATCCAGGACGACCATTTACGCACATGCATTAAGCCCAGTTTTCCCATGACACACCACAAATGAACAATTTACAATTTACCATACCGAGTTTTTTTTTTTTAAACCTTATTATAGGTCGTTCAATTTTATCCCTTCCTTCACAACATTCTTGTACCTAATCATTTCCATTCATGTCAGGGACTCTCACAGACATACGGACGCACACAACCTCTACCGACATGCTAGGGGTCAAGGACACATGAACGGAGAAGCTACAATATGTATCTACTCGCAAAATAAACTGAAAATGAAGCGAGGGGGGTGTCAGGTTAGAAATATTCTGTGAGGTGAGACTGGCTGAACAAATCTACAGATAATGTCACAATATTTCACAATAATAATATGGACTTTTCAGTCTTGCATAATTATGCATAACAGATGTGCTGAAGTCACTTTACAATGTTGCCCAGCTAGTCCCGGAGCAAGTACATACAAGTGAAATTTTGCCAAATATACGGTGAAGACAAGTGGCGTATGTCTTATGTGAAAAACAAGTAAGGCAACACCACATTTTGGCATGTATGTAATAATGTACATGCCTCTTTCTTATGTATTATTAAAACATGTTATATGTTACGGTTGAATATTCTATGAAACAGAATATTTCTATTCATCGAGCCACCGCAACCCCACAGACATGTTTCTATCCAAACATAACATTGGCAACCATCAACAGTAAATCCAGAAAGAACCGCGAGCACCCATGTAAAACACTTATGTGACGCCTCAGTGAAAATGTACCTATCGCAAAAAATGAGAGCATGAACATTTCCTGCCAGGCGTTCACGAGATCACTGAGCGCCTTGCGGAATATGTCCTTCGAATTCAAATAGCCAATCAAATTAGACTTCATCTTAAAGCTCAACTCCTTCAGTGTCTTTGGGATGCAATAGAACAGGAGCGGGGCGCTGAAAAGTAACAGAATTGTTTTTTTGTTTGTTTTGGTTTTTTCGTCGTATTCAACAGTATTTCAGACATATAACAGCGGTCAGTTAACCTACTCACACTTTTCCTGGGTAAGCTGGTTTACCAGTACTAAGTGCACATACTTATGCCAGTAACTGACAACTGCCCTACTTGAATCAGAGGTAGGGGGAGAATGGCCGTAGAAATAATTTCATTACCAATCCCCACACAAGTTATGTGGCCACTGCCCTACTTGAATCAGAGGTAGGGCAGCTTGAATCAGAGGGCGGGGGATAATGGCCGTAGAAATAGTTTCATTACCAATCCCCACACAAGTTATGTGGCCGGGCTGGGAATCGAACCTGCGATCCTCGGCTTTGTAGTTCAGAGCTCTACCTGAACTAGTCGGCCCGGCAAAATCGACATCTCATTAAAATCAACTTCAGTTTAACATTTCATGTATAACATAATCGGCTGAGTTGATCATGGCAATATTCCAGAAACATCTTAAGTTTACCTTCAAATATTTTAATATAATATTATTAAAACTACATTAGAATTTGTGAATGCAATATTAGTTTAATAAAGAGTAGTTATGAAAAGTTGATAATTAATTAACACTAAGCAGAATTCCATGTACATATGGAATAAAATGCTAAAGAAAATGATGATTTTAAGGCTAAGAATAAGATTTTACTTAAGATGTTTCTGGAATAGAACACCTGATGAATTTGCATTAGGGGTCACATTCAGATGACCTTTTTGGAGCCAATGAAACTGCTGGCTCAAAATGATGTAGTGTAACTTTATAAATATACCACCAAAAAGTAATGCACACTGCTGACAAGCTGTCTGATATTTAAACAGCTCATATGAGTCTCTATCTGTTTGTTTGTTTGGAATTTTCACCGTATTAAAGAGTATTTCAGTCATATAACGGCGGTCAGTTAACCTACTCACACTTTTCCTGGGTAAGCTGGTTTACCAGTACTAAGTGCACATACTTATGCCAGTAACTGACAACTGCCCTACTTGAATCAGAGGTAGGGGGAGAACGGCCGTAGAAATAATTTTATGACCAATCCCCACA
The DNA here is from genome assembly GCA_027627225.1 of Congeria kusceri. NCBI lineage: Eukaryota > Metazoa > Mollusca > Bivalvia > Myida > Dreissenidae > Congeria > Congeria kusceri. The sequence goes on from CM051032.1 coordinate 15,846,320, forward strand.
CAAGTTATGTGGCCGGGCTGGGAATCAAACCCGCGATCCTCGGATTTGTAGTCCAGCGCTCTACCAACTGAGCTAGCCGGCCCGGTGAGTCTCTATCTATTGATAGGTCACGTGACAATTAACTGGAAATGATAAGCCCTTGAGGATCAGTGGAAAATGCAGCAGTTTTGAAAACTGTGTACAAAATTTGCTTTCTAACAAGTTATTTCAGTTGGTTCTGAAGGTCATTTAAATGTGACCCATTACATGTATATGAAGTCTTGTGATCCTTACAGCAAAATGTATTATACACTCAACAAAAGTTATAACGCACCAAATGGAAATTGTTTTTTCTTTCTATATACAAATTTCAGCTGTGCCATGGTTAACACAGAATTCTTTTTTTCCAATATTTTGGTATGAACATGTGCATGTAATACTAAAATTATCATAGCTGACATTTCAAAATGAAATTCTTATACATAAAGAAAATATTACAATTTCCATTTATGTCCATTTGGTGTGTTATAACTTGTGTTGAGTGTAGAAAGCATTACAATTCAATCTTAATGAGAATGCAGCATCAATAAACATAATTATAATTATAATTCAATAAACTTTGGTTTTGGTTAACTGGTCCAAAGTCCACAGCTAGGATATATCTACCTCAAAACTATATATAAAATCTACTGGCTCGATTTATACTAAATGTACTGGCCATGGGAAAACTGATAAGTGAACATCCGCTGGCCTGATTTAAACTAAATGTACTGCCCGTGGGAAAACTGATGTGCCATAATTTTCATGACTGTTAAAGTGGTTTTGCAATAATTTCTCTGACTATGTACAGTGTAAAAATCATATCAGGCTGAATGAGCAACAATCTTTTGAATCACATAAGTCATTTTTTTTAGCTAGCAGAAATATCTATTTACCAATGTATGCTATGTACTTAGTGTTTTCAAATAGGTCAATGTTGGCTGTTCTTATTATTTTTATGGAATCTTAACTGAATACTTCATTTAAAAGTACTATGGCACTGTTTATGCCAGTACTGATAGATTGGGCACTGTTTATGCCAGTACTGATATATTGGGCACTGTTTATGCCAGTACTGATATATTGGGCACTGTTTATGCCAGTACTGATATATTGGGCACTGTTTATGCCAATACTGATATATTGGGCACTGTTTATGCCAGTACTGATATATTGGGCACTGTTTATGCCAGTACTGATATATTGGGCACTGTTTATGCCAGTACTGATATATTGTCCTTTGAAAGCCAGAAAGGCCTTTACGCCTTCTTTGCACATGTGACACCATTCTGACTTTCACGGGACAATATAACTGTTTCAGACTAGACAACTTAGCTCTTCATATAGAGATAATTATAGTCTCTAGCTAATTTTCCCCTCAGCATGATTATAAAAACTTTGAAAAATTATCACGGGTGTCAAAGGGTAACAGTTGATCTATGCATCATTTGTTATTGAAAATCCCCATTATTAAAATTGATTCTGAATTATTTACGCTGTCCAGTCACACAGCAGTGTGCCTTGCTAATTAGATCATTGTGTGCACACTCACAAATCACTGCTGTCCGCAACTATATCTGAAGAAAGAACCAAGAATTGAAAACAAATTACCTGGGACAATCTTGTGTTGCTAAAATTTGTCCCATGTTTATAAAGCACTAGCAAAATGACACCATCATTTAACTAAATAGCAAAGAAATACTTTCAAGACCCCCATTTACACATGGCACGTGACACATTTAACATTTTGGCTGGTATTATAAATCAATGATTACACTAACATATTTAATTTACTTCAACTGAACTAATGAAAAATCTTTTCAAACTTCATTTTCATGTCCCAGTCAATGTTAAGGAAAATGAAGTTCAGAGCAAAATCAATCACTGCAAAATATTGTTGCAGCTCTCATTGCAAACATGTTCAATATCATTGCAAAAGGTTGGACAGGAACTGGCACCTTTGCATTCCAATGGTTGAATTTCAAACTACTGTATCGGACATAAAAATGTTAGAATATTGATACATGCTCAATCCTTAACTCTTATGTACTGTATTGGTTAAACATATGAGGTGCATCGTGGGAAAACCGGTCTTAATGCATGTGTGTAGTGTCGTCCCGGATTAGCCTGTGCAGTCCGCACAGGCTAACAATAGCCTCTGCAGTCTGCACAGGCTAATCCGGGACATCACTTTCCACTTTTATGGTATTTGAAATTTTAAATATAGTTTTGAGGTAGATATGTCCTAGCAGTGGTTTCAAGGAAGACTTTTCTAAACATAAATCCACTGTAGGCGGAAAGTGCTGTCCTGTATTAGCCTGTGCAGACTGCACAGGCTAATCCGGGACGACACTTTACGCACATGCATTAAGCCAGGTTTTCCCACGACGCGCCTAATATCATCTCTTGAAATCCAGAAGGTGTCAACAGCATATGTACAAAGAAGGCTGATAGCCCCTTCTGGCTTTCAATGAGTGATATCTTTGCCTTCCCCTGAAGCAGGGTTTCCACCTACCTTGCATTTACAGGGGTCACAGGGCAGGGTCCATTGGCAGAACCCGAATACTTGCTATACTGCTCCACTGGGATGTCGTATTCACACAGGTTGGAGCCAGTCTGAGTGGAGAACAGCTGAACGTCAGCCATGCTTGTCAGGTCCTGATCGGGACATCGGTTCACGCAGATGGACTCGGACTTGAATGGATCCCTCACATCCATAAAGAATACATATCTGTAACATTGCAAGAAAAATACAAGACTCAGGGGTGTGGAAATCCCATGCCCGACTTGTCCGACCCGGGTAATTTTACCATCGGACAAGTACATTTTTCCTGTCAAGTTGTCCGTGGACAAGTACAACTTCAGGGGGTGAAAATGATGTCAAAGTTGGAAGTTATTTAATATATTATAATCATTTATTGTCACAAAATTAACAAATTGCAATTTATTTATAATCTGATGACACATTATATTAGGAACGCCAGGAATATCCAGGAATAGAAACTATATTTTTATTTGGACAAGTGACATTTGTTTGCGGACAAGTAAATTTATGCAATGAACTTATCCATCGACAAGTGAATAATTTTGATATTTTCACACCCCTGCATGATTCAACCATTATCTCTTTAGTTTTTGTTGTTGTTATTTTCAATATTTGAGAGCACATAAAAGTTACTGCGGCGTCAATCTCATTAATAAATTAAGAATTAATATTCCTTGACTTTCCACGATATTTATTTTTAGATTACCAGCACAATTAAGGCTGAGCAGTTACGGTGCAAGTAAATATATGTCATCCATTGGCCACTTCCAGCCATTTTTACTACGAAAATATGATGTTTGTATTGCATTAGTGTCATAGAAGTTGAATTATTTGTAGATTTCTATATTTCTCTTTTTCAACTTTGATTTCTTTTTTTTTTTACTTTTGACCGATTTCCCAGATGTGCCCCTGATTGTCTAATTTTCAAATACCCTGATTTGTCATTGCTATTATAAAACTTTAAAAGTATAGCACCAAATATAATGCACAAACAATATCACCAAAACATTGGATACCACTTTAAATAGTAAATTTGGACAGTGGTCATGCTTACTTTCGGCCCTTAGTATTGAAGCCAGAGAGGCTGACGTTCTCAATCTTCTTGTCGGAGTTGTCGCTATCGCACGTGTTGCCGAAGCTGTCATAGCCAAACACAAGTCGGAAGGCGTCACCGTTGATAATACCGAAGGCAGCTATCACCAACTGTGAATGAATTTATCTTGAATAGACTTTTGCAAACAAATCAGACTGGATAATACAAATCAGACTGGATAATACAAATCAGACTGGATAATACAAATCAGACTGGATAAAACAAATCAGACTGGATAATACAAATCAGACTGGATAATACAAATCAGACTGGATAATACTGGATAATACAAATCAGACTGGATAATACAAATCAGACTGGATAATACAAATCAGACTGGATATTACAAATCAGACTAGATAATACAAATCAGACTGGATAATACAAATCAGACTGGATAATACAAATCAACAATGATTTGATAAATAATAAAATGGAAATTAAAATCATGACTATTTACGTGTCAGTAATGTCACTTAATCTTCTAAACAATATGTCAAATTCTTCTGGCATACAATATTTTACAATGCACAACAAAACATAGGTTGTAATCATAGGAATACAGTCATGTATATAGTGACTAATAATGTTTTCCAGTTGTACAGGTGTCTGTTGTGTCAAAAGTGCTTGAAATAAAATTGTGATTCTTATATGCTTGGCAAATATGGACAAATATATAAGATTAGATTATTCTATAATCCCATAGTACCTTTGAAGGCATAATATTATCTCTTCCAACATACTATTCGCTCACAGATGTAACAAACAGAATAGCTCAACATTTTATAACTTATAATAAGTCTTGAAAACATTATTTTTCTAAGCGATGCTAAGATTATGCACTAAACTAACAGTAATGAAAGATTTCTGCTCCATACACGACACTTTTGTAGCTACCAGTAGGACAAGTTCATGTCATTAACAATTCCTGAAAGATTTCATCGACAGGAGATCTACATGATTCCACTTCAAGACAATTTGAGGACAATAATTTGCGGTGAAATACATCACAAGAAATTCAATACCCATTCCTCTTCCGCAGATGAGACTCAGAAACTCAGGGAGATATAAATTATTCATCTGAAGTCTGTCTTTAAGAATTACGGACCATTAGCAAAACCAGTGTTCTCCAATAATTCAGAAGGTTTGTGATAAATCATAAAATACCTTTCTTATTCTCCTGCCATAAATAGCCTGATTATGCACAATTAAGCATGATGTTTCAAATTTACTGTCAGAATTGACATAGAGTACACAGTTAACTCTATGAACTTTTCTTGTATCATTAACTGCATTTCAGACTACTACAAATGTAGATGGACTAAAATTGATGTTTTCATTCCATTAAAAGCAGTCTCGAAAATGTCTCCAGGGTGAAACCAGTGCATTCTACAAGGAGTGTTTAATTAAAAGTTACCATTTAATAGTATTTACTGATGCACTAAATCACTGCATTCCTTTTGTAAATATTAAAGTAAACATAATATTGCTAGCAATTTATATCATAAAAGGTTTTCGCTTGAAATGTCTGTAGACTGTTCATCTGTTTCTCACGGTACTTAACCTTTAAACAAATGTGACGTGTCGTGGGAAAACCGGTCTTAATGCATGTGCGTCAAGTGTCATCCCGGATTAGGCTGTGCGGACTGCCTATTAGCACAGGCTAATCCAGTACGGCACTTTCTGCCTACAGTAGATTTATGTTTAGAAGAGACTTCCTTGAAACAGAAAATACCATACAAGCGGAAAGTGCCATCCTGGAGTAGCCTGGGCGGACTGCGACACTTTACGCACATGCATTATATCCGGTTTTCCCATGACGCGCCTCAAATATTTTAAGCAAAAGCAGCAAACCAAACACTGTCTTTGTATAATATTCGATTAGTTGAACCTCTTCATGAAAGTAACAACTGAAAATTTGTTTTAAAGTAAATTATTTGATATTAAATTATTTTTTTCAAAGCACCATGCGGCCCTCTTGAAAAATTATGTCATAAGTAATCTCGCTGTAAATTTTTTGTTTTGAAATAAGTTTGCTGTTAGTGTATAAACAATCACAAATTAACAGAACATTGTGGGATTGTTTCCTTTTGTAAATACTGCACAACAAAAATTTGAAAACTTCATATTAACTGAAGCAGACGAAAGTGTAAACATAGACTCTCTAATGAATACTGTTGGCTGCAAGCTGATACGAAAGTTGTTAAGATTTATGATTTAAAATCATATATCTTGGTTGTTTATAAATGAAATTATTTCTGACATATTTTTTCTGAAAGAAAATCTTAATTATGTTTAATGTTGACAATAAGGCATAAAATTCAAAAGATAAACATTTACCGCGGAAATAGAGATACCGCGAGAATACAGATGCCGACTATATAGGGCAGACCTAAACGTCAAATTAATTTGTTTGCATATCTAAACAGGACAAATTGATTCAGCATTACACATTGCATATTTAATGAAGACAGAAATTTTTATTGAATCAAAAAACAGTAATATATGGTCATTAAATTAAATCAATATAAGCAATAAAAGCAATACAAAGTTATTCAAACTGCTGCTGGATATATTCTCACTGCATATTAGTGGGGGAGTAAATAAAGCAATACAATGTATCATTTTTAATTAATTTAACTATCGGTACCACTGTAAAGACCCGCTAGCTCAGTTGGTAGAGCGCTGGACTACAAAGCCGAGGATCGCGGCCACATAACTTGTGTGGGGATTGGTCATGAAATTATTTCTACGGCCATTCTCCCCCTACCTCTGATTCAAGTAGGGCAGTTGTCAGTTACTGGCATAAGTATGTGCACTTAGTACTGGTAAACCAGCTTACCCAGGAAAAGTGTGAGTAGGTTAACTGACTGCCGTTACATGACTGAAATACTGTTGAATACGACGAAAAATCCAAACAAACAAACAAACAAACAACTGTAAACAGCAGGTACACGAGATATTTGCCATACATGGACAATGGTACGTGAACTTGCGCCCACATCTTGTGGAAAGTCCATGGAAATGTAGTGAACTTCATGTTTATTAGTTTTTATTGAAAGCTAGAGGTTTAATGACGACACTCTTGAGTCTGTTTCCTAAGTAGAACCAGCAGTTTGTGTCTTGAGCAAGTTCACTTGAATGCTACCTTAGTAGGGATCCAACTCACGGCCTCCTGATCACAAGGCAGACACAATGTCCATTGCACCACTTCGACCTTTTCATTCTTATTCTACATTCGTACATAATTTTGATGCAAGACATTAATATCCCAATAATGACTTACGAATGAACCTAAAAGTAAATGTTGTGTTTTCCATGGATCTTCACACAAGATGTCTGCCAAAGTCTGCATGCACATGTACAAGGGTAGTCCCAAAATAGTGTATAACTGTGATCTAGCTTATGCAATTAAAACAAGAATATTTAAAATCATGTTTGTTTTACTTACAGCAAAGCATTGACAAATCCTGTCAAAATATTATGTGAGTACCTTCAAAAACAATATATATTTTAATTTATATAATTTTTGGGTACATAATACGCAGCGATGCGGCCCACATAACATCAGTATAAATCCCATCTTTACGTCATACGCTTATAAATTCTCACAACAATGTCCAGTTTTGAGAAATATAATTATGGTGAACAGAACTCTACAGCAGGTATAGATTTTATCAGTATTTTGTAAAGATTATCTGTCATCTTGACTCCTTGGTGTGAGCAGAAGCTTGACAGCACACCCAGTAATGATAAGCTGTAAGATGTTCCCATGAAGCGGATGTCAATCAAGATTTAAGCCCATTTGTTCTCTTTCGAGGGTGTTATTAAGATCAAAATGTCTCAAAAGGATGTGAACCGCTATATAATGAGAAATATAATTGATGATTTCGTCTCTGAAGTCTCTGGTTGGATGATTTTTAGTGCCAATCTTGTGCATATCCTCAATACCAGCAACAAGTTTTAATTCTGCAAGGAATTCTGAAAGCCACATACTTGTTCATCACCAAGCATGATTTGAGGCGTGTCGTGAGAAACCCGGGCTTAATGCATCTGCGTAAAGTGTCGTCCTGGATCAGCCTGTGCAGTCCGCAGGCTCATCCAGGATGTGACACTTTCCGCTTTTATGGTATTTTCAGTTTCAGTGAAGTCTCTTTTAAACATAAATCCACTGCAGGCGGAAAGTGCCACCCCGGATCAGCCTGTGCAGAATGCAAAGGCTGATCCAGAATGACACTTTATGCACATGCATTAAACCTGGATTTCCCACGACACACCTCATACAAAATTACTAAAACAAGAGATGTTTGTAAAACATGAATGCCCCCGGACTTGCAGCCAAGTCGTCAATATGTGCAATTGTTAAGAGATTTTTTAAATATTGTATGTGCACATAAACACATGGGGAGGAATTTAAAGTTGATGCTTTAGAAAGTAAATATAAAGCTAAAAGAAAGATAAGAGTATAATTATGGATTTATTTTTACAGTCTATTATATAAGGATACCTGTTTTCTGTTTGATTTAAACATCAAATAGGCCAAAACATCTCTAGATATCCTGCGGAAACAAAATGGTCTACGGAGAAAACAGTTTTCATGTTACAAGCCCCTGTGACCGTGACCTTTAACCTGTTGACCTCAAAATTGATAGGCATCTTCCTTTCTTCCCGAGTAACCAGCATACCAACTTGGTAAATCGTCAAAGCGTATTCTACATATCATGCGAAACGAAATGTCTACAGAGGAAACAGTTTTCATGTTACAAGCCTCTGTCACCTTGACCTTTGACCTGTTGAACTCAAAATTGATAGGCGTCTTCCTTTCTTCCCAAGTAGCCAGCATACCAACTTAAATGATTGTAGGTCAAAGTGTTCTCTAGATATCGTGCAGAAACGAATTTCATGTTACAAGCCCCTGTGACCTTGACCTTTGACCTGTTGACCTCAAAATCAATAGGCGTCTTCCTTTCCTCCCAAGTAAACAGCATACCAACGTAAATGATCGTAGGTCATAGCATTCTCTCGATATCGTGCGGAAACGAAATGGTCTAAGGACAGACCGACCGACCATTCAACCGACCAACCGACCGACCGACCGACGGACAGGTGCAAAGCAATATACCCACACTTCTTTGAAGGGGGGCCTAACTATGTCAATGACAAAGGTCAGGTATCTTGAATCTGTTAGAGCAATGTTAAAGGTTGTTTTTCATTTGTATTAATTGTTACAAATACTGTGTATTTAAATTATATATTTTGTGAAAGGCAACATTTATTACATAAAAAATAATGACTGGTCTACACTATGTTACTACAATTCAACAATTTTGCCTATTTTATTTTCTACTTCCGCTTATCTGTTTGCCCAACTAGCATCCTATATTAACTTGATGCTTAGTGTTAAAAGATAAATTCGAAATTGCCATCGATCATTGGTTAGAACCGGTTGTCGCTTCCTATGTGATTTTACTGATTATAATTGGTTTCAGATTTAGTTTGTACAATACATATTTGTTTTCTTTAACCATAGAAAAGTTACTGAAATATGGCTGCATTTTTGTTTCTTGTATGTATCAGTAATAAAGGTAAACAAATAAACAACTACATAACTTGTTTTACCAAACAGTTGCATTTGCTTCCGTGATAAAAATTAAAGAAAGTCAGAACAAAATTTCAACTAACACGTGACTAGGAATCCCAGTCCTAATTTCTTACCTCGAATCTGATGATGGATTTTGTAAATGTGACATTGATAAACGACATCGAAAAACGTTTACATGCTGCTAATCGACTTTTACCAATGATTGGCACATCACTACTTGACCCCACAAGATCCACGTACCATTCCAACCCAGAAGAGTATGAAGATCAACAGCACCAGTATGTCTGTACATCCTCTGCTCTTCACTGGATGGGTCAGATCAGCCTTCTCCTCACTCTGAATGGAAACAAGCAGACAACAAGATCAGAAATGGTATTGATTATCTCCCTTGCTAGATGGCAACAAGGCAGTCCAAAGGACAGCTAAATCCCCCGCAGTGATCCTTCATTAGATTTTAAAGGTGACTTTAAAGTATTACACTGACCTTAATCAGTTTCATGAAAATTTCTTAAAGGGCATAGGAGATATGGAGCTGACACAAAAATGGAGGCTCAACCATTTAACCTTTAAGTATGACCTTGACCTTGAGGTGGCAAGACTACTCCATGCCTTCTGCACATCGCCTCAATGTGATAAACATTTGAGCCAGGTTTTATGAAAATCCTTTAAAGGGCATAGGAGATATGAAGCAGACACAAAAATGGAGGCTCAAACATTTGACCTTCAAGTGTGACTTTGACCTTGAGGTGGCGTGACTGCCTCATGCCTTCTGCACATTGCCTCAATGTGATAAACATTTGAGGCAAGTTTCATGAAAATCCATAAAAGGGCACAGGAGATATAGAACGGACATGAAAATACAGGCTCAAACATTCAACCTTCAAGTGTGACCTTGACCTTGAGTTGGCATGACTGGCTTATGCCTTCTGCACATGGTCTCAATGAGCAAAACATGCAAGCCAAGTTTCATGAAAATCCTTCAAAGGGTATAGGGGATATGGAGCGTACACAAAAAACAGACACGAAAATAGAGGCTCAAAAATTTCACCTTTAAGTGTGACCTTGACCATGAGCTGGCGTGAAAGGCCGTTGCCTTCTGCACATCGTCTCAATGACCTAAACATTTGAGCCAAGTTTCATGAAAATCCTTCAAAAGGCAAAGGAGATAAGGAGCGGACACGAAATGGAGGCACAAATATTTGACCTTCAAGTGTGACCTTGACCTTGAGCCGGCGAGACTGACTCATGCCTTCTGCACATCATCTCAATGACCTAAACATTTCAGCCAAGGTTTCATGAAAATCCTTCAAAGGGTATAGGAGATATGGAGCAGACACGAAATGGAGGCTCCAATATTTGACCTTCAAGTGTTACCTTGACCTTGAGCTGGCGTGACTGACTCATGCCTTCTGCACATTGTCTCAATGGCGTTAACATTTGAGCCAAGTTTCATGGAAATCCTTCGAAGGGTATAGGAGATATGGAGCGGACACAAAATGGAGGCTCGAATATTTGACCTTCAAGTGTGACCTTGAGCCGGCGTGACTGACTCATGCCTTCTGCACATCATCTCAATGACCTTAACATTTGAGCCAAGTTTCATGAAAATCCTTCGAAGGGTATAGGAGATATGGAACGGACACGAAAATGTTACAGACAGACGGACGGACGGACGGACAGACGGACGGACGTTCTAACAAATGAATACTTATGTGACTCTTTCATGACTAACCCTAATGCCATTTTAGCGCCCTAAGGGACTCATTTAGCCACGTACGGAAGCTTTTACTTACAAAGGGATACTTATGTGACTATTTTAGTCACCTAAGTATCCAAATGTGTGTACGTATAGACGGACGGACAGACGAAGGGCATTCCTATAACCCCCTTCCCGCTTCGCGGCGGGGGATAAAAAATTTGACTATTTTAGCTATCATATATTTGATTATCTGTCCTACTTCAATCAGGACACTTTCCAAGGTCATATTACTTAACTATAAATTAAATTATTATCTTTTCTGCTACAGTAATCTTGTGAAGTGATATGATGAAAAAGTGACCTGTAGAGACGTGTAAAGTTTAGACGACGGACGATGGACAACGGACAGCGAACGGCGGAGTGTCCAGTGATCCTAATAGGTCATCTTGCATTATGTGCTAGGTGAACTAAAAACACATTTAACTGTGTTGATAATTCTAAACGTTTGTTGTGTAAAATGTTTTATGAGAATCTTGAAAAAAAAAATACAGAAGGGTTTCAATGCACCAAACTGCATTATTCCAACGAAAAGCATGCATCCCACCATTTGCAACTTTTCTTGTAGACCAGTAATAAAACTTAGGAAGGCTTGATTGCCCCAGTGCTGAGTCATTTTCAAGCTTTTCAATCAAACATAATGTTAATACAATAAAGAGTCATCAAATGTTATTTTATATTATTTCTTTCCAAAAAAACCATCTGGCCAATAGACGAAACTGAACCCAGCATCATAAAACTGTCTTAAATATGACATGGTATATAGAGACGCCTGAGAAAATCTATATCATTGCTACTACATACATGTATTGATTGGCAGAGTATGGTAACCATGTTTGCATAATGATGTTTGTTCATTTCCACGGGAATCAATATCAAATTGGTTAGATTTGCAAATCAGAATGACAAACATAAATTTCTAAGTAATTCTTATGAACTCAAATGTATGAACAGTAAAGAATATGGATCGGCCGTCCAACCAGAGATGTATAAATTGCAGACAATTTCAGTATCAAACAATGCAGATTTGCTGGAATTAAAAGATGCAGTTCAATGTTCGATAATAAAACATCAAAATAGTTATTAAAAAACAACAATTATCATGACACCAAATCTGTATACAACATTGGCCCACATATTCGCAAATTTTCCGAAAACAAAACAACGCAATTTGATAGGAACAAAAACTCATTCCTTAAGCCAGGAAAAATCACTGTTGTGAAAGCAGTACTATTGCTTCTTGTCTATTAGACTCATTCTACAAAGTGTGTGAGGGTTACTTTCTAGGATTATTACCTTGATCACAAAGGTTGTACAACTATGAAACACTTTTAGATGAAGGAGAAACTAGAAACAAATGGACCTATTGATATTCAGTACAATCAAGCACATACAATGCTAGTATTCTACCAGATAAGTACATGTACGTAGAAACAGTAAGAACCAAACAGTTCTTCTTGCAAACAGCATCATGCCTCAACATATTGCTGGTAGTACCTGGCCCAGTGTTCACAAAGGATTAACTCTAGGCTCAAGATCAATCTTAGCTGATCTTGAACTTCTAGCTCAAATCAGTGGAATATCAAAGATATTGTTTTTGTGAAATAACTTTTCTTCTTGATAAAATTACATGTTTTTTTTTTGTAAGGTGATGACTAAAATCTTTAGACCAGTTGTACGCTGACAGGAGTTCATAATCGTGTATAGTATAACAATATATTTGACCAAAAACTGAATTTGATCTGATTTTTAGTGAACGCCATTTTTGAGCCAGATCCTGTAATATGTGGCTCAAGTTCATCTTGAACCTGAAAATCAGGCTCAACTTGTTTTGTGAACTCATACCCTGATGTGCACCGAGTCTTACATTTTCCATAAGACTGCAGCACTGATGTTGTCCACAGCAACACCAAGTTGTCTGACATTTTATTAGGTAAAAGATTTTATCCACATGACCAATACACCATTATTACCAGCGTTCAACTTCACAGTGACACTTGTTGCTTTCGAGAATTGAACCCGTCAGACTTGATATTAAATTCCAGCAATACTGCGGTATATTTGGTAATAGGCATTGGACGAGGAACAATTTTGTTTATTGTAATGTAATATAGTAATCATGAAAATTATATTTCATAACTTGGCCTTAATGGAATTGAGTATAGTTTTATTACTGTATACATAATACCACTGGATAGTAATTATATATAAAAAATTGACAAAATATAAATCTCTTGAGGTTATTAGAGGCGTTTTTTCTCACAGCTTTGGGAATGGAACTGGTACCAGTCAAATTGGGAAACACAGCATCGTTTTCAACCATATTGGGAATTTTGTCACTTTCAGCAAAAACTGCCTTCAAGAACTTCAAAACAATAAGTTACCATAAATAAACTCTAAAACAACTTTTTCAATGATTCTTTCACTTGTGATAGTGTTTCCAGGAAGCCAAATGAAAGTTAACTATATGTACATAAAGGTGGTGAATCTTTTTAGGATTGTTTTGGATTATTTTCCCAGAGATATGAGCGTTTTTTAACTTCAAATTAGGAAAATGTGTAGGTAAATTGGATTGGGAAGGTACCTTCTTTAGGGTACCAAGTTTATATTGAGGAAAAACGCTGTTATAAGTCATTTGTATGTAAAAGCTAAATAAACCTTGTTTGACTAATAAGTTTCTATTTAATTAGTTCCTCGCTTTATATATGAGGTCAATACCTTGTAAAAGCAATGAATTCATGAATTGGCTATTTTTTGTTTATATAAATTCTGTCAGAAGTTCAACTGAAGTTAAGACAGAATTAAGAGACTTAACAAACATGAGCCCCGTTTGTCTCACCGCGTCCCCACAGCATCCACACATGATTGTCCACTGTCACCGCCCACGCTGACCAATGCACCAATTCAGTTGCCGTGGCTACCGTCCCCGCTTCCTGCTGCTTCACTGTCTGGTTACCTTGGAAACTGAAACATAAAATAAGTTTCTATGTTCATTTGAACAGGCATTAGTTCCGGTATGATAAACTGTTAAACAGTAAAAGTCACTGCAGCAGCACCGATAGAATATTCGGCTTTTACATGTTTATTTTCTGTCTTCTAAGAGTAAAATTTTTCATCAGTGGGGGTAGCATTCTTACTCACAGATTTAGTTTCTTTGTCTTTTGATTATTAAATGTAGAACATACCATTCTTTTGATATTCAGGATAAAAAGTTACATATGAAACTTTTGCTCATCATGAATTAGTCATTCATATTTACAGTATATGATATTTACAATAAATGTTCACATGATGCAAAATGTATTACTTCACAGCGTTTATTCTTATTCCATTAAACTTGAGACACAACATAAGAATATCACAATATTTTTCAAGATGTTTCCGTAATAACAAAGACTTTGGCATACAGAAGGATCATGGGCGATTAAGTATCAAATCTGTAAAGCAAATAATACCATACCAGGCCACTGCTGCATTTTTAAACCACATAAGATTTAAAATATGTTTATGTAGGTTGAAGAAAATTCTGCCCTAAATTCCTACCAACTATTCAAAAGTAACAAACTGGATTGAACTGCTTTAAAGATTCCTTTCTAAATTTTGTAAAGTTGAATATTTGTGGACGAAATATAGAGGGTCAACATTTAAAAGTTAAATACCGTACTAAGTATATCTACAAATACATAATAACTTTTACAAAATTATGGGTATTTGCAAACTTAGCATCTTCAAAGATATTATTCGATGCAATAACTCCATACATGCAGAGTAAAATTAGTTTGTTTTGTTTTTTTGTTTGTTTTTGTTTGTTTGAGCCACAGTAACTGTTATCAAAGCCAGAAACTAGAATATTGCTAAAAAAAATAGTATTTTTCTTAAATTAAGTAAGGCTCACAGAACAATTACATTCGCACTACATTTCAAAAATACTTCTTCTGAAACCGATTCTATTGGCCCATGAAACTAATAAAGAAAAAAACATGGTTTCATTGCGACAAGAAACACTGCCGTTGGTGGTATCTGCTTATACTTCTTTCAACAATCATTGAAAAAAAATTTTTTTTACAAGAAAGAAAACAAAAGCTTAATTCTGATTAAGATCAGCAGTAGATTTCAAGAAACCTTAGCATTACTGACAGAGGAAATTTGCCCCAGAATTTCAGATAATAAATTGAATCAAGACTGCTTTTGAGAAATTGCTCTTGACAAGAAGATGAAATGAAGAAGTCAACTTTGCATGTTTCTTAGGCCAGATACCATTTGTTTTCAATCAATGTCTAACATATTGATCCAAATTCAAGGAGCTTTTTTTTATAAAACGACTCAAAGACGAGAGGTGACTCTGTATCTTTTAGTACTCATTGTGAACCACCTAGCCTTAAAACCTCACAATGACTAAAGAATTATTTGCACAGAAATCTAGTAAACATCTCAAATCAATGATACTGTGTAAGTTTAATGTTATCATGCATTTTGCAAAATATATAATTAATACATGTTAAGATAGGTAGGTAATGCCCCCCTTCTAACACCTATTTCTGTATCCGAAGCCTGCTAGCACTAATGCATCTGTGTGATGTGTCATGCCATGGATGTGAATTTTAAGGTTAGGGTGCAGCAGAGGCTCAAACCTGACACCTGGTTTATGAAGCCAGTGTGTTACAATTGACTATGAGTTGTCTTACATAAACTATCAATGGCCATTATAAACATAACAATGTGTTGTCTTTAAAAATATTATCTTTAAAAATGGTCAGAGACCACACACAGACACAATCTTCGACTCAAATTTTGAAGTGTTGCCCAGGGCCTTCCCCAGGATTTTGTTCAGGCGCCCCAATCCCGAGAGGGGTGGGTTAGGGAGACGTGGAATTTTTTTGGCGGCACGTGTCAAATGACGTTATCTGGTGCGTTTTAGCTACTAAAATTTAGGCAAACAGCTTTTCATTTTTTGTAAACGTTTAAACGAAATGAAATAAACGAAACATCCCCGTTAAAACGGTATACCTCGAGCCTTTTAGAAGCATCAGACGTCAATTTTGTTGCGAAACTGAAAGTAGCTAATCATTTTTCCGGATGTCTATGTCCAGTGCTCATCCCTTTCGCACAGTGACGTCATGTTCAAACCAACTATTCTCGTCGTTCTCAAATTTAGGTTACACTCGATCTACCTACGGAGACTTTTTTGTTCGATTAATTATGTTCATTTGGGCATGCGTTTAGTGTTTTAACACTGTTTTAATCGTTACAACTGTTGAACATTATACTGACTGGATAATTGGTGAATTGTAAATATCTTGATTAAAATTATACATTTATATTATACATGCTTTGTTCGTGCAAAAATGGCGGGAACATTTCCTCGTGCACATCGTGCCCATGCGCGTCAAATGTTAGTAAAATTAAAGCACCTGTGTGCATACACGCACGCTTTCCATGCATGGAACGTGACGTCGTGGTTGTCAGCAGAAATTTCGCTCTCTTTTGTAGAAAACACGGGTTTGACATGGCATGCATGTACAACAAGACAGCTTACGTTACGAAACTACAACTGTAACACGGGATAGGCTTTCCCGATTACGATTTCATATCAGCGTATTTTAGACTGATTTTCGGTAGTTATTAAATTTAGCAAATAAATAAGTGTGGATATTATAAAACACGAAAGGCCGAGGGTTTGCTTTTTAGATCGATGCTACGGATTGACGTGAAAAAAAGGTTACTGGTATGTGGATACATGCCGATTGCGACGATTGGTCAATGATAACGTAATTCATAGCGAAGATAACCTGAGCGTTTCTATTGAATATAATGACTTTACTGCGTGATGAAACTCCGCCTACAGGGGCAGGGCTTCACGGTGATTGATTGCGGCTGAGGAATAACTGCAAATTGTTTAAATTTCGGCGAAGTGACACTCGCTTTGATCATTCACCGTGACACTCGCTTTGATCATTCACCGACTTGGTTGAGTGGGTGTACATGTTTCTAGAGTGAAAAACGGCCTTTATGACGCAAGAAATTAGCTTTCACAGCAGGTACTGTCGGTCTACTGCAGTCAAGACAGATGATTAATTGATAAAATACAGGCGCCCCGGGCGATGTTTATAAGCGCAACACTAATTTTAGGCGCCCCGGGAATGTTCAAGTTAAAATTCAAGCACCCCGGGACCGGGGTGCTAAAACGGCCTGGGGAAGTCCATGGTTGCACAATGATATCTAAAACAAAATGGTACTTATATCCTCAATATTAACCACCACTCATCTTTCATGATTGAGTGAACACTGAAACTAATGTTGGAAACATAAATGTAACATCAGTGTATGTTTTGTATATTTACAATATTTACAATCTGCATGTCTAAGAAGCGTTACAAAATACATCAAAGTTCCAGTCAACAAATTAATGACAAGGTAAAAGGAAATGCATCTTCTAAATCTCTCAATACTGTATTCAAATCTAAAGTTCTAATGTTATTTTCTCTTATCTAAGAAATCTTGCCTTTCACAGGAATTTCTGTAGATATCTTCTTTTGCTGTGATAATGATCTTGTCCAGAGTATATCAAAACCAGTAGTTGATCAACTGGACATTGACATACAAGTGTAGTATCACCTCCACCAATAGTAGGATACAAACCACTATATCTTTATTTAATGGCGCTTGATTGGCAAGTCCAAAGTGATGTACGAGCACATTATGACCATAAATCTGACGTGCCCATTCCCGAATCTCTGTATTAAGCTCTAAGCTCACTGTCATACAGCGCTCTCGCCAATTCAGCAGTCATCGAGACTTGACAGATTGATCGAAACATGGAGATGGTACACAGAGACTTGCCAAGAAACCACTGGCTTAAAATTATCTGTCACAGATATCAACCGGAGATCGCAAATATCTGCGAAATGACAGTTCGCGGCGGAGGATTAAAAAGTATTTCCATGGTGCAAAAAAATAACTAATTGCACACTCGAAAACTTGTTCGGTACCCGCAAATTTGTGAAGTCAGGATGGTTCAATTAAATGATGGGCCAGACCATAACGGCCAACTGGTTAGATTTAAATGAGTTGTTGTTTGTAAGAGTTATGTCTGACTTGTGACCAAAGTAGTATTCAAATGAATAAAAACTTAAAAAATATATATGTGCAGAAATAACCAATTACTGTTTATTTAATATTAAAAACAATCACAATGGAGTATGTTTGTATTTACTGGACCGTTAGGTCTTGGCCGTCATGGTCTGGTCCGCCACCCGCATTCAAATAACGTTATTTGGAAAACCCGACACGTCTACAGTTTGGGCCACCTTATGGCTGTCGAAAGTTCAGCTAGCTCGTTTTTCGGACCACGAATCTGGTAGGATTACTTTTTAAACAAGTGAATTTGATATTCTTCTCTTGGCCTTAAAATTAAAAAAGGCAATGAATGTAACTAGTATTCATCATTGCGTTTAAACATCGATGGAAGCTAACATAATGTCAATGATTATCAGGCCTGAAACCAGACCGCTTAAGCTGCATTTTTCACGCGTCATTTTGTTAGGTGTTTTCCAAACGTTTAAACGTGTGTCTGCAATTTTTGACAATGGATCGTTTTTTGGTCAATCAAAAGCAAGTTCGATCGTGATAAAGAGTACGATATAAAACGTAAACGATCTTTCCAGCAGCAGTGGTTGAAGGAATTCCCCCGGTTAAATGGAGACGACACGGGATCTTTTTCAAAACATTGTTACTGTCTAAACTGAGATGTTTATTAAACATGAGTTTCTGCTGACAATTTATTACCGCTACTTAGTCTTAGTTGAAGAACAACAAGGAACACAATTATATTGGATTAGAATACTTTAATACAGTTCTAAGTATATATACATTACAAAATAGACACATGACAGTTGCAGAAGAACATTTGTACTTGGACAAGTGACATTCACTTGAGGACTAGTAGTTTTTTGCAATGAACTCGTCCGTGAATAATTTTGATATTTCCACACCCCCGATAAAGTTTAAGAAAAAGAACTGACTTTAACATGAAGCATGCTTGTCTATTGATGCATTTATCTACTTTACACGTTCACTTTGTATTTAATATTTTCAAATATATTCACATCATCTATAGCCAAAATGAAAAGGTGGCCTGAAGAAAGACGACAGAAAATACTAGTGACCATGCAAGATTTTGTTTAATATCAAAAACTTGTAGCATTATTCAAGTGTTAAGTATGAATTTGTATGAATTTAATAGTCAAGTAATGAAGTCAATTACACAGTTCTAAGGAAAATCAACTTCATTTTTTAAGTTTTCTCTGAAGTTCATAGTGTGGCCAAACACTAAAAAATTTTATTTCGTCATTAATAAAGCAAAGTGGCGATCTGAAAAACTAATAAACCCCTATGTAAGTGCAATTGCGTGAATATCTACTTATAAAAGATGTGTATGAAAGTTAGAAAACAGACAAAAGTCTTTATGAAAGAAATGACACCTTTGTTCCTGATAATAGCAATCCATTAGGATGACCTCTACAGTCAATTGTTCATCGCAACATAAATGAAAACTTTAACACAGCTACAAAAACTGTGAGAAGAATTTGTCCACAGACATACATTAGAGCAATTAAGGTCTCACGTAACACTGCCATGGCAACGGACAATTAAATTCCACTGAAACATTGACTAAATAATTACCAGAAATTTTGTCACCTTTAAAACGTCCCAGATATCCTGGAAACCACTGACACCCTAGCAACAGGGGCAATAAAACCATGGGCAGCAATAAAAAAGTATTTATATTAAATTCCTAGTGCTGCCTGGTGAAGAACACAGATTTCTAGTGTTAAAGCATGCGTTATTATTGAACAACAGAGTAAATTTCATATAGAATTATGAATATATATTTTTGTTGGAAGTAAAACCCATGTACATGTTTTTGTCAAGAAAATCTAGACTTAACTTACAAAATCAACATTTGAAAATGTATTAAAGTAAAACAACACACTTAAAGAAGTAAATATCACTGATTTAGACAGCCATGTTACACACTTTGGCTAATTTTTTTATGCACAAAGAAACCTGCAGTCGTAAATTTCAAGCATTTTTGCTGCAATAATGAGATAACAATTCTGATTCTGCTGCTAATTACATTCTTCCATTTGGTACCACAATCCACATAAGGACTCGCACATGGCAGACACAAAATTGCTTCATATACCCAATTTAATACTCCACCATAATGACACAAAATCATAAAAGACATATGTCACACATAACTCCTGAAACACTCTTGGCATTGGCTCCTGTTTGCCAATTTCTTGAATCTTCTACTGATACTTGATTCAAAGGAAAGATTTGTTACTCAAATATATCCCCATTTCCCCGTTACCTTGAAATGAACTTCAGTTCATGCCATTACCTCATAGCTTTTCTAGTATTACAGCAATTGTGCACGCAAGAGTAATATACGTTATTCCCAAAGGTATAATGACTGAACGTGAATTACGTACTGACATAATACACATACGAGGCGCATCGCGAGAAAACCGGTCTTAATGCATGTGCATAAAGTGATGTCCCGGATTAGCCTGTGCAGTCCGCACAGGCTAATCCAAGACGGCACTTTCCGCTTTTATGATATTTTCTGTTTCAAGGAAGTATCTTCTAAACACAAATTCACTGTAAGCGGAAAGTGTCGTCCCGGATTAGCCTGTGCAGACTGGAAAGGCTGATCCGGGACGAAACTTCACGCACATGCATTAAGCCCGGTTTCCCCAAGACAAGCCACAAATGTATTATGCATTTTGGTAATACTTATCTCTCTTTACTTAATAATTATTTATTAACATGATGTTCACATATTGACATGAAGGGAAAAAGTCCACAGTGGAAATACTAGATATTGTTCCTAGAAAAACTAAATGTCCAAAGAACATAAAGAATATGGCAACTTATGAAAGCAATTAAATGTAAACATTCACTGTTAAAAACATTATATAATTTGTAGAATATTTGTTTTTCTCCAGTGAAAATGCTACAGACAAATATTCACGATTCAATGAACTCATTAACAGTCGAAAACACAATTTTCCGAATGCCGAGATGCAACCAGGAGGAGTTGTGAATGTTTTATGAGGAACAGTTTTTAAGTTGAAAGACTGGGAGGAAACGGTCCCTTGACAGTCATCTGGCAGACACTGATGATGGTGTAGTGGTTATTGGACGCTAACTGAAGAGATTGCAATTACATGTACACTCTCAGCTAAAAGCTGCATGTACAGTACAGCTCCATAATACAAAGCCTGATTTCTACTTTTGTGAGGATAAGCTAACAACCTATGGGTTTCTCTTTTGGGCTTCTTGAACAACAGCAAGAGCCATGACAGATGCACATAGAAAAAAATCCCCTCCACAACAAACCCTAAAGCGTGCCAAAACATCTCGTTTGTTTGTTTTGTGTTTTTTTGCCGTATTTCAGTCATATAACGGCAGTTAACCTACTCACACTTTTCCTGGGCAAGCTTAGCGGATCTAAGTTGTTTACAAGTACCAAGTGCACATACTTATGCCAGTAACTGCCAACTAATCTACTTGAATCATAGGTAGGGGGAGAATGGCCATAGAAATTATTTCATGACCTGAATCCCCACACAAGTTGTGTGGCTGGGCTGGGGCTCGAACTCACAAGCCCCGGATTTTTAGTCTAGCCCTCCACCAACTAAGCTAGCTAGCTGGGCCAAAAAATCTCTATTTTCATGCTCGTTAAAAAGTGTGCCTCAACATTGGTTAGTAAATCAATAACTATTAAAACCAAACAAAGTTATATTAGTTTGATTTCAGATTCAGCTGACAATTTTCAATTAGAGTGGTTAATGTATGGGATTCTTCCAGCTTCTGATAGAACAATAACTCCAATTGAAGTACATGTAGTAATTGACTCGGGTAACCTGCAAACTTTGGAAGCAAATTACCAGTATAATAACAGAACTTCTTGACCTGGTACTGAAAACAGGATGCCACTTTCTTCCTAATTATCTATAGAAGTAATCTACCCATATACTTTAACGCCCAATAACATTTCTTTTCCAAGTCTGCACCTACACTGCAATAATTGAGATGGGCTCATTCTAATCACAAATAGTTACCCCATAATTCTTTATAGTAATTCACAGAATTAGCAAGATTCTATCTTGGCTTCTTCAAATGCCAGAAAAATAGCACAGAAATAATTAAAACAGCTTGCATGAAACACAAAATGCAAAGACAAGTTCCAGAAATAAATTTGATCAACTAATAAAGTCAGTAAGTTTGTGAAACACACAATTCTGGAATTAATGTAACTGTATCTGGAAGCTCTTTTCTTTGCTTGTTGGAAAAGTAAAAATTTCCAATGCTGTGTTGTTCTTAATGAAGGATTCATTAGACAAAAGCTTATACTGAAACACCTTGCTTTGAAATTATTTCATCTTGAAGCAAATTTTGTTACATCAATATAAAAAGCTTCAACTAGAATTGTCACATGAGTGACGGATATACCTCCACAACATGGCCTTGTCACAAAACTGGCAATTTTAAGTTGAAAAGGGGCCATAACTCTGTCAAAATTTAGTGGTTTGTAACCAATATCGAACTTGACCTGTATTCTATGATGTTACACATGTGTGCCGAAAATTATTTGAATATGTCAAGCCTTTCTTGAGTTATCATCCGGAAACCAAACACCAACAGACCGACGGACCGACAAGCTCACTCCCATATAGCCCCCCTAAACTTCGTTAGTGGGGGTATAATAAAGCAAGTCAGTAGAAATCTAAATATACACCAAGCTTTAAAAGCAACACTTGCAGTGGTATACCATTTCATGCAACACCATTTATGTTATGTCTGCTCTTCTATTTGCAACTAATGTAGCATACTGCTTTCATATACTTGCATTATAATTATTACTTCATTCCATTCAACCATACTCGAACGGTACAAGGGTTACGAATTAAGGCAAGCAAAGGCCGTAGGCTAAGCCTTAATTATCGCCTAAGATTGAAACCAATCAATGCCTTTCTCTGCCTCCCCCAGTAATGAGCACTTGTTACCGCCATATCCACGGCACCACAATGACGGCAGCCTGCAACCATAATCCCAACACTGAATACTGGTGACAGCCCAACACTGTGTTTCTTTTATATTTAATCAAAGCTTAGGCATATCCTGTTACCCTTACACCAGTATGTGACCCATGGGAATTGTAATGACATCATATATCTTCGCCAATTTCCCACATGACACCAAAGCTGCGGAAAGTTCTCGTAATTTTAGGAGGCGTACTTTTTCTTGGCCCTAACGAGTTTCTATATGGCATGGCTGGATGAATATCTCTAGGATAAAGGGCAAACTTATAATTTGACAAGTCTAGAAAGAATTCGCTCGCAGGAAAATACTTTGCAATAAGAATATGGCATGTTATGCGGGGATACTTTCTTCCACGAATTTGGAAATAACAACTTAGCTGCTACTGAAATAATGATTACAAGATATTTTAAAGTGGGAAATTTGCAAAAAATTAGGGATTCGATAGAACTGGGTGCAAGATAAACCAATCAAATGCCATTGAAACGCTTATAAAAAGATTATACCTATCATGAAAAATTGTCTCGTTATATATTTTGCTAAAATACAGGCAACTGTAAAAAAAATCAGTCTATTCCATCCCTTTCCGGTGACCCGTAATATGCAGATTAAATTGTGCTCTATACACACCCAATTTGTCAAGGACATAGTAGCCATGCAGGAATATTTCTTTCCAATTAATCTCTTTGGTTATAGTTTATGAATAATGTAACACACTCAGAAAAGCTCTGATCTGATTCTGACATTGCTCAAATGGACTAGTGATAGTTGACAGTTAGTATTTTTGTTTCAACTTTTGGGAACAGATCGAGCCGCCATGACCCTGGGAATGATTTAGTCTCGTAGAATTACCATTTAGAAGTGGAGAAAAAAAAACTAGACATATTATTAGGTAAAGTAAGAAATAAATAAAACAGTAGGTGCATGCAATTGTTTTAATTGTTTGATGTTATTGATAACTTCAATTCTTTACGCATGTGGCAATATTTCAACTGTCGTAGGCATATCATTGTTTATTGTGCAATAAAATATGGAAAAAGTCTACTAACATTGCCTATTGCATGATAAATCACATGTTCAGATATTTAACCTTGGCAGTACCATCCGAAAAAAATAAACAAATATTACTATAATATTTATACATATAGCTCTAAACCACTGTTACCAATAGAATAACAAAATGCTAGATAACTCAATATATAGGTATAATAAATTGTTCTTACAATTAACTGAAGACTAAGGAAATATTAACAGTGGAGTTACATTTTCATGTTGGCAGCATGATGCCAGTGTTTTTTTTCACTTTTGTGGGAAAGTTGGCGGGGCCCTTCAGACGGGGAATTTTACGACAAAAGGGGAATTGTTTTTGGAGAAAAGCATTATAACATTTTTATACTATGAGGGATGTTCAAAAATAACGTAGACTTTTTATATTGTTTACAACTAAACAAACTTAATTGAATAAAACCTATATCAATATGAATCGGGATTCAAATGAAAGATGTTTAATAAGTAATATTGTGAAATTAATTTGTTACGCACCTAATCTATTTGATAATATAACCATGGTACCCATTAATTTGTATTAAAACAAGTAAATAGATCGTAAATTCTGTACAAAATAAGTATACTTACTTTAAAATTTTTGAGTATAATGTAAGACCCACATACATTGACATTATACCAAAAGTTGGCTTCATTTTAAGATTGCCTATTAATACAAACAATATTGATATGACGGTGATGCACAAAGTCAATTGAGAAAAAATGTAATTGTGAGATTAACTCTAAATTCGGGTGGTAATGAAATCGAGTAAAGATATTTGTAAATCATTTATGCAGACATCTGATTTTATCAACAAGCCACATAGAATACAGTTTTTGAGTAGGGCAGGTGTTTTTAACATAGTGCAATAGAATTTTTAGATGGCATTGTAAACATTGAGACATGAATGGATAAGCAAAAAGAGACGCGAACATGACGACGTCCATCAGCTTAAATTAGCTTGATCAGCACGGACAGTCAATGGTCAGGTAGCTATACGAAATTTCTCGCTTGGTTTAGTTCTCAATGATTAATGCATGTTGATAAGTAAGAAATAAGTGGAACATGTCAATGACAAATTACATAGTTATTTTAATTTTCAGTGTATATGCAGATTTAAAGTAAGACGTAAATATTATTTTATTTTAAATATTTCTAACAGGTATTTCCTTTCTTGATTCAATAAAATATTGCATGCATATGTTAACATTATACACGTTTATATGCTAAATGTGTAATGTAATCAGACATACTTAAAATGCAGAATGTTTTAAAATATATTGTATATATTGGTATTCAAAACGACAAAAAGCGCTTTGTACAAGTATATGGGACTGGTAATCATATTGCCTCAAGACCATGATGAGAAAGGCCTCTTTACGGAGATTCCAACACAAGAATCATTGATAAGATAGTGTAATTAAAATATCTGAAAATATTGAATAATATTGAAACAAGAACATTTCCTTCGCGCCAAATCTTCCCTGAAGTAAATGACGTTAATGAAGTCATTGAATTCCAATTGACGTGCTCCGGGTTGCCTATAGTGACTCATCTTAAATGCCTGCCATTTTTAACAGAGAACAGCAAAATCGCTGAAATTTTGTAAATTGATGCAATATATATTCAAATTTATTTTAATGTACTTTTTTCTATGAAATAATTATATGTCTAAAAATATAAAAACAATCTACGTTATTTTTGATCATCCCTCATATAATTTGTTATAAAACATGAATCAGTTGTTTTGCTACAAATGATAACTTAGATTATGCAAAACTTGGTTTGATAAAAAAAATGCTGGGATTGATTACAAAAATTCCTCTATCTTAATCAATTTTTGTCCGATTTTGGTCAATTTTTTTTCTTCAAAATAAAGCTTACATTCTGAGGGGAATTTTAAGGTAAATATAGGGGAAAAATATATACTTTTTAAGCAGGGTATTGGGGTCGAATTTCGGCCCCAAATTGGCACTAAAAAAACTCTAGATGCCCAAACAGGCTAAACAAAATGCAAATGTTTGACCTGCAGGTAAGTACAAAGTAAATGCTTGAACCCAACTTTCAACAGGTATGCTATTTAACCTCTTATTCAATCCATTAAATCATACTGCAGTTCCTGGATAGGTCGCTGTAACTTATTCAGTCCATTAGCGAGCTGTTTTGCAATGATGCCTACTTTATCATCAACCAGGATAAGTGGATAGACCTCTCACAAAATGATTACACTGAATGCACTGTGCACAAAATTCTAGCTACTTGAAATACATTTGCCACAATATAAATTAATACACTTACTTAACTTTTTTGATAAAATCCACAGTGCGTTCTCATATTCTATGAACACGGTTGAGCAAATATATTACAAATATACTCATCACAATAATTTTATTGTGAACAGGTTGCCATTGAAAACCCTCTGTCCACTATAGATATTTATCCATATGAAAACTAAATAATTTTTTAACAATTTCCATATACTCAATTTATCACATATTAAGGTCTCGTCATCATTAAAGACTTGCTGTCAGCAAGATGCCCAAAACCAAAAGTTCCATTACATGAAGTCTGGTATAATTGACACTCGGTTTCAATCAATATGACATTCTCCTGATGACAGCAATCAAGCAGGCACCTGACTGGTTTACCAAGAGAGTTCAGGCAAATCAATGGAGCACAGCCACATTGGCAGCCAATGCTATAGCAGAAGGCCGGATACTTGTTCTGACTCCAAGAAAACCTTGTCACTGTTGGAGTATCCAGTATTGGGAAAAACAGGCTTGACAGAAGCTTTTAATGCTGGAGATATACAGTCGCACACTAAACCCACAGCATCAATAAAAAAGAATGGAATTCACATGTTATCTTGTTTTATCTCTTGCTTGGTTATAAAGTGCTATCATTATAGGTAACATTAAGAGAAAATCACTCAAGAGAGCTGCAGTGAGATCTTGTGATCTATATCATCGCTCTTAGCAATTCTGATAAATGCAAATACCTGTCTATATGAAATAGTTCAAGATGTGTACTTTACAATTTACCCCTTTTTTCTTGCTTCTTTTTTTTTCGGGGGGGAGGGGGGGTAAAGCCTAAAAATCCCCGCACTAGGCATAAACTATTTTCTTTGCAAATGAATATAACATTATTTTACTCACTGTTACACCAATAATACTACAGTAGATTTAACACAGTTTTCTTAATTCGAAATAAATAGTGTCAACCATGTAAAATGTTTATCAACGCATATCCGAATTTTATTATTTTCGAAATGATGTTTATTCCAAGCGGACCCTATGCCTTTAACAAATATATGACAAAACATATATTATAATGATTGTATGGTCTTATATAATATGCAAATTCTTGTTTTATGGTCTTAATTTACTTTGCTACTTGTTGATGCGGTAATAACGCCTTTTTTAATAATCAAAAGAAGTTAATGGGTACCTTGTCAGTGAATTTTTTTGCAATTTTTACAACTACCTGTGCCTCAAAATAGGGGAATTTTAGCGTGACAAACCTCAAAATGGGGAAAATAGTAAAAGTTTGTTACATATATTAACAGTTATTTTTTAAGCTATGTTTTTTGCTTCTAAACTCTGGTGCAAGTTATTCAGGGTAGTACCATTACTGTTTTATTGATGTCTCGAACACTGGTTTTTGGTCTATTTGCCTAATCTTGTGTGTACAATAAGCAATCAAAGTTGTCAATTTTTTCCTATTTCCTATTTTGGAGGAAAAATTGGGTCATTTTAGGGAAAAAATAGAAGTTTATTGGCAAGGGGAAACTGCCTTTATTCCGCAGTAAAAAAGGCAACAAAAAAAATGAATGCTTGTGGTCCAGATCTCTGAAGCTCCAAACATTACTTCTATGACTTTTGATGTAAATTCATAGTTAAAGTGTAGACACACATAAATGTTAACTTACAATAAATCACCATGCTAGATAATGTTAATACGTAAAACATTCTTACTAGCCTCTGAAAAAATATATGCAAATGTTTAAGGTAGCTGAATGCCCCAGGCATTACTGATCAAACATTCCACATGATAGAATGTAAATGGTTTTACTCTAGAATACTAAAATGCACATATACTATATACTGATAATCTCAAAATAAGTACAGGTAACCATGTTGTGTAGATAATCTCAAAATAAGTACAGGTAACCATGTCTTGTAAGCATTTTACAACAGACTGAATATCTTCAGAAAAAGGTCACATTAAAAATGCACAGCGCTTTTCCCAGAAGGTAATTGTCTTGTAAAAAAAAACTGCATTGCATATGTATGGGTGCTCATTGAATTTACTGATAATACATCCTTACCTATTACATAGATTCACAATGCAGAATGGGCAGATGTACCTTTAATTTCACATGTAATTACGAGTAACAGTATAACAATCATGTACAAACATTTGTAAAATAGCTTCTTTTTTTTTATAAAACAAGCAACCAAAGACAAATCTGCACCATGATGTATTGAATATAAATTAATTTATTGCCATAAACAGA
Organism: Congeria kusceri; assembly: GCA_027627225.1. Taxonomy (NCBI): domain Eukaryota; kingdom Metazoa; phylum Mollusca; class Bivalvia; order Myida; family Dreissenidae; genus Congeria; species Congeria kusceri. The sequence continues at coordinate 15,875,006 of CM051032.1, forward strand.
TCATTTACTGAAAAAAGATCTGCAAACATATTTAACATACACATACCTGTTGCGAATCGATTCAATGTATGGGAATTATTCAACCGATAGGCAATCACAGCTTTTTAAACTGATCCACACTGGTTCATGTATATATACATGAAACACATACACATGAATACACCCAGCTATGAAACCAGCAAATAAGCTCGGTATGTGTATATATTTGTATTAAAAGCCCAATACAAACTACTGTTAGTTGGTCATGCATCACATGCTGCCCAATAACATGAATTTGTAATGTTCAAATGATATAAAGTCATCCAAGCTTGACATTTTGTGACCTACTTGACCAAATCTGCATAAACATATATAATAAGTCTTCAAAGATGTCACTTTTTTTGCAATCGTTCACAGTAACTTTAAACAATGAACAGATTTACATGTCATGTACTGATACATGCCTGAATATATACAAGTTTGTGTTTAAAGCAACATACAAACTAATGTTTTATTTTGAAATATTTCAATCGAACAAATGAGCAAAGAAAATATCTGAGCAACATGCCCCACGGCAACTGAAAGTCAATATAAATTACTGAGGCCAGGTAAATGAAACTAGAAAACAAAGTGAACAAATAAACCAGGAATGTCAGTAGATTTCGAAAATAAGCGAGCCAATTACCCCTGGCTTGAAAACTAATGTATGTGACATCAGCAAGATTCAAAATTATTCCTGAAGTGAGTCAGACCACACAATTTATTTGTGCTTTACAATGTGTTTGAATATCTTCTTCTTTTTTAAGCTAACAAGTTCAAAACAAGAGCTGTCTCTGGGCAGCGAGCTCGACTATTCATACCGCATTGTCAGAGTAATGGGTGTGGGTCACCAGCCCTTTTGTAGGCTTTTAGGGGAAGGTGGCGGGTCGTTTCAAGAGGGGAAAATATGTATAATAGGGGAATTTTACAGATTATTAAAATATCAACAGTAGCACACTCTATTAAGAAGTATTAGTCTACAAATCATAATATATGTTTGTAGTACATTTCAATTTTGTTGACAAGGCAATGTCCCTGGTACAAGACTTGAACATGTTCGTAATACTTTCAATGTATCTCCTCGATAGATCTGTTTTACAACAGCACATTCGTATCAGGGCCTCAAGCTCGACTTGCCCCAGGGTACTTCTTGATGGTGTACAGATAGAAATCATCAGGCTGAACAGCCTCTCTACACATGCAGTTGAAGTGGGCAAAATCCCACTAAGGTTGACTAGAAACTCCATGGCAGGCAAGGACCTAACCATCACTTCATCATCCCTACAGATGGCAGCCACACCCTCAACACCGCAGAAAAATGTAGCAAGCTAAACTTGCACTCGTACTTAGCGGATGTAAAAAGACGAGCGTCTGGAACCATATGTAGTGGTTGGGATGAATTGCTATCACTATCTGAGTCACAAATTGATTTCTTTTTGTTTTCAAATGGTACATCTAACGGTTGCAGACACTCACGTGAAGCCTGAAGGATCCTGCGGCTGGTCTGACGACGAACTCTCGGAAGTCAAACAAGATGGCTCAGAAATTGGTTCTTTATCACCGTATTTTGGTTTCTTTGAGATTTTATCTAAAGAATCTTGTTTAAGCAACAAATCAATGACTTTACAGCCTTTAGATGTGTCTTTATTCAGTGTTTTTTATGTAACATCGGTTGTTGTGCGACATGTTGAAAATCGAAAGCGGATGTTAGAATCTGGTCTTGTTCCCGTCGTGATATTTCTTATTGTATTATAGATTTAGCGAGAACGGAAACCACAGTCAAACGCATTTAAAATGCGGACACAAACAAAATCAGGACTGCCCGGTATTCTTTTCAGTACGCAGTGATGTTTTAAATATTTATTTTACATATCTGACAGGGGAATTTTAGGATTAAATTGGGGAAAAATGTATACTTTTTCACTAGGGGAATGGTGCCGAATTTCGGCCCCAAAAATGGCATAAAAAAAGGCCTGGTCACTGACCTTAGATAATGGCCCCATTATGATGTGTGCGAAGTTTTAATTGAATATCACCAAAAATGTTATAAACAATTAGTTGTGTATTATTGCTGTCATTAAAAACACTTACCGATTAAAAGGATAAATTCAAGCAATTTAGCTCCAAATAGACCTGCGATTTTCTTGTTGGGCAAACAATAATACACTGCAGATCGCTATATCGCGATCCATTATATCGCGACGTCCAATATATCGCGAATCGGCCGTGGATCCCCATTTCTTTTCATGTACTTCAATATTTTAATATTACCAAATGCTCATAAAGAAATCCATTTTGATCCGGATGTTCATGCCTTCACTGCGTCTCTTTTATTCACACTCTTGTAGTGCGACAAACAATACGCCGACTCGCTCAACATCAAAGTGTAACAGTGTGACGTCATCAGCTTACAGCGAGCGTGCCACCCATGACAACGTCCTTTCACTGTTGTCGCTCTATTTACCACTCGAAATACACGCAGTCCACGTGGAGGGTGTATACAGTAACTGTATGTCAAAAATCAATACTGAGCTATCTGATTGACAATAACGTAATCAATACGGCTTATCTGTTTCTTTTTTGTTTAAGGAGACATACTAACCGCATATCGTTCGCGATATAGACACCTAATTTTGTTGCTGTGTGCTACAAAACTTTTATACAATAGTAAAGATCTCAATGTTCTCTGCGCTACAAAGTTTTAATATGGCGATCAATACACCCACGCTTTCCATGCAGACGACGTGACATTGTACATGATTATCAGCAATTTTTCGCGCTCTTTTTCTAACAGAACAAAGCGTTTACACAAAATACATGTGTGTTGTAATTGTTAATAGAATTTATGTTTAATTCACGTGAATAGTGAAATTCTGATAGGCGTTTCAGACTTTATATTTGTATACGCAATTTGAAATTTATTTAACGGAATTAAAGGAATATTATTATATTTTCATATACAAATGGAATATTTTACATATAATTTAATACATAATGGATGTTAACTACATTGAAAAGGGTGAGTTATTTACTTAATTACATTTATGTTTGAGATCGGTGAAAAACAGGCTAGTGTATACATGTATATCTACTGTATGGCCTGGCAAGTTATATTGCGATCCGGATATATCGCGATCGCGATCAGTGGACCCCGCAAATCGCGATATAATGGAGTTGCAGTGTACAGTTTTCAGGGCTTTGACCTACCTAATACTCAGTACATGAACAGAACTGAAATGGGTCAATGCTGTAGTCATTTCAATTTGTGTTGGATTATATACAAACAACCACCATCAGTTATTCAAATCTATTTTTTGGGGGGGTTTGATGTAGAATAAATATGGTCAATGAAGATAAAACAGGAGTAAACATGTTAAATTAATTATTCCCAGATATGTTGAAATTTGCTGAGTGTTTGTTTTGACTTAAGAAGTGACCACATGCTACTACAGGGTTTTACATCAACATTAAATTTTAGGGGTTCACTGAGCTCAGGTGGTTCATATTTAGAGGTCCTCTCAATAAAAGTTGGGGTTCCATTCATTTGTTTTGTCTGCATTTGTATTTACATTTTGAATGTTTTGTATCAATAACATAGAATGAAGGCATTTTATAATAATGTTAATAATTTTATAAATTACATCTATGAAATAATTAATTTTAACACTGAATTGTATCAACACATCAGAAAAAATCACGCATCCAATGGGATGCAAGTTTAAAAATAGGATGGGTCCTGACTCACAATTTAGGGGTATTTGAAGCAGAAAATAGAGTGCGCAAAATTACTGCTACTTTCAATTTGCATATCTGTATAGTATATAGATATGGAAATTGAAAGTGTGTGATAATTAATGTTTAATCAGGTCAGTTGTATTACAACTGAGTTGATAACACTATTATTTGTTAAAGAAAATGCAGTATTTAAAGCAAACAATCAAATGCTACATGTTAGTAAACATGTCTGCAAAACAATGTTATACGCACAGACAAAATGCTTGTTCAGGTAAACAAGGGAATCAGAAGATTATGAAAATAATGGAGTCAAATAACCCCCGTGTTTAAATGTTGTGGGGTCAGAATGAAAATTTCAGTGGTCAAAATACTTAAGTTACAGGAATTTTGTGTCTGTACATTTGTTTAAATCTCCTGCAAATGGAAATTTGAGTTAATTAAGGTTAAGAACCTGAACAACTTGAAAAAAAAAAAAACATCATAAGTATAAAGATCATTCATACAATTTTAATTGATTGAGTTTTATATAAATGTTATATTGCTTAAAGCTGCGTCATGTCGTCATGTATTTTTAAGCGCGACATCACACAAGCGGGCATTACGTTTTTGACGTCATGTAACTTTAAGATTCAAATTAATTTGCGAAGTCAACAGCTATAAGGGAAAACATCATATTCGGTAATTGGTTATTTTATTATTACTTTTTAATTATTTTGTGTTAGAAAATTTACATTACATTGTGAGTAATATAATAATATAACTTTAAATATAATTTGTGATTTATATATATCGATATATATTATATATCTACATGGAACTGTTTTTTCTATAAAATGTTTGGTACTATGTAATATAAAGTATAATAATTTGATATATAATGTACTATATTTTTTACATATACTATTGTTATCGTTATTATTGTTATATATTGTAGAGAATCGTGATAGTCATCGTTATTGTCATTTATGAACGGAATAAACACAACAAAAACCAGATGCATGCTTGATTAATACCCAGCCCTCGCAACAGCATGATAAAAATATTATTTTCTAGTCTCAATGAAGTTGGCAAATGGCAAACAATTGCAAAGCATGCAAATTATTTACTTGAGTCAAAATTATGCAATTTGCTTGCTTCAAAAAGCAGGATTCTGTATTTATTGAAATCACTGTTAAACACGTTTTGTTTATACTTTTTTAACAGCAGCAAAAGAACCCATATTTCATCTATATACAATTTATTTTTTTGGAAATAACATAACAAATAAAAGTGTGGGGGACTGAACCTGAGTCTTCAGAGTAAGGTGAAAACTGTTCCAACACTTGGCACAGCGTGACTGTTGGAAGAGCTTTATATATGAGATTAACACTACATGATTGCTTAAACTGTTTGTATTAAGAACAATAACAAGTGTGTTAGTCGTACTCTTACATGTTAAATAACCTGAACAACGATAATGCAAGGTAGACAAAACACTTTGTACTAAGGAGTAAGGTAAACGAAACTAAATTCGAAGAAAACAAATGCATAACTTATTGTCAATAATTTAAAATATATATGATGACATTAACCTTTCTTAGCGTAAATCAATTCTGAAATATTAAAAAATACAAAATAATCATATATGCAAGTTAAATAATGGTTATTTTTTGCAAAACTTACCTACAAACTTGTAAATAATAGATTTGCACAAATTACCTGCTTTGCGACTTTCACATTACAATCTATTTTCAAGGCTACACATTACTAAACCGGTATGACTAAATACCGAAAACAGTTATTTTTCGCGAAAACAACTGCAGCACCGAAAACAACCTGTTTTTCTACATATCGTTATTTATTTGCCTGTTAAATCATAGTAAAACACGGTATATATGTATAATGATAATATTTAAATATTTGGTTATAAATAAATAAATAGGATAAAAATTTATAATGATAAATATATCGCACAAACACCTTTGTTAATTAATTTTTAATACCAAACGTTTCGGCGTGATGCCTTCATCAGCAGTAATTACAATCATTTTTTAATAACAATTTATAGAAATAGTAGGCCTCCTTCGTCGTTTGTCACCATGGATATTGCGCCCTAAGAGTTAATGGCGTTGCGACTAGAACAGATTCGTCGCTGGCTGGTAAGACCAATGCGAGAGTGGCAGTCTCTGCTGCACAAAGTGCATATGCACTTCTGCCAGGTTCAAGATCCTCATCTGTCTTTAGCTGTTTCTTAATCAAGCAGCGCCAGTTACTACGGTTTGCTGCATTGCCCTCCCAGATCTCTGTGTTGATGTCCATAGCTTTCATGTCGCGCTTGCAGACATCTACATTATATCGCAACTGGTGGCGACAGTTTTGGTCTATTGCCGGATGCGATTTAACCATAGATGTCCTTGGGGCTCCGACCGTCTCCCATACGGCGCACGTGACCAAGCCAGAGCAGTCTGATTTATCTATGCAGTGTGTACATGGTGGGGGCCGGGGCAGCGCATGCAAGAAACTGGGAATTTGGGCACTTTGTCGTTCCTTTGACACCAATTAAGGATGCGGCGAAGGCATCGCACGTGGAAACTTTTCAGCTTCTACTCGTGCTTGGCATAGGGTGCTAACTATGCAGGCATGGTACACTGCTATCTTCATTGAGGTGAGTTATGGAAAGATATTGGATCCGAAAAAAAGATATGTGGCGTGGCGTTGGAATCCCAGGCTTAGTGCATGTGCCTAAAGTGACCGCACTTGCTATCCAGGACGGCTCGTTCCGCCTACAGTGAATTTATGTTTTGAAGAGACTTTATAGAAACAGAACCACCATAAAAGCGGAAAGTGTCGTCCCGGATTAGCCTGTGCGGACTGCACAGGCTAATCCGGGACGACACTTTACGCACATGCCACATATATAGATTGCTGCTCATAAGTAAAAAAAAGTGGTTATGTCGAATTATGTCTTTTTAACAATAGCTCATTTTATGTGATAATGTCATGGTTTTGAACCATTGTATATATAACCGAATAGCTTCACTGGTTAACAGCAGTTAAACTATTTGTACAAGTAATCGCAAAATGGGCGCCTTATTGTATTATAAATTTTACAGCTCCATAGAATTAATTGTGTTGCAATTTGTAATACAGAAAATGAGTTTACGTTCTTCACATGTGTATTGTTATTTCTTTATATTTTTGAGACGTGTTTTGGGATATAACATATAAGTTCAGTAAAGTGTCAATTATATTTGTATGTGGCCATACAAACCCATGAAACTCGTCCATTGTTTGTAATTGATTACATTTACCTCTTGTACCGTACTGACTAGCTATATAGCGTATACGTAGTTTTCTACGTACATGTAGTGTTAGGTAAACGTCGATTACGTCAAATACGTAACTCTCATACCATCGATATTAGTAAACTTCCTCCAGGCGTTGCTGATGGCTTCAATACACGTGTTTCACCATTCAATACATGTCATATTTTATTGACTGTTACGGAAGTTTATGATAAACAAAATCTAGTAAATACATAAGGGCGGAGGCACGTAAAGGGGGCGTGTCACAAGCCAGCCCCACCCATTTCAGAAGAGCTCACAAAACATAGATGTTCGTTGTCATATGTTTGTTAATGTATTCTTGATTTGCAAATAGAATATGAATCAGTGATACAAAAACTCGTCTACAAACTTCTAAAACGTTGAAACAAGATAATAATTACTAATTTATTTCGTTTAAGGAAATACAACATTGGACATGGTGTTTTCGCAGGCGTTTCTGTGTCTGTTGCTCTGTTCCGTGGGTGTAGCCCAGCGTGTGCCAGGAATTCCTCCTATCAGACGGCGCCCTGGGCCGGGACCACTTACGGGGCCTGGGTCGGGACCGGGTAGGTACACATTCATGATTTAGTATGTGGCGTCGGGCGTTTATATATTTCTTATATTCATTGGTATGTCTTTAATTTCTAAATATGGCATTGAATGCGCATGACATTATATGTGTTTAAAATCGATATTTGGTCGCGTTCGATGATGTGTAATGAGTACGTTTATAAGACTCAGAAGATTGAACGGAGTATTGTCAAGAACGCACCACGAGAAATGTGAACGGTGTTTCAGTATTTATGCCTGAACATGATTATTACTGAAGAAGTTAATTAAGTTATTCTGTTTATGATATATATTAATGGCAATAATAAATATTTCATTCAATTTATTAATTTAATGTAAATTAAAACCAGTACTTTATATACGTACAGATTGTCAGAGAGTATATACATGTCATGAAATAGCCTTATGCTTGCTAGGCGCTGGGGTCGTATTCCAGAAACATCTTAAGTGAAATCTTAGCCTTAAAATCGTCATTTTTCTTGAGCATTTTATTCCATGTATGCATGAAATTCTGCCGAATGTATAATAATTATAATCTTATTATTAACTACTATTTACTAAATTGTAATTGGATTCATTAATTTATATATAGTTTAAAAATTATTACCTTACAACAATTGGAACTTAAGTAAAAAATACTTTAAGATAAACTTAAGATGTTTCTGGAATATGACCCCAGGTCCAATGACTACAAACGTTCTCAATCTTAAACTTAGTCTCAACTGAAACAATATTGAGCTACTTTTTCTATGGGTACTATTTGTCTCACGAATTTAGCCCTGTTTAAATCTAAGCAAAACAAATAGCGCTAAAGTCGTCGCACGGTTTATTAATCATTTATAATAATTATAGCATAATTATAAGGCGACTGCGTTAGCTAACACTGTAATACATTCTGGAGATTGTACGAGAATATGCAGATTTTGAATCGTATCCGTGTTAATATACCAGTGTAGTAAACTAAATTGGATTTTGGCAATTTTTGTAAAAGCATTCTATCATTCAATGATATAATAAAATATGCGTACACGTCCTATTTAGTACACTGATGTTCAAGTAGCCATGAATTAAATATCCATGTGTTTTGGTGATTTAGTATGCTGAACTTTTCGTGTTTCATATTTATTTGTCATAAAACGATGCTTATATGAACTATTAATAACTCGTGTAATAACTGTGTCCCGGCGTACAGTGTCTTTGACAGTTGTATAAAATAAAGACTGCCATAAACACAATGCTGACAGTTGCTTGCAATATCGGGAGATAATAAAAGCTATGATTCACAATTACTAGTACGTTTATTGTTATAACCACGGTGCACTGTTTATGGCCTTTGTATATAACTGCGTACACATAGACTTTCCTTCTTTGGCTTATTAAAATACATCTAATCATCTGTCATGGATTGAACTGATCTGGTTGCCCAAACAAGTCAAAGTTTAAGAACAAACTTTTCACAATTAATACACGTTCCGGGGTATGTGTATTTTTGTTCATAGGCCATGATTACACTGAAGTAGCGGTATTTCGGAAAAAACGATCGGACATTTTTTTGCTAGTGTCTGTGACGTGTCCGCTATTTATACAGAATTGGGTCACTCCTGTAATCTGGGGTAATGCCATATTCAACCGTTTTCAACATACACATGTTTTTCACCTTTAGATCCCGGTCGTCCTTTCGTGACTGGTTCGAGCCTCGTGTACGCCACGTGCTACTTCAATGACACGTACTCGCCCATCAAGGGACGCGCGGACTTCATACAGGACATGCAGATGGTATGCCTTCATTGGTTCGCGTAAAGCGTTTAAATACTTGTGTCTGAGAGCCAACGTTATTTCAAGCTTTTGCTTTAAGTAATTGACAGTACATTGCACAGCTAATTGCGTAAAGTAGTCCATGTTGCACACTGTAAAACGATTGTGGCAAACAGGGGGAGTGCCGTAAGGTAATTGTCAGGCTGTTCAAATACTATCTGGACAATTATGACAGTGGTTTATACATGTGACAGGTCTAGCAGGGCCTCTATTTTAATGATTGACTGACTGAACATTATAACTGGATGTTTGCAATAAAGTGCGTTGCGTTTCTGCATGATCAAGTGATGACCAATTGCATTTGTAGAACGTTTCCAGCTTATACATTTGAAACGGATACCCAGCTTTACGATTACATTCCATTTATAGAGTTTCACACGTCACTTCAGAAGCTACGTGCTTTGTGTTGTAAACCAGGTCAAGAGTAATCCGAACGCAATGATTGGATACATGATTGAGATTTGTGGGAAACGTCTGTTTCAGACCCCTCCACGCATGCAGGTGCGCGTCCAGGCCTGGGGCCTGCCGCAGAGCACGATGAGCGACGCCGAGCACGCGATGCACGTGCACCAGTGGGGCGACACCTCCAGGAGCTGCTACAGCGCCGGGCCGCATTTCGACATGGACGGGGTATCCAGGCACGGAGGCCCGAACTCCATTGACAGGTACTGGAAATACTGTTGTGCGCGGAGTGTTATTTTTAGTATTTTGATGAAAAAAAACAACACTTTTCTAAAATATATTGAATAGTGAAGTAGAAATGTTTCAGAATTTTTGTTTTTATCACCTCCTGATTAATTGTCATAAAAATGATGTTTTTACTCATCTGTATCACAGCAACGTGCCAAATGCCTGTGGTTAATACATGTACAAAAGAGGTAACAATGCGGGTTGGTGATGTCGATATTTTTCTTAAAGAGCAAATTCAAAAAAAAAAATAATTAAATGCCATTTGCAGTATAGTTATTTAGGTAATTGCCCTTATGGAAATGTTGACTCCTAGCGTCATTACATTGTTTGCAGGACTGCCGTATTTTTCTTTCTACATGAGACTGCCTTTACTTAATTCATAAATCTAGAGTGTAAACTCGTGTATTATTTACACAGGTCTTAAAACGCTCGAAATATTACGTAGCTGAGTTGTTCTTCTTGCTATCGAAAGCGGAATGGAGAAACGTTATTCGATGAAATAAACGCTTTATTTGTTATTCGATACTATATTAATTTGGATCCACTTCACAGAACTGTCCGTCACGACGGCGACTTCGGCAACTTGCGGCAGACGAACAACGGCATCATCGACACCACGTTCATCGTGCAGAACCTCATGTTGACAGGGGAACGCGGCCTCATGGGACGATCTGTCGTGGTACGTACTGCCGCTCAGCGTTACTTGTTATTTATAAAAAATATTGCAATATTACACAATACAGTGTACAATAATCCAAATAATGCATAGCATATACAAAATGGGCGGCTGGCGGTTATCGTTTTGTAAACGATTATAAAGTACATATTTATATGTACGCATCTTGATGCCGTTTTGGACAATGTTGTTCACTGCGCACAGCATATGATTGTAGTCATTACTTCTGAAATTAACAAATGGTTCTTGTGTTAAAACATCGTCCCAAACACGCTACGCCAAGATGAAGAGAGTGCGCTCAGTTCAAACTGTATAATTAATATCACTAATAATAATGATAACACGAGCTGTTTGTAAAACAGTTATCACCCCCTCTAGTTTAAATAGCTAAATTTTAGATAATCATTAAAATCAATCCACAATTACTAGGGCGATTTAGCCGATTGTTAAACTTGGCCAAGATAATATGCCCACAAAGATTTTTACCAAGTTTGGTGAAGATCAGCTATGAACTGTTGGACTTATAGAACGGAAACTGCTAAAACGGCCAATTTTACATAATTCAAGGACCATAACTCCACAATTCCTGGAGCGATTTGTGATTTTCGAACTTGACATAGATATTATTATTACAAACATTTTCATGAAGTTTGAAGATTGGATGAAAACTATTGAACTTACAGAGCGGAAACGAAGGTGGTCTACCAACCGACCGACATTAGCAAACCAATATACCCCGCCATCTTCGATGGGGGGCATAATAATAATATGCAGGCGTGGGTGACTGACGACCTAAACTGGAAATAAAATACCTCATAAAATTGTTTCTTTGAAAGTACATCTACCATTGTTTGCTTGGTGTTTACACATCAATTTTGATTTCTCTTATTAACAGCTGAAAGAGGGACCAGACGACATTGGCAGAGGGCAGAGGCCAGAGAGCCTCCAAACTGGAAACGCTGGTGCCCCGATAGCCTGCTGCGTGATAGGCTACGCCGACTCGTGGAACTGGAACCATCCGCTGCTGGTTAACGGACAATTCCCTAATTCGTTGGGGTTGGTGGGATAGAAGGGAAAAGGAGCACCAATCAAATAGTTCTGAGATTCGTTATTTGTTGACCAGCGTCAACAAGAAAGGGTCCACTTACATTATTATATTACTTTATAATAGAAAAACTGTAATATGGAATTCTAATAGATGGTAAATTATAATTATATGCTTTTGTTGTGGTTGCAGATTATAATAATAATAAATTTAATACTCGTAAGTATAACAATCCACAAATGTTCCCCACGGCTGATGCAGTTTGAATGGTTTTAATGGTCTCTTAATATTGTATTACAGTTGGGTATTGGTGTGACGAAAACAACTCGCTTCACATTTTCAGGCGAGTTTGTATCTGTACAATGTGTATGTTGTTTTCGTTAAAAACATCCCTTACGCAAAAAAAATGTTGACAATTTAACAACTCTTTGTCTAGTATCTACACATGGCCTTAAACATAAAATTCTTGTTTTCTTTTTTCACTCACTGCACATAACTAGTAACATCTCAAGTGTACACTACACTACTAAAAGTCTCAGCAAATATATACTGAACCAAAAACGAAACTTTCGTAAAGTACATGTCAATTGTCACATTTACATAAGAGATGTACACACATAAAAACATGGTTCTTGTGAAATCGATCTACTTTGCAAAATCTACCAGTCAATCTCGGTAGATTCATGGGCCGAACTTCTACAACAAGCAGAAGATTGCAGTCAAATCTATTCAAACGCTAAAAATCATCTAAAAACAAACTTAGCAAAAGTTTATTGTTTGGTACCTTATAGAATTGTGCATGTAAAGTGGAAGGATGAACACGGATTAAAAAATAAAACAATAAAACATGAATTACAAGCATTGGTATGGACAATTCGGGATTTAAGAAACTTCAATTGAAAGTGTTTTATGGAATACTCATATTACAGGTAATGAACGTTGTTACGAGTGATTGATATATTGTTACCATATTTGTTAATCTGATTTTACTTTAGAGACAACATTACCCAATGTTAATGGTACCAAGAACAATATACGAGTATAAAGATTTAAATCTTTAATGAGTAATGCAACAATGGCTGTCACAGAACAACTGATAAGAAGGACTGATTTTGTCGGCATAATATTTGTACTACAAAATTAATATGAATATACTTTCAGATGTGCAATAAACATTGTGTCCACTAGCCATAATGATAAATTTGATGGATTTATAATCTAGATGTACACAATACATATAGCTCGGACAAATAAATTGGACACTGAAATATTACAAAGCCACCAGATGCATATTTAAGTTTATGTACCTTAATCATTTGAAATCGATATAAAAGTGTCCTTCTGAATATACAGTTATGGTATTAATAAATACATCGAACATGTGCACAAACAAAAGTTTAAACCGATTACAAAAATAGGAAAAACTAACGCGTGCAAATTTGCTAGTAGAGTGTCCAGTCAATGTGTCCAGGTTATACTATCAACATAATAGTGACATTCAACTTATCAAGCCCACACGAGCTTGGAGTTAATGAGTGACCGGTCAATGTGTCCAGGCTATACTATCAACATAATAGTGACATTCAACTTATCAAGCCCACACGAGCTTAGAGTTAATGAGTGTCCGGTCAATGTGCCCAGGCTATACAATCAACTTATAAGTGACATTCAACTTAACGAGCCCGCAGGAGCTTAGAGTTTATTAGTGTCCGGTCAATGTGTCCAGGCTATACTATCAACATAATAGTGACATTCAACTTATCAAGCCCACACAAGACTTAAGCACTGGTTTGGACCAGATTCATGAGAACTTGTCTCTTCATACCAAAAGGAATCCTCCGGAGAAATTGACTGTCTTTAAGAACAATTCAATGCAAAAGTATACAGTCATACTTCCATGCTCATAGATTTTTATTCGATCTTTAAGCTGTCAAAAATAGTAACCCCAAAGGTTGCTCCATACTTTATAAAAATAGCCTTGCAGATCACTTCAAATGATTAATCGTAAGTCTTATCCAGTATTTAAGCTGCCACAATTGTAATCGTAATTCCAATGTACTTGCTAGATTTTTGAAGAAACAACGCTTCAAATGACTTCAAAGTCTGGAGAGCTAGGGGCAGAGTCTCTGGTATTTGATGACATCGAAGTCACTGACTGAACAGATGGCGCCATTGGACTTGACGCAAAAGTTCTTTCCCCACCCACTCGCTCCTTCAGCCTGTCTTTATCGGTCCTCTCATGCTTGGGCTTGTGTTTATGCTTGTGCTTGTTCTTCTTTTTCTTCTTCTTGCCCTTGTGTCGCGAGGAGTCGCCGGTGACATCTGTGGTGACATCAGAGCTCGGTGGTTGGGCGCTGGAGAACACAGGCGTGTCTGGGGCGTGTGGAAAGATAGTGGGAGTGCTACTGGTGGTTGTGCTGGAAAACAGCCCTTGGAATGACGTTGGACCTGACACAGTACCTGGAATAGACGTGATAGACGCAAGTCGCAGTTGTGTAATGGATATGGTATCTGCCTTGTGAACAGGAGGTTGTGAGTTTGATCCCTACTCTGGGAGTGTTTGAATGATCTTTCTCAAAAGACACCACATACTGGTTTTACCCAGGAAACAGACTCAAAAATGTCTCAATAAGCCCCAGGCTTCGACCCATTAAGCTAAAGTAAATAGGTTTAAACTAACAGACATGATAATACAAACATGTAAAACTCAAACACTGAAGATTGCAAGTTGGGAATGTGAGCATGACAACATGATATACAGGATATTTGTTGATTTCGGTAAAAGAAAGTATTTTATTTCATGAGTGTTAATAGAAAATGATATTTTCATGAGTGGCACAGCCACTAGTGAAAAAATATTTTTCTATGATCACGAGTGAAATAAAATACAATCTTACACTGAAATCAACAAATTTTCTTTTTCTTTTATGCTTTTTATCAATAAATAAATAAAATTGCGTGAGATAAGCTTAAACGTCACAAGTTCGTGTATTCTAACGTCATAAAAATGACGTCGTAAATGATTCCAAAACCGTTACACGTTAGTATGGTGGGAAAAATGTGCCATATTTTGTGAGTCGTTGTTGCTAAATTATAATTTTGTTGAATTGTGTTATGTGTTTTATGTAAACACATGCATGTACATACTGTACATGTATATACATTTGCCAAGGGTTGTAAACCACTACTTGTCGATCGATGCTATTTATGGAAAAATAGTCCGTTTTATGTCATATTTTCACTGCAGTAAAAATATAAAATCTTATATTTTCACTGCTCCAACAGTGAAAATATAAAATTTTATTTCACCAATAAAATTCGACATTTCACTGAAAAGCAAATAATAAATGCTTTGCTTTTTAAAGTGCGTATGTAGGATCTTACAACAGATATAGTGGCATAAATACAAGTAACAAAATAAAGTTAATGAACATTATATTTTTCTATTACAAGAGGGCCAAGATGGCCCTAGGTCGCAAACTTGAGTGTAAAGCATCATAATGGCTTTTAACAAAAAGATTGTTTAAGATTACAATATAGCCATATAAAGAAAACTGTCCCGCCCCCTGGCGGCCATTATTTTTAACGAATCAAAATGATTTTCAGGAATTTGGTAGACGGTCACCCAAGGAATATGTATGTGAACTTATTTTGAAATTTAGCCAGTGGTTTCAGACAAGAAGATTTTTAAAGTTTTCTATATAGCCATATATGGAAAACTGCGCCGCCCCCTGGTGGCCATGTTTTTTAACAAATCAAAATGATTTCAAGGAATTTGGTAGAGGGTCACCCAAGGAGCATTTCTGTGAAATTATTTTGAAATCCAGCCAGTGGTTTCAGACAAGAAGATTTTTAAAGTTTTCAACATAGCCATATAAGGAAAACTGCCCCACCCCCTGGCGGCCATGTTTTTTAACAAATCAAAATGACTTGAAGGAATTTGGTAGAGGGTCTTCCAAGGAGCATTTCTGTAAAAACTATTTTCAAATCCAGCCAGTAGTTTCTGACAAGATGATTTTTTAGGTTTTCCTGTTTTTAAGCTTTTGGTTGCCATGACAACCAGAGTTTTCAATATATTTTAATAAATTGAAGGAATTTGGTAAAGGACCATCCAAGGAACATTCATGCCAAGTTTGGTTAAAATCCGCCTAGTGGTTTCAGAGAAGAAGTTGTTTGAAGTAAAATGTTGACGACGGACGCCCGCCGGACACAGACTGACCACAATAGCTCACACTTGAGGACTTCATGCTCAGGTGAGCTAAAAAATAGAATAAAAGTTAAGAACAAACATTGCTTTTAAACGCACAATAAGCCAGTTTTGAATCACCAAATAGTTTTCCTCTGTACAAGCGGAAAATGAAACACATGTATAGACGTTGAATTGACAGTTGGTTTAGGTTACACAACACTAATAAACGATGCAGAAGTCAACACTGGTACTTGTTGATTTATTTCATATTGAAGTTTTTCCTTCGTCATTTTAATATGTTTTTTTTGTTAGCTTTAAAGTTTTATTGTAACTTTCATCTGCTTATTTTGAAAATAATTGATATGATAGGTCATACATACACA
The DNA here is from genome assembly GCA_027627225.1 of Congeria kusceri. NCBI lineage: Eukaryota > Metazoa > Mollusca > Bivalvia > Myida > Dreissenidae > Congeria > Congeria kusceri. Next base: position 15,891,432 of record CM051032.1, read on the forward strand.
CTTTAAAAATAACTTTGAATAATGGTACTATAGAAATCTGTTATTGAATTTATAAATGAAAACAATTCAGCAGCAGATTTTATCTGTGAATGTGTAAATGGTAGCAAGCAATGCCCTTCTGTTAGTAATAATTGTATTCATACAACACTTAACTAACAAGGAACAAAACTATGCAAGTAACTGAAACATTGGTGATATAAAGTATTTGAATCAAGACTTTTTAGTGTCCTTTTATTTGGGCATCTACTCATCAAGATCCTCAATTAATGCTAAAACTTTTCTGAAAGATCATTGTTTGTATGTCACTGATATTGGCAAATCCACAATCAGAACAGTGGATAAAAGATGCACAACGTTTATAGGAAATAAATCAAATTCCAGTTAAGTGGAGCATTAATAAAAGCACAACATACATGCATTGAGGGAATTTGAAGATTTTATTAATTTAAACCAAGAAGTGTACTCAAGACTTAAAAATAAAGAATATTCTGGAAATTGTTCTGGGCTGGTATTCACAAAGCTCCTAAAGGAAATATTAACTTAGGTTGTACTTAAGTGAAAACTTTAGATCAAATTTTCTATGTGAAATCCAATGATTTATATACAAAGAAGGCTGTAATACTAAACATATAAGCAATATTTACAAGTTTACAACATTTTAATGTTAAACATCCTATACATGAAACAGCCAGGGACATAAGGAATTTTACGAATTTAAGGAATTTACTTAAGTTTTCCCTAAGGAGCTTTGTGAATACGGGCCCTGTTCTAAACAGGCTGTTGAAATCTTACCTGGTATTCACCCACTCTAAATATAGCCTTCTTTATTTGGAACAAATTATTACTGACATAAGCTGAAATTAGTGACCAGCATATTTGCAAACATGCAAGGATTTGTTCTTAAAGCCGCAGTCCATAGAATATAATTAAATGCATCTTAAATTGGCATTAGTTCTAATGAACATAAGTGATGTTTATAAGACCGAAAACTGTTTCTTATTTACAAAAGGCATTTTATAATGTCTATGTTCGAAAACGCTTGGTACGAACGGAATATGCACTAATGTATGTGCTGATTTACTCCAGAGGCATCACTAGCTATCGCATACATTTAATTTTACGATAAAAAGTTACCAAAACGTTATTATTTTACCGATTTCAATGCGTTTTTTTGTATTTTCATCAGTAAGATGTCCATAAAAAACAATTTCTACAAAGTTTTATTTTCATTAACAAATTTCTGGACTGCTGCTTTAAGTCTAAATCTAATCTTAATTATTAAGTCTTAGAATTGTCTGGCTAATATGGGTCCTGGGCCTGACTCACCTGAGGCGGGCAGTGGTCTGGACTGGGATGAATCTCCGGCTGACGAGTCTGAGTCCTCACTGAGGCGTGACTGGCTGTCCCCACCGCACAGTCCCTGGTACGGCAATATGGGTGCCTCAGACCGTCCCCCGGGTCTGGATGCCCCACCCTGGGAGTCTTCTCCACCCTGGGGAAATACAAGAAACTGCAGTCGAACATTACTGCAGTCATGAGATGTAAAACTTCTCTGCAACTGAATACTGGTATATGACCTAATGATGTTACACAGTGAAACAAAATGTTAAATTAGGAGATGACAAACTACTCTGTAACTGAAAATGTGACTAAATGGTGTTACAGGGTGTAAACAATGTACAGTTAGCATTAATGCAGTCATGAGACGTAAAACATTTCTACAATTGAATAAATTACTTAATGATGTTACAGAGTAAAACTAGTTTTTTATATGCAACTAACAGCTAATTGGAGTAAAGGTAGAGTTAGTACAGTGTGTTAACTAACATTAAAATTAGGATAACAATACAATGTTTTTATATATTTGTAATTAATCTGTGTAACTATTGCCAAAAAAGCTTGCTTTGCATTTAAGTTCACTTCATACTTTCATGAAAATGCATTATATGTCAAATTTACATAATTACATACATAATGTTCTGATTATTTCCCCTTAAGTTTCTTTATCCATTTAGCAATTCCATTTCTACACAGGCTAATCCAGGACGACACTTTATGCACATGCATTAAGCCCGGGTTTCCCATGACACGCCTCATTTATTATTTCATGACAGCTCAAAACAATAAGTTGGTATAATAGTTAGCTGCGTTATAATGTTATAATGAATTCGGAATGCCAAACTCAAAACCATGCAATGAACAAAGCAAGATGAACAAAGTGAACAAGAAACAACAAAACTTAACAACATTCCAATGTTTTTATCGTTTTTCCTAGCCACCCATTTTTGTTTTGTTGTTTAAAATAACAAAGTTTGGGAGTTTCTATGGCAATTCTTATTGTATGATCTGAACAAGGAGCAAAGACAAATGTACGTTTCTTAAACATACTACACTTAGTGCATACTAAATATTCAAAAGCTAAACTTGTGTTCACATAATTATACAAGATGTGTTTATGAAAGTTCAAGCAAGAGAGTTAATAATGCAAGTTTGCTATCTCTAAACGAAATCCTTAAGAAATGAAGGTTAAATTCAGTTGAAAAATTGCTACAAATACACACTATTTGTCAGAGACTAGGCTGTTAGCTATGTTGGCGCTAAGATATAACACTTAGTAGCCATCTTTTTTTCCAATTTACAAAATATCGGGTTTTTTTTTTTCACAATGTGAAAATACATTTATGCTTAATGTTCAAATAAATGTGAAAGAAATTATAGATTTTTCACAAAATGTACATGCTTGTATTTATTGTGTTTGTCTATATGTCTTGTATATTTGACATCACTTATTTATAAAAAATTAAATGACGTGTGGAGTGTGAAAACCGGGCTTAATGCATGTGTGTGAAGTGTCGTCCTGGATTAGCCTGGGGCGGTATTCACAAAGCATCTTAACTTAAAGGTTAGCCTTATCCTTAAATTTGGAAATTTTCTCAACTGTATAATTCCATAAAGAAACCATTCAGCACTAAGTTTCACTTTTTAATAACACCATTATTAAAGTGATATTTAAGGAATTTCAACAACATATGCATATGTTTATAAGGTAAAAAAATGTAACACATTAAAATTTTCTTTTAAGTAAAAAAAATTCAGATATTACTTAAGATGCTTTGTGAATACCAGCCCTGTGCAGTCCGCACAGGCTTATCCGGGACGGCACTTTATGTTTTTATTAGGGATGTCAATGAATAATCAAATATTTGAATACCTAACCTAATATTCGAATAAAATATAGTTATTCATATATCAAAATTAAAATAAAACATATCTTAAGAAATGAAAAATAAAATCCTCTGCCACTGTGATCATTTGTTTTGACAGTTTGCTATTTTGACACATAATTTAACACCTTGTGTGCTAGACTGCGCAACTTGTAAAAACAGATTATAATAAACGGAGGGTAGATTGACACCGATGATGTGGACCCTTGTGTCGTCTGCAGATCTACTGTTTTTAAAGGGAGCATGTTAAAGAAATGGGACTTAGAGCGTACATTATGATTAAAATGTCGGAAAACAGATAGTAATAAAGAAATAAAACAATGTTTAACTGATGTATATATAGATCTAATGTGAAAAGAGTTTACGCATTTTCATTTTTTATGAGTTTGATACCCTCTTAATTTTCGGCATTTTTCAAACATTTTTGTTGCAAGTTTAAAAAAAAATAAAAATCTCATTAATGTCTGTATTATTTATACATACATACATCCGATGATCAGGATTATGGTGATGATGATGATGATAATGGTCGCACAAGAACCTTATAACAAAATCATAAAATGGCTAAGTATTGAAATATTATTCTAATACTGACTTCGAATATTCGAATAGCATTTTAGTATTCGTTGCCATCCCTAAATTTATGGTAGTTTCTGTTTCATGGAAGTCTCTTCTAAACATAAATCCACTGTAGGCGGAAAGTGCTGTCCCGGATTAGCCTGTGCGTACTGCACGGGCTAATACGGGACGACACTTTACGCACATGCATTAAGCCTGGTTTTCCCATGACACGCCTCAAATGTATATGGGCCTGCGGCCACATGATACGAAATAAACAGTATTGCTACTGGTAAGTAATTCAAGAAATGTTGGTAGCCACTGGCTATATTGGCTACAGTGTTAGTATCGTTAGTAGAAAGGTTAGTACCCTGAAGGGTCTAAGGAACTCTGGGAACAGAAGTGGTGGCATTAGATCTGCGTGCGTTACCATAGCAACTGGCGGGCGCGAGGCCCGACTCTTCTCTGTGCTGCTGCAGCCTCCAATCTGCGTACACGTAAAGCAGTGATCACACACACTATACAATAGCAAACCATGCATACAACGTATGTACCTCATGCGTATATATAATGGACGTATTCTATTAACCAGACATTCCGAAAAGTGTTCGGTTAATGGTGTAAACCGACATACCGAGGATTAATAAGCTGATCTAATAGAATGTGGATTCAGTCCTGCCATTCTGACACAGGCATAGGACCAAATGTTGAGTACCCGCATTATAAATCCCCAAACAATTTTCGGAACGTCTGTATAAAGTAATATGTTGATCTCGTGTATAGCAGTCATCGAAATAAGCATTTGGCCAAACAAGACCATATTCTTATATTATAACTTGAGAGCAAGAAAATATTACAAGCCCGTGCCAATGTAAAACTGAGAATGTGTGCAAACCCAGTTTAACAAGGCTTTGATAGTATTGCAAGCAATACAGGAGTCCCCTACCGGTGAAAACCCCTACTAATTAAACATTGTGCAATACCTTCAAATCGCCCTTTATCTGTAGATGTACAAAGTTGCATATTCAAATCTCATTTGTCACTGCAGTATTAAGTTGTTGTTTTTTCTATTTTAGCAACATTGACCAGACATTCGAGTTACTTTGTTAGTTATTGCAGAACTAAACTGACAGAGGGCAATAATACAGTCCAACAGACAGACAGACGCACACAGACGGAAGGCAAACCCATAGTCCAATCTGTGTACCAAGTTTCATGAAGTTTCATGATCGTATCTTATGCACTTTTCAAAATATTACAGTATTAAGTTTATTTCTATTTTTAGTAACAGTCACGTGACCTTTGACCTCTGGTGAAAAATAAAAGGTCGTGCATAATTCTCACATTGCTATTGCTATGTATACAAAGTTTCATCAAAGTGTCTTCAGTAGTTTCCGAGTTATCACAGGATCCAGGTTTTGGGGACGGACAGACAGACAGACATACGGACGAACAGACAGAACGACACATAGACAGATGGCAAACCTATAGTTCAATTTCTGTACCAAGTTTCATGGTCATATCTTATATACCCATTTCGAATTATTACAGTATTTAGTTTATTTCTATTTTTAGTAACAGTCACGTGACCTTTGAACTCTGGTGAAAAAAAAAGGTCGTGCATAATCCTCACATTGCCACATTGCCATTTATATGTATACCCAGTTTCAACAAAATAAGTTCAGTACTTATTGAGTTATTGCAGGAACCAGGTCTTGGGGATGGACAGACAGACGGACGGACAAACATACGGACGAACAGATAGAGAGACACACAGACAGATGGCAAACCTATAGTTCAATCTTTGTACCAAGTTTCATGGTCATATCTTATGTACTTTTCAAATTATAACAGTATTTAGTTTATTTCTATTTTTAGTAACAGTCACGTGACCTTTGACCTCTGGTGAAAAATAAAAAGTCCTGCATAATCCTCACAGTGCCATTTATATGTATACCAAGTTTCATTGAAATATCTTCAGTACTTTTTGAGTTATCGCAGGATCCAGTTTGTTTTAGTTTATTTCTATTTTTAGTAACAATCACGTGACCTATGACCTCTGGTAAAAAATAAAAGGTCATGCATAATACTCACATAACCGTTTATAGGTATACCAAGTTTCATCGAAGTATCTTCAGTACTTTTTGAGTTATCGCAGGAACAATATTTTGCGGACAGATGGCGTGACGGACGGACGGATGGAGGTCTGCACAGGCTAATCCGGGACAACACTTTACGCACATGCATTAAGTCTGGTTTTCCCATGACACGCCTCATGTATTGCATGTACAACAAGTGCTTGTCAATGTTTTATTCATCTGATTAATTCTACTTCCAAATAAAAGGCAAACAATACAAGTCTCATCTCATATATTGGAACACAAATGCAGTTTAGAATAAATCTTCCCATTACAAGTAATGGGAAATAGATTTTATGAAACAAGAATGTATAGATAATTTATTCATCCGATGCATGGCTAACCCTGACTGTATGATATACAAACAATACATGTATAATTATTTATAGAAAATTTACAAACATAAAAAGATGCACATTTACATATTAATATTTATGTAACAAATTCAAAATACATATATTTTAATGGGCATTAAATAGCACACTTTAGTTATTTATGGAATTTACTTGCCAAAAGCAACACTAAGCCAATGCAACACATGTTTGGTTAATCAAAAAAACACAAGAGAAAGAAAGAACCACAAATTAATCTACAGTTTTCTAGGAGCAAAAATAATTAATTGTTTCCATTAGTGTGATAAACTTACACAAATATAATATAATGAATAATATCTTCATTCTACGTATTAATAAAACAATTTATGACCTAAATGAAAATTAAACACCACCTTTAGGAAACAAAAAGTTATCTGAAATTTGACATTTGAAATTTAAGGAATAAAATGAAGAATAGCTTAAATCGAATCTTAAGGCAAAATGGAAGGTTGCAGGAGTGAGATAAAGATGATGAGAATTTTGATAAATATTCCAAGCTGTTATGGAAGATGCAGGATAGTATGCGAGGTAGAGAGTAGAACAAAAGTCTGTTCTTTAATATACCAGGTAAAGCCCACATCTTGAACATAGCTTAAGCTCTGTTATTAGTTAATGTTTACATTACTATCATGTGCACATCACTTCCAGCATACACATGCAACAAGCCACACGAAAATACAACTGATTTAAAAGAAAATCCATAACAGACTTTAACAGGTATTATTATTGATAACAAGACACAATTAATCTTAATTAGAACGGAGAAGTATTGTCACAACTGAGGAGCTAGGGTATGATGGACATTTCATAGTGTAGAAGCACATTTCCAGTACATGCAAACCTTTTTCTGTCGTAAGTTATTGGAAATATTGAATATCCAAAATTTCTACTAATCAATTGCTAAAATGGAGGCTATTTTCAAACTAACCAAAACTGTTGTTGCTTTCTTAAATAAAAGTGTTTAACGACACGGTTGGCAACAAAGCTTTTAACTAGATATGTCACACACACGGATACCCCTACGACACATGTCTGGACACAAACAAAGGGCGTGTTGCCAACACTAATTTTTGCCTCCACAAATTTATTTTCATATATATTGTACAGTGGAAAACTGACAAAGGGCCGTAATTCAGCTAAAATTGGTCGCCGCAAAAATTCCTTCCTTAGCAATCAACTACATGTCAAAGTTCTTCAGCTGTGAAAGTTTTGGTGAAATCTGCCAAGCAGTTAAAGAGGAGTTGAGCCTACAAAATTTCAGGAAGTATATATTCTATAGTGGAACAATGACAAAAGGCCATTATTCGCCTAAATTGTTCGCAGCCAAAATTCCTTCCTTTACAATCACCTACACGTTAAAGTTCTTCAGCTGTGAAAGTTTGAGCAAAATCCACCAAGCAGTAGAAGCGGAATTGAGTCCACAAAATTTCGGGAAGTATATATATGTATTCTATAATGGAAAAGATGACAAATGGTCATAATTCTGCCCCTTTTGGTCCCAGCCACAATTCCTTCCTTTATGATCACCTACACGTTTCAGCTGTGAAAGTTTGAGCAAAAATTTGCCAAGCAGTTAAAGAGTCCACACATTTTTGGTACGTACAGCAGACAAGTGCAATGCTTAATGCCTCCCACTTTGTTGGAGCATAAAAACAAAAAGCCAAAGACATTCACTTGAATGTACATTCTTTTTCTATTTATAAATTTTACATGTTAAACTTTGTGTTTATAAACCGACCTACCAGTCCACCAACTTGTTACAATTAAATTATTAAGTTTTGTTTGATACACAGGCATCTGTCAACCCAATAAATACAGTTTACGAGCCAGTGCGTCTGGTATTTGTACTTTCCAATGATCCTTCACCTGTCTGGGAATGATTGTTGTACTTTACATAGCACCATGTATATGAGGCGTGTCGTGGGAAAAACTGGCTGAATGCATGTGCGTAAAGTGTCGTCCAGGATTAGCCTGTGCAGTCCTTACAGGCTAATCCAGGACGACACTTTCCGTCTAAAGTGTACTTATGTTTAGAAGAGACTTCCTTGAAACAGAAATACCATAAAAGCGGAAAGTGTCGTCCCTGATTAGCCTGTGCGGACTGCACAGGCTAATCCGGGACGACACTTTACGCACATGCATTAAGACCGGTTTAAGGACAGGGTTCCGGGGTAACACCCAAGCCTGGTAAACCATTGGGGAAAAATATCCACATACATTAGGTGTCGAGGCCATATAGTATACTAACCTGCTCCTGTTAGCAAAATCATGAAACAATATTCATCAGGGAACATATAACATATAAGACAGAGCTAGTGTTATAGTATTAATACTTTGCTTCTCACTCTGAATATAATTGAATTCATGCACTAGTTGTCTAATTAAGAACTAATTTTTTTATTTAGAGTTGTTTATCTGCTAATAAACAACGATTTGGAGTTCTGATGCATAGAAATTAAACGACGAGGATGTTAGCCCGAGTGGTTTAATATACCGCCTCAGAATGACAATTCGTTGTTTATTAGCCGATAAACTAGGATAATGCGAAAATTATTTCGATTCTAAAAAGACCTGACAACATATTCTGCAATTGCAACGTGAACTGTATATTAAAGTCTTGGAACTATTTTTTCGGGTTGTTTATGGATAGTTTAACAACGGTAAATTTTGTTCTTTGTCTACGGAAAACACTGCGCGTGTCATTTTAGAACGATGAATTTATGAAGACCTGGTTATATATGAAAATATTTATTTGCCCTAGCAGCTCAATGAAGAATTAATTATTACTGGGTAATGATTACATTTACTTCCAACTATAAGAAAAACTGCCAACCTATGAGAATGATATTATTTGTCAATAATTACAACTTTTTGCATTTTCATTTAAACGCTGCATTCTGATTGGATAATCTGCCCAGTCCTGATGACCTGTCATTCATACCCCAATGGACCGGCTGCCTATGCAAATTACCTCTTTATTATTCATAACCATACTACTTTTTCATTCTTTATTTGCAAATGACGTCCTTGTTTTTCGCGAACCTTTACGATGTTTACTTTCATTCGCTATTTGCGAAATCAAGTCTTTGTTTTGCCCGAACGTTTACGATGTACACCATCGTTCATAAACCAAATGACTGATTTATCGGTTGTCGGTGTTGCAGACAATGAAATTGTTAACGCATATTGGGCAATTTGAATATTGTTTTAGTAAATATTTTTTTGCATAAACTATAAGAAAAACTGCCATCCTATGAGAATGATATTACTTGTCATAAAATGCTTCACATGAGCCTTTTTTCACGAGTGTCACAACACACTGTTAAAATGCCATGCAGCATCACTTGAACTTAAAATTATGCTGTACATATGATTTCCGTGGCCTTATTGAATCGGTTCCAAAATTAAACTGTTCTTAAACTATCATTCTATCATGTGAATAACATATTGCTCAGACACATTAACCTGACACTGACCTCTATTAATGAATATATTCAGAACTGTTACGATGAATATATTAGTTTTATGTTGTGAAATTTCAGTTTTATGTAGTGAAATTTCAGTTTTATGTAGTGAAATTTCAGATTTATGTAGTGAAATTTCAGTTTTATGTAGTGAAATTTCAGTTTTATGTAGTGAAATTTCAGTTTTATGTAGTGAAATTTCAGATTTATGTAGTGAAATTTCAGTTTTATGTAGTGAAATTTCAGTTTTATGTAGTGAAATTTCAGTTTTATGTAGTGAAATTTCAGTTTTATGTAGTGAAATTTCAGATTTATGTAGTGAAATTTCAGTTTTATGTAGTGAAATTTAAGATTTATGTAGTGAAATTTCAGTTTTATGTAGTGAAATTTCAGTTTTATGTAGTGAAATTTCAGTTTTATGTAGTGAAATTTCAGATAAATTGCTGTAAGAGTGGAAAATTCAGTTATGCTATCAACACGTGTAAAACATATGCAAGAACAAAACCGAGTCTTCATATACATGCAGGAAATAAGTCCAGCTTGAAATTATGCTAATATTGTTCATGAGTGTCAGGTCAATTCGTCCGAGTTATACATAGAGGAACAAGAGCTGTCAGAGGACAGCGCGCTTGACTATTCAATGTATTTCAGTTGGTACATATTTTGGAAAGTGGAAGGGGCATTAATTCGTTGAAATACAAAACCGAGTTATGGCAATTATATCATCAAATTATTCCAAGTTTAAACCTTACGTAGTTAATAACTTGTGTAGTTTTGAAGTTATAAGAGCTTTTAATACAAACGTTAACCAGAAAATCTATGTGAAAAAGTGACCCTGTCAAAATGCAAAACAGAGTTATAGGAAGGTTGCCCCTGATACTGAGGTTGATGACAAAGGTATGATTATATTTTAAAGTGAATAACTTGTGTAGTTCTGCAGTTAAAAACGTTTTAAATATAAACTTTAACCATAATATCTATGCAAAAAAGGGGCATAACTCTGACAAAATACAAAACAGATATATAGGGAATGTTGCCCCCTGACACTGGAGTTGATGACAAAGGTGTATTCCAAGTTTCAAGTGAATAACTTAAGTAGTTCTGCAGTTACAAAACTTTGAATATAAACTTTAACCAGAAAATCTATGTGAAAAAGGGGCATAACTCTGTCAATATACAAAACAGAGTTATAAGGAATGTTGCCTCTGACACTGGAGTTGATGACAAGGTATATTCCAAGTTTCAAGTGAATAACTTGTGTAGTTTTGAAGTAACAAAACTTTTGAATATAAACTTTAACCAGAAAATCTATGTGAAAAAGGGGCATAACTCTGTCACAATACAAAACAGAGTTATGGGGAATGTTGCCCCTGATACTGGAGTTGATGACAAAGGTATATTCCAAGTTTCAAGTGAATAACTTGTTGATTTTTGAAGTTACAAGACTTCTGAATAAAAACTTTAACAAAATTCAGATGTATACGCCAACGCCGGGGGTAGTAGGAAAGCTCACCTTTTCTTCAAATAGTTGAGCTAAAAACATAGAATCAGTGATCATTTTATACAAAATCATGCATGTGAAGTGATTACCGTTATTTTCAGTTTCTTCACTGGGTTGCTGGACTCTCCGCCCAGACTGAAGCTGCTTTCTTGTTTCAGGAATGTCGGGTACTTGCTGGGCTGACCCCGGGGCGGGGACTCGGCCTTTCTCTTCACCCCGCTGGGTCCAGCAACATCCAGACCGGGCTCCGCCTTCATTGGTGTACTGCTGTAAGAAAAACATTTGTAGAGATATAATTTTTAACACATTTTGTAAATTTGACTATTTTAGAACTAGGCCCCGCTTTCATTGGTGTAGTGCTGTGAGAGAATGTAGGGATAAATAACGTTTAACACATTTGGTAGATTTGACTAGCTGAAGGACTAGGCTCGGCTTTCATTGTTCTGCTGGTGTGTGAGAAAATGTTGCATATATCTTACAGTACAGTAAGGCATAAGCAAAACAAACATACTTTGTGATTTGCAGAATTTAGGCTGTGTACTGCGCGAAATATCGCAGAATAATTACTCCGTGTCACTCAGCATCTACCTTTAATGGAACAGGCACTTGGTGCGACTCCCCGTGATTTCATGGCATAAATCAGCTACCACCCTTTAACTGAACAGGCACTTGGTGCGACTTCCCGTGATTTCATGGCATAAATCAGCTACCACCCTTTAATTGAACAGGCACTTGGTGCGACCCCCCGTGATTTCATGGCATAAATCAGCTACCACCCTTTAATTGAACAGGCACTTGGTGCGACTCCCCGTGATTTCATGGCATAAATCAGCTACCACCCTTTAATTGAACAGGCACTTGGTGCGACTCCCCGTGATTTCATGGCATAAATCAGCTACCACCCTGGGTAGAAAAGCTGAATAGTTACGGTAATAAAAAATTCGGACTCTGAGTCACTAAAATAAATATTTGTTTCAACTGAGCTGTACTTTAAATTGGTAGATTTGGTCAGTGTATGCTAGTGTGCTATACCATACATCCAGAAAATAAGATTTTTTTTTTTTTACCCATTGTCATACGTTCTCCAGTTGGTGTATTAACAGGTAGGCTTTGGAAGGTAAGAACAGTAACAAAATAACTTAATACCTCGGCAAAGACACGGACGATGTAAAGCCCATAATATCATCATCGTCGTCTTCAAACATGTCGGTCATGGTTTCAGACACGATTGCCGGGTTGTATGGCTTCTTCTCCTTCACGGTAGAGTAAACCATGAAACTCTGGCAAAGAAAACATACACCTGGGCCCATATTTATAAAAATTCTTAAGCCTTTCTTAACTTAAGTTGAAAATAAGTCAAAATGAGAATAATTTTAGTCTGAAACACCGTGCTTTGAAACATGTGCATGAAAACTACTAAATATTTTGAATTATACACTTTGAATTATATTAGAAGTTCTGTCTCAAAATCTTCATATAATGCATTTTCTTGTCAGAATATCCAATTATAAAATTTGAGAATTTCAATATTTTTCTTTTTTTTTCACTAAGATTCTTTATAAATAACAGCCCAGTTAAACTAACAAGCAATGATAATTGACCTTACGACAAGATTTAATTGACGATGTGTTTAGCCATTCAGAAAGCTAGGACTTAATTGTTTGACGGACATTTCTTGTAAAAACATTCATATAATTTCCTTGGTATTTGTTGGAGTTTCAGCTATGTGGGCATGGTTGAAAATCCAATAGTGTCATCAAATGTATACGAGTTACAGAGCATTAACAAATTCTTACTTTATTCTAGTATGTTGAATATTGATATTGCCTAGATCTAGATTTGCGTACAATTTAAAATAAATGAAAACAAATATGATAATCTGAATATATATGAGGCGTGTCGTGGGAAAACTGGGCTAAATGCATCTGTGTACAGTGTCGCACTGGCTAATACATGACGGCACTTTCCGCCTACAGTGAATTTATGTTTAGAATAGACTTTCTTGAAACAGAAAATACCATAAAAGCGCAAAGCATCATCCCAGATCAGCCTGTGCGGACTGCATGGGCTATTCCGGGATGACACTTTACGCAGAAGCATTAAGCACGGTTTCCCCATGTACAATTTGTAACATGTACCACCGGATGAGTTCATCACACCAGCAAAAACCAAACAGCAGATAAGTATATAATCATATATGCCACATATTACCAATTTTCATTAAATAATGGGGATAGTTTTTAACAAAATATACATATCCGTGATAACTTACATCTGGAGCATGCAGACATGCCGGTCGGTAGCGTCCAAACATGGCAAAGTAGAAATCAGCCACACCACATCGAATCTTACTGTCACTGGACAACGTGGAACTAAAAAGTAAAAGAACTGAATGTGACTTTTAACAGTTATCACATAGCAAAGACATATAATTATTTTACCTAATTTATGATAATAATATAAATATGTATTTTTTTAAATCATAAATAAATTATTGTTGTTACTGGTAATAAGGAACTACCAGTATATTGTTAAAATCGTCAAACCCAATGAATTGTTTTGAAGTAAGAATGAACATCAGTATGCTCTGTTTTTTTTGTATAAAAACAAGAAGTTTTGATTTTACTGGCACAAATGGTTCTCAATTTAACAAGGACCGCTTTCAATCCAAGACCAAACTGAAGTTGAGAATTACTTCACGAATTGTCCACATTCTCAATTTAACAAGGACTGCTTTTAATCCAAGACAAAAATGAAGTTGAGAATTACTTCACAAGTTTCCACATTCTCAATTTAACAAGGACTGCTTTCAATCCAAGGCAAAAATGAAGTTGAGAATTACTTCATGAGCTTCCAGAGTCTTTCCACCAGGGCCTCAGTGTTCAGAAGGCTGTCCTCCCCTCGGTGGAAAGGAGGCTTCTGGCTTAACATCTGGATTGTCTCGTAACTAGGAGAGAGTACACACATATTGGTAACCATGGCCAACAAACACAAGGATTTAAAGGAAAAGTTTATTATTTTATTACCCAGCTGCAGTAATGCAGCATTAGGGTGATGGCTCATTGGAAAACTATATTTATCGCTTTTAGGTTTCACATGCGCGTAACATATTGGCCATACATACTAACCCAAACTGTATCTCTTACCCATTTATGTTATTTTCTTTCTCCCTAGTACAATCCCTCTAACATTAGGAAATGCTATAACTTTTCTACAGGTTGAACAACCACAGGTAAAGATCTAGGATCTTACTAGAACTCCGCGAGTCAGATGTGTTGCCTGATGGGGCATAACTCAATTACGATAAAAGCAATTGTGCCGAAAACCAAACTTGACCTTCTTTTAATGCCTACTAACACTTCCCTAAAGTACCATAATGATTGCACAAAATGACTGCACAAAAATTTCTCAAGCTGTTGTCTGCACAAGCTTTATTTGAACTAATTTTTTTTAAAAGGGGCATAACTCAAGTACGATAAGAGCAATTATGCAGAAAATTGAACTTAACCTACTTTTTAATGCCTACTAACACTTCCCTAAAGTTTCAGTATGATTGTACAAAACTTCTCAAGTTATTGTCTGCAGAAGCTTATTTAAACTTTTTTTTTTTTTTTAAAGGGGGCATTACTCAATTACGATAAGAGCAATTATGCCGAAAACCAAACTTGACATTCCTTATAGGCCTTCTAACACTTTCCTAAGTTTCACAACCTTCTAACACTTTCCTAAGTTTCACAATAATGATTGCACAGAAACTTCTTAAGTTATTGTCTTCACAAGCCTTATTTGAACTTTTTTTTTAAAAAGGGGCATAACTTAAGTACAATTAGAGCAATTATACCGAAAATTGAACTTAACCTTCCTTTTATGCATACTAACATTTCCCTTAAGCTGCATAATGATTGCACAAAAAATTCTCAAGTCACTGTCTGCACAAACTAAACGGGCCGTTGAATTTCAAGACCTATTAACATTATGTTATTGGTCAGCCCAGAGGTGCAGCAGGGGTGACCAAAAAGGAGCAGGATGCAGCACCTTGCTATTCTGCTCTAGATCTTTCCCTAGAACATGTAATAATATGTACTCATTTGAATGTCAGCTGAATTTGCGATATTGCTTAAACTTCATGTACAGAAATACCTCCGGACGCTTTTCATACATAGTGGGTATATGTTTGGAAAAATTAATTGCACCATTATCATCATATTTTATGCAGTAAATAGTTCATAAAGCTAGAACATGTCAATACAATATTACAACAAAAACAGGGATGCAAATACATTCATCATTATATAACTGGATTTCCATAAGAACCTCTGATAAACAACATTTTGTTTTGTAATTATAGTACATTTCAATAAAGAAATAATTTTCGATTTATCGTTGTTTATCTGCCAATAAACAATGATTTGGAGTTCTGACGCGTAGCAATTAAAACATGACGGCGTTAGTCCAAGTGGTTTAATATACCGCATCAGAATAACAAATCTTTGTTTATTAGCTGCTAAACAAAGATAATGCAAAAATTATTTCGCTTCCAACATGACCTGACCACATTTTCTGCAATTTCAATGCAAACTATATTTTACAGTTTTTTAGGTGCATGGTGAATTTTGTTCTTTGTCTATAGAAAACTCTGCGCATGTCATGTTAGAATACGCAGTAATTGATATAAAACATCATTATATTATATGAAAAACCTTTTTCAGAAAATGTGTTTATACCAAGTATTCAGCGCTCTATACCTGACATATCTGTCTGGGTCTCTCTCCACCACTCCTAGCAGCCAGTACAGCTCTGACACGTTCACATCCGCTGGAACATGACACATCACCATTGCTTAGCTATGTATGTGAACAAGGCAACCTCCAATAATGAGAAGTACTTACTGGCAATAGACTGTTCAGGTTCTTGCCACGGATAGTTTAAACTTCTCCCCAGCTATTGTTAAAGGGTTAATGTCCATTCATCGAAAATCACAAACATTACCACATGCTTTTTGGATATAACAAACATGAGGGCTTGCGTTAAGGGAAGTTTGGGAGTAAGAAAAGTAAGTTAGAAGAAAAATTAAGAAATTTATCTAAATCAATACCTCTTTCACTGAATAAATTGGCATTTAAACACTTGATGAAAAAGAACTGGCCTTAAAAAACCTTGAATTTTATACTATATATACGCATTTCTGAAATGCTCAAGACGTCTGTAGCGCAATACTGTCAAAACTCCCAAATATTATGAGCAAACCTTCCAAAATCAGAGGCCAGGAAGTTCAAACTTCCAGTTTTCAAAAGTTAATGAAAGCCCTGAAACATTATATGCACGTGTTCTTTTGTATGAATAGTTGAACCGCTAAACACGTGATATCCAAGTACAATGATTGGAAAATATTGCAGATTAATTAGAATATGGTTGACATTTGTGGAAGCGTCTATAGTGATAAGAATACACATTCTGAATGACAACCATTCAATTGGCACAATTCGATGATTTAAATTTAAGACCCATTCATTTAGAAATACAGCTTAATTTACATGAATATTTAGTTCTGTTTTCAAACATGGCGAAATTCCCTAACAGCAAAGTTTTGACCCATACATGTTGCAATGCAGCTTAATTTTGCTGTATGTTTAGTACAGTTGGGCCAACATTGAAATTAACTTTGTTTGCCATTGCCTAACTACCTGACGAAAAAGTCCCGACACAAAAGTTCTTCTTTGTTAAATCAAACCAGTTTGTTTTTTTAATTCTGAAGATGCTTGTTTTTTCTTTGGGTTAAATAAAAGCTCGCTCTTCTTTCATTTTGGTCGTTTTCCATTGGGTTAATAAATTAACTGTATCAGCAAGACCCTAGCTTATAATAGGCCATATCAAAATGCAACTCTAATAATGTTTTATCAAACTTGTGAAAACAACAGGCAGTTTGTCAGCATTAATTGTCTAATTGAAGATTATTGTTAGCAAGCTCTCGTTATATTAACAGACACTTGATTATATTATCAAAATCAATGTCTGTGTTATATGCTATATTTTGACGCTAAATGGATCATTCATGAATTTGCTCTCTTTCCCCCCCCAAAAAAAAAGTTGCCTACCTACCTACTCGTTACCAGCAACCTTGGGTAGGCAATGGCAAACAAACAATTTTTTATGGTTGGCCCTGTCAAACAGATTGTTTGGTTATTTGTATAGAAATATTAAATGACTAAATGAACATTTTTTATCCCATCATCTACAGGCATTGACCAAATAAACCCATGATGATTTGTCAGTAAATTATATTCACGATTAAAGTCATTTTTGCCCATCATGTCAAAAGTTAGTTAACTACACAGAACAATTCTGAAAACTTGCACTCACTATTGATGAAGTCAACAAAAGACTCTGAAAACTTTCACCAATGAAATAACACCATATGAGCCGCGTCGTGGGAAAACCTGACTTAATGCATGTGCGTAAAGTGTCGTCCCGGATTAGCCTGTGCAGTCCGCACAGGCTAATCCAGGACGGCACTTTCCGCCTACAGTGGATTTATGTTTAGAAGAGACTTCCTTGAAACAGAAAATACCATAAAAGCGGAAAGTGCCGTCCTGGATTAGCCTGTGCGGACTGCACAGGCTAATCCAGGACGACACTTTACCCACATGCATAAAGACCGGTTTTCTCACGACGCGCCACATATGTTTGAGCAACATGGCTTCAATACAAAAAGATCCATTTCCACTCACTCTCAAGAAAGTCAAAAAGGGACTGTACAGCGATCAGTTTGTTCACTAAACCGAACATTTTTGAAAACGTCCAAAAATGAACTGAAATGTTTTGAACAACATGTACAATGATATTGCTCTACAAACAAACTGAAAACCCATATCCTCTCACTCTTTATGAAGTCCACGAGTGACTCTATGGCGACCAGTCTCACGTCTCGGAACACGCCGTGCTGAGCGTAGCTCCGGAAGATAGACGGGTCACTCGGAAGGTGACCAAACTTCTGCAGCACCCGGATGGCTTGCAAACAGCTGTCGGAGCAGTCATCAAAATTATCATTTTGGCCAAGCAAGTCAGAAATTCTTCATTATTACCTGAGATTTAGAAAATGTTACAAGCCCGCCCTATATATAACTGATCGTATGAGCACAAGCCCTGTTCAAAATTCACCAGTGCAGGGGTTATGGACACGTGCTTATTTCGACCACTGTCGGAGGAAATAACTGTGTCAAGTACTACATCAAGAGAAGGCTCTAGAAAGCTGGTAGAATTCATTGCAGAAATACATGTAGGACTCATCTTTAATAAGACCCCCCCCCAAAAAAAGTGTTTTTCGGGCAACACTCTTCAAAAAGTTTCGGGATTGAGTCTTTTTTAAAACGTTTTTTAAAAGAAACATTATTGTCAAAAATACATAGAAAATTATCTAAAATCTGACAAATACAGATTTCACATAAAAGAATTGTTGCTAAAAACTTTAGGGTCGGGTTTTTTTGCTAGGATGGGTCAGGTTGCCCAAAACACAGTGTTTTTTTTGGACTAATACTCAAACAAATATTAGGAAGAAAATTTTATTTTGCATATTTTTAGTTCCTCTATCTTAAGGAAACAAATGTCTTGTCAGGATTAAAATTGGTCCTATATTTACAGTACATGCAATATGTTTATCAGTATCGGAAACATTATACATACACGAAAATACACATTTACCTTACATAAATATAACATATTTTGAATTCAAAGATATATATTTTAACCTCATTTATAAGTTGTAAAACTCATCCATAGTTGAAAAATGAGGAAATCTTCCATCCAAACCTTGAACTTGTACAAGGCCTTAAACGTTTACCTGACAGTGACTGTATGTCTGTAACACGGCAACAGTTTTTCCAGATTCAGACATCGTGTCACTTCCTCCAGGATGGCCTTTGTGTCCTCGGACAGGTCTGCATTCACACTTTGACTACAAACCAAGCAATTGCAATAACAATTTCTAGCAATGTTCAAAACAATGACAGGATGTAATGGTCTTTAATACATATGTGGCGCGTCGTGAGAAAACCGGTCTTAATGCATGTGCGTAAAGTGTCATCCTGGATTAGCCTGTGCAGTCCGCACAGGCTAATCCAGGATGGCACTTTCCGCTTTTATGGTATTTTCTGTTCAAGGAAGTCTCTTCTAAACATAAATCCACTGTAGGCGGAAAGTGCCATCCTGGACTAGCCTGTGCGGACTGCACAGGCCAATCCGGGACGACACTTTACGCACATGCATTAATTCCGGTTTTCCCACGACGCGCTTCATATGTTTATACTATATAGTAACATTTTTGTACACAAAACATCACCATTATTGCTCCCTAAATGTTATTATTGAAAAGTGCCCCACCACAGCGGGACAGATAATGATAATTGCCCTGCCGATGTTTCGCATGCGGGCCTTTGACGTCACTTCACCAAAGAAATGGCTGACATCGCAAAACTCTAAATTTTGAGACAGCCTTATAGCAGTCTCAAACACCTATACGAAACTTAAAATGGCGGACACTGTTTTACACTGGATAAAACATATCGCCACAACACTAAAATAGAACGTAAAGAGAGGCAAAAATACCTGGGGCATCAAGAAGTTCTGTTATTTCAGCCGATAGAGCCAACAAGCACCAACCACTATCCATGCTTTAGCATTAGAGGTGCTTTGCTAGTAAGACTAGTTCCACATTGTGAATGCTTCTGACCGAGTCTACAGTTCTAACACTTTTACATTACAATTCCTAGGCTAAGTTTAACGGATCCTGTAGACTCCTTTTTATTTATTAACACAACAGGTGAAGACGTTTACACGCTTTCAACCCTGGACATATCAGCTTTTTTTTACAAAAATCTTATAATAAATCCCAATCAATGCATTATAGATTATGATACATCCATGTTTAAACTCTACAAGAAAAAAGAAATGCAATCTAACGTTCTAGATCTGTTGAAACAAATGACATCACTAGTGATGACGTGTACAATGCACATCTCCTTGATAGCACCCACACGGGCGTATCTAAGCCATTTTGCATTGCTGGTGCATTACTTGTAATAAATCACAGGAATAACATTGGAATACAAATCTTCAAATGTATTTTTCCTATTGTAAAACGTTTTATATTTAACCGAGATATAGATTAATCGAAATGCACAATTAATTAGATCTACATACATACCTAGCAAACGTAGATATGTCGAGGTAAAATAAAACACATTTTAAAGCTACGTTCACCTATGTTGCGCCATGAAAATTGTCTGTGGTTGCTTCTAAGAATAAAAAAATGCTTACTTAAAATACCATAGCAGGTGTAAATAAACATGATTAAGTAGGAAAACTTTCTTCATTACATTTCTTTTGTCAAGAATTTTAATAGGTTATAAATTGGAAAGAAATAAAGAAATAAAGAAAACAAGAATGTCATAAGAAACAAATATGAATGATAATGAAAACATATGTATTAAACAGGTCAATAAATGGTGGCGCGGGGACATGGCTTGATAATAGCCCCGGCAAGTCAAAAATGGCCATTGGGCTAAAGCCCTTGGCCGTTATCGCTTTGCCGGGGCTATTATCGAGCCATGTCCACATGCCGCCATTTATTAACCTCTCAGTCTTTAACAATTATAAATACTTTTTTACATTGCATATCAAAGCCCAAGATCCACCAGGACAAGAAAATAATAGTTTAACCAAAATACTTAAAATGACATTTCTACAGACTACAATTAATTTAGAAGATACAATGTCAAATATGATAAATCAACAAATTGTGTTAAGACATACACAGAGGATCAACTTAAACACATATGTGCACATACCGAACTAGTTCACTGTTTAAGAATCTGAACCAAAAAGGTTTCCTTATCAAACTAAATCAAAACGATTTTTCAAATACTGGTATCTCGTGCTACAATGCTGCTGATCTGCTGTTTGAACAACCAATTACATGAAAGGATAGTTAAACCATTTCATTACACAAGAGTTTCTTACCCAGTAATGGTCACCGTGGTAACAGCTGGGGTCACCGTGGCAGCAAGGGCATCTATCAAGGCCGCACGGTAATAATTGTCCGAGTACTGAAAGCATGAATCACATTATCCGTTTCATGTTTTAAATGGGAAAGATTCAGAGTGAAATAGCAGGATGTTGTTCCTTTAAAGGAGCACACTGTACCTTTTCTCATCCAAGGTCCTACATTATCATATACTTGCCCAAACCAATGGGTCCTTATTCATGAAGCATCTCAGTAAATACTTTTATACAATCAGGGTCCTTAGTCATGAAGCTCACGTACGCATGCACTCACGCACATACACCGATCCGCCACTGTGACAACTAAGTAAAGCTTACCGTAGGCGGGCTCGAGAATAAAATAACATTGTTTAACCTTATATAAAAATATCAATGCAACCAAATGAGCTGTTAATAAAACATCAACAAGTATAAGGAATCCACAAGTTTTCACAATTACGCCAGTGCCACACCTTGTTTTTGCTATTGTCGTTATACTTGAAGAGGTCTAACAGAAAGCGTACCACCTCGAGAGGGCAGATGTTGTGCATGTTTCTTAGCTGTGACATCGCCAGTGGAATTGCCTATAATGAGAATTACTAGATACCTGTACAGAAAGTCTGGCTGTAGATTAATATTCCTTGACCATGTACATTAAGACACCTGGCCGCGTCTTCACAAAATAAGCCCGACTTTCAGGTTGATTCTGAGTTGAGCTTGATTCTGAATTTCAGGATCTGGCTCAAAATGGTATTCACTTAAAATCTGGAGCAATTTTATTTGTTGGTAAAATATATATTATACATGATTATGAACTCCTGTCAGCGTACGTTTCCTATCTGAAGATTTTTATCAAAATGTAACAAAAATGTATGTTAATTTAGTATTAAACTTATACGAACAAAAGTTATTTCAACGAATAAAATATTTTTCAGAATCGGCTCAGTTGAGCTGGAAGATCGGGATCAGCTAAGATTGATCTTGATCCTGCAGTTAATCCTTTGTGAACACGGGGCTTGGTACAGACAGACATGCAATAGTAGTATTGTTCAGTAGAAAGGAACAAGGGTCCATGGTACAATCTGACAACTACATTGTAGGACATATTTTGGGTTCCCAGTTTGTGCAGCTTGCAAATCTTAATATGCAAGAAAACTGTACAGATAGTCTTCAAATATTAGATTTTTTACCTAATTTTAACTACAGTTAATAATACAAACTGTTTGGTATATTAACTTAGACACAATTTACAGTACCATATATTGCCCAATAAACACCCCCAACCTAACAAACGCCCCCATCCAATTTTTGATAATACCCTAACCTCCCTTTCTAATTAATACCTTGAGTGTTTTGCTTGAAACACTCAATGCAAATGCATGCTCAACACCTACATTTGTGAATCTCTGAAAGAAGTGTTTGCAGAGTGAGCTACATAAATAATCAATTTTTAATGTTTTCTATATACTGGAATATATGACAGAACACCAAGATCTGGACTCATATTTTGTACCCCTTTTGGAAAATGTCAAGCCCACAGGGGCGTTTATTAACTAATATACGGTATGTGTATTTCGTGTGAAAATGCAGACCACCACCCGGAATAAAACTAAATATCTCACCTCCTACACAAATGATGCGATCTGATTAGCTAAGAGCGGTCACATGACTATGGGGTATTTTCCATACACCATGGATATATTTCAATACCCCATAGAAGTCTAATGACGCAGTCTAATGACGTCATTTCGTTTATTTTTGTGACGCGTTATTTTGTGAGGTTTTCTTTCGTTAATTTTAAACTGATATCAATCAAAAGATAACAGTGAAAGGTAGTCGGTGAGATATATTCGTTACACTGTTAGTAACTGAGGATGTATGGGATATACACCCTCAGTGGCTTCATACCATACTCGAGCTATCAGTGTAACTAATAATACACCTCCTAAGAGGCACACACACTTTGAGTACTCCAAACCTTGATGAGGAAGTAATGCTGAAAGTTGCTGAAGTTGTTCTGTCGGACGATACTGGGAGAGGAGTGGGAGCCGAACATCTTACGGAAGATCGTCAACATGGCGGGAGGCCCCGCCCATGAGGCAACCATCGTGTTGGCTATCTGAAGTTAACAAGGTGATACATAGAGAATACTAGGTTAGTGTTCAATTTAGGTAAGTTGATTTAGCGAGAATTAAAAACCTAAACCAATAACATTGGCGAGTCATTCTCTTTTTTGTGCCGAGAAGATAAACTTATCTTTTATCAAAACTTGCCTTGTATTCTTTCTATCCCTAAGATAACATACATGTACTAAACAACATGAACAACATAAAATGATGTCACTACAATCAACAAAATTCCTATATACCAATGTTGAAATACAGCAAGTTAATTCAATGAGGGTTTATTTAATCAATGCACACACGATGACCAGATAAAACAAAGTTAAAATCTTCAGATCAATAAATATGTGCGCAGAATATAATATTGGTGAATAACGTGTTAATGAAAGCAGAATCATATAATTTACATGTAATTAGAAAATAACAATACTATGCCAACAATAACAAAACTATGTGAACAAGCGCACCACTGGATGTTGCTGAATGCTCATCAAATTTACATCCTGAGATCAACCAACGCCAATGACGATTCAATGAAGAAAAAGCTAAAAACTTTTTCTGTCTAGTTATGGACTAATTCTGTGTATTCAGTGAGCAAATAGTTTTCTGTCTAGATGTTTTTCTTGCTGTTTCAGTGTTGTTTTAGGAGCCTTCAATACTAGTGTTGTTTTGTTTGTTTGTTTGAATTTTTAGCCATTTTGAACAGTACACTGCAGATCCGTTATTTCACGATATCCAAAATATCGCGAATCGGCCGATGTTTTTTCATGTACTTAAACATTTTACTATTACACGACGTTCATAAATAAATCCAGTTTGGTCCTAATTTTCGTGCCTACATCGCTGCTCTTTCATTCACACTCTTGTAGTGCGATAAACAATAACCCGACCGGCTCAACATGAAAGTGTAACAGTTTGACATCACACGTGCCGCCCATGGCAACATCCTTTCACTGCTATCGCTTTAATAAGCAGCCGAATTACACGTCGTCCACGGGTGTATACAGTGTCATAGATCAATACTGACCTTTCTGAATGACAATAATGTTATCAATATGGCGTAACATTTTTCTGTTTGTTTTTTGTTTCAGAGGAAATGCTAACTGCACATCATTTGCAATATAGATAACCAATTTTGTTGTTATGCGCTACGAAATTTTATACAATAGTAAAAATTTCAATGTTCTCTGCGCTACAAAGTTTTTATACGGCAATTAGTACATCCACGTTTTCCATGCGGATGACGTGACGTTGTACATGTCAGCCTGATATTTCGTGTGCTTTTCGAGCAGAACAAAGGATTTACATGAAATACATGTGCAGGGTAATTGTAAATAGGATTCGTGTTTACGTCACGTGAAGAGTAAAATTCTGATAGGCGTTTAGGATTTGGAATTTATTATACTCAATTTGAAATTCATTACAAGGAATAATATTATATTTTTATATACAAATGGAATATTTTACTTATGGATATACAAACTATACAAACATTGTGGATGTTAACAACAATGAAAAAGGCGAGTTAATTAGGTTTGATGTTCTGAGATCGTGAAAATAGGCTAGTATATACATATATCATGTCTATATGTACATGAATGACCTGACAAGTTATATCGTGATCCGGCTATATCGCGATCACGATCCATGGACCCCGCGAATCACAATATAACGGATCTGCAGTGTAATTCAGTCATATCACGGTGGTCAGTTAACCTACTCACACTTTTCCTGGGAAAGCTTAGCCGATCCAAGTGGTTTTACCAGTACTAAGTGCACATACTTATGCCAGTAACTAACAACTGCCCTACTTGATTCAGAGGTAGGAGGAGAATGGCCGTAGAAATAATTTCATGACCAATCCCCACACAAGTTATGTGGCTGGGCTGGGGCTCGAATGCACGATCCCCTTATTGACAGTCCAGCGCTCTACCAACTGAGCTAGCCGGGCCCGGCAAAAAAAAAAAGAAAAGAGAAGGGTTTAAAAAAAATACATTTTGCAGGTCTTTATTCATAGATAAAGTGTGAATGTGTACATCATACCCACCTTTGCAAGGCACATGCCGGCCTCGATGCGGACCTTGTAGTATGCCTGTTCACATTCCAGCACGTCTGTCAGGGCCCGCCGCGTGGCTGGGGAGGCAAACTGCCGCAGGGCATGAATTGCCTGAACGTATTAAAAGCAGCCCGTACACTTACAATTTAATAGTCTATTTTTTGGATTCAATAAAATGGACATTCATTTTGTGCCACAAACTATTAAATTATTGTATTTATTATTTTGTTTCATTTGTAATTTGAGCTCTGGTCTGGCGCGGATGGATCCTGTTGTAGTTTTATGTTTCTGTGCTTGGCAATGAAGGTATTAACAAGAAAATAGAAACTCTGAGTGGAGAATTGGCAGCTGAAATAAAGAAATGCTAAAACATTGTACCGGTACATACAATCCAAGTACCTTAAAAACTTGTTCTCAGGAAGCAGGATAGTTTAAAAGAATGACAGCAGATGATAACACATTAACTGCTAAAGAAAAGCACTCAAATGCATCAGTTTATAGCCAGACTCCAGTTTTTTTTTGTATCCCAACAATTGAATATTGCACCATATTATTGAAATATAATAACACTTTATAACCATATTATTGACAGACCCTCAATAAATATCTGTGATTTCTGATTTTTCTCAATATTTTGCATCAATCTTAAATATAAACCACACACTAAAATATGAATTGAATGGTCAATTTTATGGATACAAGAAAACTGACATTCATTTTTAGCCATAAACTGTTCAATTATTTTACTCCATATTTTGTTTCATTTGTGATTTGAAATCTGGTCTGACAAGGATGGATCCTGTTGTATTGTTATGTTTCTATGCTTGGCATTGAAGGTATTAACGTAAATAAAAATACTAGATGGAGAATTGGCAGTTGAAATAAGGACAAAAGTCCTTTCAATATGTTCAAAAATTGTATGTAAAATCCAAGTACCTTTAAAAACTTGTTCTCATGAAGCAGGGTAGTTTAAATAAATGACCGCAGATTACAACAAATTAAATGCGAAAAAAAAACACTTGAATGCATCAATTTATAGCCGAAATCAAGGTTTTTTATCCCAAAAATTGCAAACACTCAATAAATATCTGTGATTTCTGACTGTGTTCAATATATTGCATCAATCTTCAATACTAACCACACGCATCAATAAAATTGTCAATTTCATGCATTGACCATATTATTGACGATAATATTGAAAGTGCATGGGCCCTTAACAGTAAGCACAATGCTGGCAGTATCTAGCACACACTATCCGAAACCTCTAAATCATCTGTCAGACACAATGATTTGTCAACAGTTTACCACATATTCAAAACTTAACATACACTGTCCAATAAATAATTATAATGCAAACATCCATAATTTATTAACAAGAGGGCCATGATGGCCCAAAGCGCTCACCTGAGAACTGGCACAGATGAAGACCATACTGTTGTGACAGGTTTGAAAATTAAGGTATCTGAACAATACACATTTTTCCGTGGATAGGATTGGTTTGATTTAAAACAGCAGTAAGTGCAATGGGCTAAACTAAAGTACGAGTTGAGTAGTAGATGTGTGTTGTTTTTGCTTATGGTTCTCAAATCAATGTTCTCGATATTCTTACCTGACCCTTTTTCAATAAGTCAGTGACAATTCTGGAAATGCAGAAACAATAGATTTTGATGTCTTTTCGCAGACAGTTTTGGAGAACTAGTTGCAATGCTATAATTGCGATGGCTGTGCTATAAGGTCAAGTTTTGCTTTTTCTTTGGTAATTTCCTGTCAAATGATGATAAATGATGTTAATGCAGGCTTATATTCGACTTCACCTTTAATCTTATGGTCACAGACAAACTGTGCAAGATCGGTGAAGATTGGATGAAAAATGAAGTCTCTATCCTGAATAATGACCATTCTTGTATATTATTTTCACAAACAAAGGGCAATAACTCTGGTGTTTCTGGTCCGATCTTGCTTATAATCGACTATAACTGTAATCTCATGGTAATAGACAAATTGTGCAAGATTGTTGAAGATTGGATGAAAAATGAACTCTCTATCCTGAATAATGTCCATTTTTGTATATTATTTTCATAAACAAAGGGCAATAACTCCGGTGTTTGAAACACGATCTGGCCCATTTTGGCGTCTGATGAGATCTGACGGTCATACACAAACTGTGAAAGTTTGGTTAAAACTGGATAGAAAATAAAGTCTATATGCATTTTTTTGCATGAAAAAGGGGCAATAACTCTAATGTTACTAGTGTGATGTGGCCCAATAACAATCCCGTCCGAGATTTTATGGTCATAAACTATGCAAATTTGGTTAAGATTGGATAAAAAGTGAAGTCTCTATTGTGAGAACGAAACAAATTGTTGACGGCACACGGACGACATACGATAGACGACGGCCGATGCAGGAGAGGTCCCCTATACCAATAGCTCACTGAGCACTTTGTGCTCAGGTGAGCTAAAATAAGTCAAACTAGCATAAAATATGAATGATGTGTGTAAACAGTTTTGTCAGACATCAACATATCGTGACAGGTTCGCATTGTATGTTCATACATAACATTACATACATGTAATAAAATATTTACTTAAGTTATTATTATTCAAAGACTAAACAGAAAGACAAATGTTAATAAAATGATCATAAATTCATGGAAGAAAGTATTGTGTTTAACACTGCCTCAAGTAGTGCTGAAGAAAACTGTGTTAAACAATTGAGACATTACACTACTGTCATTTTAACTGTATAAAACGAACATTGCATAGTACTGTTATCGTTACTGTCTTGTTAAGTGCGAAAAGACTGTGGTTAAAATAGAATTTTATCTTTATGTTTTATTTTATTTTATTTCTGATTGCAACCAGATAGTTTTCCAAAAATGTCCAAGATTTAAATTTGTTAAAAAGAAACAAAATCTGGCCTTACACACCTCTATCTGTGCGACGACGTCTCTCTCGTATCGCAGCTGGTACTGCCACATGTAGTCGGGCTGTTCCCACGTCACGCTTCGTAACAAGTGCATGTCCTTGTCCATACGCAGCCAGAGAACGGGCGAATCAGCACTGAGGACAACAGATTGATTCAATGAGAAGTCAGTGGTCGCAATTAACACAAACCCGTAAGCCGTAAATTTTAACCGGTATCGCCTAGATTCTCAGTATTATATAGGGGACAGAGGGGTGGGGGGCGGGGGTTGGCATAACTTTTGTTCTCAAGTAATGATATAAGAATTTGGGCTCGATTGTCCAAACTGCTAACTTTAATGACTAAGATGCTAGTGCATACTTTGACAGGGTCTATGCCTAAGAAAATGGCCCTTATCAAGATTTATCAAAATATTTTGTTGCAATGTTTTTATCGTAATTTTATTACTGGTATGTAGATGATTATTTAATAAATTCGTTTCATTTAGATGCGTTGGTATTGGGTATTTCAATAATACACAGGTAATATCATTTATATTGCTACAGTAGATCGCTTTTTTGTAGACATGGTCCCTTTATAATCGGGGATGACACAATCTCATTTAAATCATCTCCAGTGTGACGCTACTATATTATCCGCTGACTGGATCTGATGACTTCGCATTAGGGGTCACGTTCAGATTGATCTTTTCAGGAGCCAATCAAACTGTTGCCTTCAAAATGTTGCGGTATAATTTCATATATAAACCACAAATACTATGCACGAAATTAACGTGAACTTTGGATGTTTACGGGGACCCAAGTCGGTCACAACGTACACTGTTGCCTGTTGAGCTCGCGTCACGGCTGCCTGTCGATAGAGTTACGGTTTCCTGCGGGTTTAAATAGGGCTGACAATACACATCTTGTTACACAATTAATAGAATCGTGCAAGTATTCACATTTGTCTCAAGGTAACAGATATTTTAGACTATACAGCATGCGATTTGCTATTAATTTGGTTTTTAGCGTCGCATTCAGGTACAATGTGTAGATATACAATATGAGTTGTAGTCTGTAAAATAGAATTTTGTTATTACAATCAAAGAATATGACATATTTCGACAAATGGTTCAAGTATGATTGAATCCATTACTAATCAAAATGTTCGGTAAGCATTACCATAGCGAAAGGTAGCATTATTCATGTCTTATGCATTTCACAATCATTATGCAATACGTCACGGTTTGCACGTTGAGCTAATATCTAATGTCACGGTTGTCTGTCTATAGGGTAACGGTTTCTTGCCAATTGTGGGGAGAGATCCGAGGCGTCGTTCGAGGATGAGTCATCATTTTTTTAAAGAATGGAATGTTTCTGTGAATCTTGAAGTAGAAAAATGACAAAAACTAAAATTCTTCAGAAAAGTCAAAACTTGTTTTCTGGTGTGGCAAGTGTACTTACACTCCCAATTCCAATGTTTTACATGTAATTGATTGTCATTAGATATGTCAATTTAGTAATTGTTACCATAGAAATGCGCCAAATGCCTGTGAATCAGTTGCAATTGAGAAACTTCCTATAGTTTACAGGAAGGACAGTAGCAACTTTACACTGCCCAGTTGTTCCAACCACAGGTATAAGATACGTTTTGTTTTTCATACACGATTTTCTTCACTGCAGATTAATCAAAGGGACATATTATTGATGGTATTTCGCACAAAACAAAATAATTTCCCATTTATTTTGCGAAGCAACAATAAATGATGGAATCGTTAAGAACAAAATAAATACAAAAACAAGTACATTTTGTGCTAAAATGTTTCAGTCGGTTCGAACTAGTGCCTACAAATCCCACTCTTCAATGATAATATCCAATTTATGTAACGCATACCAACAACGGTATATCATGAAGGTACAGTTAAATTATATAAATTTAACATCTATTTTCGCACGCCCGCGATAATGCCATCAATAATCACTGTTTAAGTATATATTATACTTCAGTTGCATACATTTGCTTTAACTCAGAAACAATGCAATCATATTTTATATTGATTCAGTATTAATATCCCTTATTCTTCGTAGGGCCCGTGTAACATTAAATATTGACCTAGTTGAAATTTGACCCCATGGGTCCCTTTTCAACGCTGAGAATTGAAGCTGCCAACATTTCATCATTAGATTTTGATCAAAAGGTACTTGAAAACTGATCAGTTGTTAAATTTGGATCAGTCATGGGGTCAAATTTTAACGATTAGTAAAACACAATTTCATTAATGATTTATTAATATAAACATTATAATTATCACGTGTAAGTTATACGAACATAAAGTATATTAATAATCTAAACATTGTGGCACTTATAATCAGCAAAAAATAAGTGAAAAATACAAACTATAGAGCTAATTTAGTACTAATTTTCAATTATGCAGATAAAGTTTCAAATTTACGCAATACCATCTTATTCCACAAGTCAAGAATTAATCCACCCATTATATATTAGGCATTCATTTTAGTAAGTGCTTTATTTTCGGTCATGTAAAGGTAGTGCAACGTTATATTGTGACACCGTCAGTCATTTTACAATGTTGAAAACAATAACCGGCAACATCTACATCTTGCCGGACAATACGGAAAGTATAACTGTCGTAAGTAAAACCATGACAATGTCATACAAACAGTGACATGGTGGAATAAAACTGTGACATAGTCAAGAACAATATTTTTTTTTTTTTTTTCGATATAACCATTGAAATCATACACTTGGAAATAAGGATTACCGGTATCACTTATATTAAACGAGAGACGAGTCACTGCTAAATCGAAATGTAATATATGATGTTGATTAACTAAAACTGATAAAATGATCAAATTGCGTCATTATACACATGTTTCAAACAAAATAATCTTTTTGCACAGTGATAAAATAATATGTAACTTACGCTCCATCAAATTTGCAATTATTTTTTGCTTAGTTATCAGTAAAGTATCAGAATTTACCACTTTCTTATTTTGTTATGTTTGCTAAGTATAACAAGAAACGTTAACAGGCAGCCATGACGCAAGCTCAACAGGCAACAGTGTACGTTGTGACCGACTTGGGTCCCCGTGATGTTTACTCGTCTAAGGTACCACTATATTGATTGTTAACCACGTGAAAATTAACTGTAAATGATTTATTCCCAAGGATCAGCTGGAAATGCATCACTTTTCAAAACCGTGGCCTAACATTGCTGTGCAACAAGCAATTTCATTGGGCGTAGGAGGGCTGATATTTTTTTGTTTGGAAGGTCATTTGAACGTTACCTAATATACGATGTTTTAAGATCCTAACAATGTTAGGATTTGATTTTAATGAGATTGGGGGATTAGATATACACATCAAGAATTCATTCATTAATGCATGTTGGTTATGTGATTCTTTTTTAATACACGTACAGCCATTATAAACTGAGATAACATGCTAACAATCATTAATGATTGGTAACAAGTTTAACTTACTGGAAAACGATATTTTGTAGTGGTATTTAAACTTTAAATATTTGTACATTTCAGATACTTAATTAATGCTAAGCTTCTTTTTTTTTCATATCATTTATTTCCAACTACTAATATAACAAATCAGAAATGGCTTGCTAACTAACAATTTAGACACATAAACAAAAAATAGTTGTCACATAACATCTGAAAGAAAACAATTTAAAAGCAACAGGAACAAGAAAAACAAAGTCAGTAACTGAAATTTTATAACATATTTACCCTGCACTTCTATTAACAGCCCTTTTAACACCCCAAATTTATTGTTTCATGAATCTAAAGCAAAACTAAACATTACAAGCTCTGCAACTAAAACTACCATTATTTAAACACACATTCTGATAAAATATGTTTTTATAATTATATACAAATATATTAGCTGAAGATAAATAAAAACTTAATTTAAATACCTGTGTTCAGAAAAAGTAAAAAGTTATACATGTACTCAAGTAAAAGCATTTCTGAATGAACAAAAAAACCCATTTCCAATGGAAGTTTAATGTGATTAACCCGGGTCATGACATATCCTTGGCAATGTAAGGATTCTGGACCCTCCTGGTTTGAGCGAGGGGTCAAGGAGGTTATCTATATCTGTGCATTGAAACCAACACTTACCAGGGACAGGGGCCGTTTCTATCTCTCTCACATCTGGGACCATTCTTTAACATCTCTTACGCCAATTAATGATGTTAGCAGTTCCCAGCATTATACCATTCTGCTGACAAAGCCCATAATACAAGGACGAAAGCCCCAGGTATGCTTTCAATACTTTGTGTGTGATATTAAATAGTTAATTCTTTGTTTTGATTACAAGAAAAAAAATATCATATTTACATACACATTTCTAAACATCACTGCTAAGCAGACAGAAGGCTGTAAATTTCCATAGAAAACTTAACACCTGTAGTGAATTTCGAAGTCTATGAGGTGTTTTCCCTGGGTGGGACCCATCAACCCGGCCTAATTTGACTTTAGAGACATTGAATGTTGGGACGAATTTTGAATCATAGCTGCAATTTCCAGCAATGTAATAGGATTGTTTACTGAAATGTATTTATAATTTTTAGTGCAGTCTTGTGCCGTGGAAAGAAACCTGAGTACCGGATGGAAACCCCACCTGTCCAGTCTGAGACCACCAACCAAACACACATGCATTGGGACCTGGATTTTAACTCTGATTGCCATGGTAAGAGGAGTGTGCGCCAACCACTACACAACACAGACAGCCGAATCCACTTTAGAAAAGCCCAAAACTTTCAATAACAATACATTTAAGAATTAATTTTCCATGTATCATTGTTTATCGGCCAATAAACAACGACTTGAGAGTTCTGATACGAAGGAATTAAAGTAGCCCGAGTTGTTTAATATCCACGTTTAGAACGACAAAGAGTTGTTTATTGGCCTTTAAACGATAATGCAAAAATTATTTTGATTCTAACATGATTTACATACATTTTTGCATTTGTAGAAAATTTTTGACTATGCTCCACTCAGAATCGTAAATTCTTTTTGCATGGTTTTATTGGGTGGTTTAACAACGACGATTTTGTTCTTTGTCTACAGGAAAATTAGCGAGTATCATGTTAGAATTTTACACTGCTACAAATTATGAAACACAGCAAGACAAAATGACCACTGGTTGCCATGGTAACTTACTCCATAGCACTGAGGTCCATGTCTACTTCCTCCCCTGTCAATAGTGGGATTTTTTTCTTCTTATTCCTGCAAAGGGACAGAAAATAACAATTAAAAACATTTAAAAAAAAAAAATCTGTTCTTTCCTTTTAACCTTTTTTAATATACTGCAACACCATTTATATTCCTTGACATGAAATTTCTGAGATTTCCGAAAAAATAGCATTGTGGATACTTAAATTCATGGATTTCAAATTCCTGAATACAAATACTGTGCATTTTTGGCTTGTGAGGGTAGGCATCTGTCCGATAACCTACATGATAACATGAGTCTCTGCGTGGACAAGCTGTTTGTTGCATACCCAACTACGAGTCACATACATATTTATAGTTTTCGCAGAAGTTAAAGTGTGTATGTACGATCTAACAAAACATGTAGTGGCACAACCATATAAAGTAAATAGCATTTACATGTGCTTTGATTTAAAATGAAAGAAAACTTAAGAAGAACCATTGTTGTAAACACATAATTGACTAGTGTTTAATAACAAAATAGTTTTTGACGGTACAGACGAAAATTACAATACATGTATAAAGTTACTCAATAGTTGTTTAAGGTTACACTACTTCAAGGTCTGTAATCACTGGCGCCACCTCTTTTTGGAAATGCATTAGAAAAAGAGCCAATTATACTTCCGAGGTGGCGCTAATGAAAGGAAGTAGTAGAAAAAAGCGATAGAAGGTGAGTTGATTTTAAATGTTTTATGACAATTTTAGACATTGTTTTCAAAATCTGACAATGTAGTGCAATTCAGAAACAATGATACCTTCCAACAATGTACAGAAATACGCATTTCAAAACGTGAGGACTCTTATAAGTCGTGACATGGTGGAAATTCAACCAGCTTATTAATTAATTTGAACGTATTAAGACATAATTTACACACAATTAGATCATTTATGGCATAAAATAATTCCTTTTGAAATGTATTATTTGTTGCGTTATCAAAAATGTTGGTTAGAGGTCGATTAAATATATTTTTTTGCATTTTCACAACAAACCAACATTTGTTATAATGCAGCAAATAATACATTTCAAAAGGAATTATTTTATGCCATTAATGCTCTAATTATGTGTAAATTATGGCTTAACACGTTCAAACTCATAAATTAACTGGTTAAATTTCCAAATTGTCACGACTTATAAAAGTCCTCTCATTTTGAAATGCGTTGTGACTTCATACTTCTCTACATTGTTGGAAGGAAAAATTATTTCCGAATCGCACCACATTGTCCAATTTTGAAAACAGCGTCTAAAATTCTCATAAACATAATTATAAAACCAACTCACCTTCTTAAACGAAGCAAAGGTCGAGACAAGTTGTTGTTTTTTATTAATTCGACAGTTTAGTGTTCACTTCACATTTTTAAGTATTACTATCTGATTTCAAGTTATTCTATCACTTTCATCGGCTTATTTCGAAAATAATGGATATAAAAAATCGTACATCCACACTTTAATAAGCTATGCAATGTAAAGAGAAAGTACCTAAAATACGAGGTAGTATCTCACCGCTCTGTACTGCACAAGTATGAACCAATATACATTATATCTTGGGCCAGACTTGATACCACTTTTAAGTAAAAACATAAGTTAATTTTTATGATGCCATTAACTTACTTGAGTCTTTTTAGTTCAGTTTACATTCATAGTCTTCAGTGAAGTTCATACCGCATCTTAAATTATTCTTTGGGGACCGTATCATAAATGTCGAATTTCACAAGGAAACATGTTATATGAAATTAAACCTTACGTACAATTGCAGTACAGAATGATGCCTAGGTAAGCAAACCAGAATTCATACAAACTGTTGAAACCAAATGTCAATGATTTTTCCATGACATCTCTCAGTTTTCGATGATACAATCTGAACATACTAAAGTCAAAATAGTACATTGATATCCACATTTTATTGATCTACTTATAAAAATTCTTTTTCTATGCTAATTTGCGCTCTGTAGTATAGAACATAATTGCTTGTAGCATTGCAATACATGTCCGTCCATTATTGGCGGCCCAGCTAGCTTAGTTGGTAGAGCGCTGGACTGTCAATCCGTGGATCGTGAGTTTTTTTAACCCCAGCCCGGTCACTTAACTTTTGTGGGGATTGGTCATGAAATTATTTCTATGGCCGTTCTCCCCCTGCCTCTGATTCAAGTAGGGCAGTTGTCAGTTACTGGCATAAGTATGTGCACGTAGTACTGGTAAACAGCATAGATCGGCTAAGCTTGTCCAGGAAAAGTGTGAGTAGGTTAACTGACCGCCATGATATGACTGAAATACTGTTAAATACGGCGAAATATTCAAACAAACAAACAACCTATTCATCATTACGTTTTTGATTTTGATTTTTTGTTTAAATATATTTCAGTGATTTCAGTGAATTCGAAAACTTTTATGCACTTACAGACATATTCAAAGAGACTTTTTCCAATTTCAATGAATTTTTTTGAAAATTCCATGGTTTTCCCATGATTAAATGCAAATTATCAAGATTCCATGATTTGTCCAGACAAAGCCCATTTTCCATGACTTTTGCAGATGTGTACGAACCCTGAATAACTAAAACACCAGTATTCATACCTTCTACTTTTGGAATGACAGGTGATCTCAAACTTGGTCTTGTTTTCTTCAATGTTGAAAATGTGGTTAAAGGACCCGTCCAGTTCCTGAATGGTCACTTCCAAAGATCCCTGAATTATGGTAAACACAACAATTGTTTTACATGTGACAAACAGACAACATAGCATTATAACAATCTGCAGAAATTCTTTCAATTACTATAAACATGTATGTCAAACAAACACAGGTCTTTAGAAAAACGGAAATACATGTAGCACATGAAGTCCAATTTCATTTTACACTTATGATAAAATAGCAAAATTGCTTATACATCAGATAACTTCTGGACTAACAAGAAAAATATATCATATCATATGGGAAAAATATAAGTAAGATGGCACACCACTTGCAAACTTGGTGTACAAAACCTACCACATATTTCAGCGAAACTTTGGTAGTCTGAAATTGGCTAAAAAATAAATAATGGGAAGCTATTGCTGTACAAAACCTACTAGAGTAACGTCTGGTAATTTCACCAGTCGTCTAATATTGACACCCTTTTCACTAAAGGTCTCATTATATCATAATTTCATTCTTTAACTGACTGATTTCGTCATAAAATGTGACGTATACATTCCTATGACGTAACAAAGATAGATTGGTCGATATAACGGCTTGCTGTCTACACATATATACTTCATCATGTTTTTGAATATTATATTGTTCACGAATATTTAGTGCGTTATAGGATTATGTAACAAGGGTTATTTCGGAAAGATTTACGGCGCATAGGGAATTCACATTACTTGCGGTCTTTAAGTGACAATCTAAGGTGGAATTAGTTTCTTTTTCTCAATGAACTCTTTTTATATCAGTTCAGACATTTTAAACATTCCTTTATGGGGTGTCGATATTACCCAACAATATTATGCATCGTCTGGGAATATCGACACCAGCTAATGGGTCAGGTGGTGTCTCATGTTTATCTACATACATATATTGCACTATCAAATCTGTAGACGTTCATTTAGGAAGCGGTGTTAAAAACGCGCTACTAACAAGCGCATGACCAAACTCATGTGCTGCAAATTACTTGCTCCTTTACCAATTAAAATTTGAGTGACAGCGTGATAAACATCTATCGACGTTCAATTGCATATTGGTAATTTCAAGCGTTATCATTGGATGACTGGCTCGCTTTAGTGAAATAGATTTTATTGACACATTGGTGCAGAAATCATTTGTGAAATAGTGCGTTTATTGCAGAGTATAAAATATTTGTTTTAGAAACGCATGCATACACGAACGGTAATGATTGCTTCCTATAATCTGACACTCAAATGTATTGTGTCCTTTTAGTAGATTTCTCATGTCCAAAAACAAGCTACCTAGATATTATCAAACAAGTTTAAATTTGGGCGCTGGTTTGCATTTTGCTCTGCAAACTGTTAGGTATTATAACAACATGATTTGTTGGCTTGGTCAAGATATCTAGGTCATCAACAAATGTTGCTTTCTTAGTCTTCCTCAAAATGCATGAGTCCTTTTAAAAATAGAACGGGAACTGTGCAGAGACGATTTATCTCCGGTACAGACGGATGTACACATTAGTTTAGAGGTGAGTCGAATATAAACATACATTAAATAAAACTCTAATTAAAAGCTAAGCGACAAAAAACGCACAGTATGGTGTAAATGTGCTTGTATACTTGAAATGATGTAAGGTGTCGATAATACCCGAAACGTGTCGATATTACCCGCCTGACAGTTAACAGATAATCTGGCAAATAAAATGACATGGTCGACAACAATTTTTCCATTCGTTAGTAAAATCGTCAAGTCAAAACGGCTACACACTATGTTATTTATTTTCTTAGTGCGTAATACCGACACTGAAAGATGAAATCGATTTCACGTCTTATTGGTGTGGATATTACCCGACATTGCTGTACATAATTATTTCAGCGAGACTTTGGTAGGTATAAATTGGGTAAAGATGATTCTATTGCAAACTATTTCTGTACAAAAGCTACCACATATTTCAGTGAGACTTAGGTAGGCTGAAACTGGTTAAAGATAATAACATGGGAAACTATTGCTGTACAAAACCTACCACATATTTCAGTGAGACTTTGGAAGGCTGACATTGGCTAAAGGTAATTACATCGGAAACTATTGCTGTACAAAACCTAAAACATAATTATTTCAGCGATACTTTCATAGGCTGAAATTGGCTAAAGATAAATCATTGCAAACAATTGCTTTACAAAAACCTACCACATATTTCGGTGAGACTTTGGAAGGCTGAAATTGGCTAAAGGTAATTAGATTGGAAACTATTGCTGTACAAAACCTACCAAATATTGCAGCGAGACTTTGGCAGACTGATAATGGCTAAAGATAATAACAGCAGCAGACCATTGCAAACTTATGCCTGGGCTCACTCGGCCATTCGTCAAATTAGCCAAAGGCTAAACATTTCAATATATGGCTAAAGACATTTCTATTTGGCTACAACATTTTCTTTACAAATACTACAAATTTATTAATATTAGCATGTTTCTATCACAACAAGTTAAATTTGACTTAAGAACATGTTTAGCCAATTGGGAGCCCTGCTATTGCTGTAGAAAACCTACCACATATTTCAGAGAGCCTTTGGCAGGCTGATATTGGATGAAGATAATTACCGCAGACAATTGAAAACTATTGCTGTAGAAAACCTACCACATATTTCAGAGAGCCTTTGGCAGTGTTGTCCTGCCTTATCTCCAGCTCCACCACGTTCCTCTTCCTGTTGAACACAAAGTTGCCTATGAACCGAGCACACCCTCCCTGACATCTGTAGCAATGAGTTAAGGGACATACACACCATCCAGCTCTCATGTTTAATGTATTACTCATACATCAAGCTCTCATGTTGAGTTTATTACAAGTACTCATACATCAAGCTCTTATGTTTAGTTTATTACAAGTACTCATACATCAAGCTCTCATGTTGAGTTTATTACAAGTACTCATACATCAAGCTCTTATGTTTAGTTTATAACTGGTATTCATACATGCAGCTCTAATGTTGCAGTGTTTATTTTCACCATTGGGGTAAAGATAGGGAATTTTGCAGCAAAAAGGTAATTTTTTTTAATCATGATTAGATTATTACTCATACATCCAGCTCTAATGTTGAGTTTATTACTCATACATCCAGCTCTCATGATTAGATTATTACTCATACATCCAGCTCTAATGTTTAGATTATTACTCATACATCCAGCTCTCATGTTTAGATTATTACTCATACATCCAGCTCTCGTGTTTAGATTATTACTCATACATCCAGCTCTTATGTTTAGATTATTACTCATACATCCAGCTCTAATGTTGAGTTTATTACTCATACATCCAGCTCTCATGTTAAGATTATTACTCATACATCCAGCTCTCATGTTTAGATTATTACTCATACATCCAGCTCTCATGTTTAGATTATTACTCATACATCCAGCTCTCATGTTTAGATTATTACTCATACATCCAGCTCTAATGTTTAGTTAATTACTCATACATCCAGCTCTAATGTTTAGTTTATTACCAGACTCATACATCCAGCTCTAATGTTGAGTTTAGTACTCATACATCCAGCTCTAATGTTGAGTTTATTACCGGTACTCATACATCCAGCTCTAATGTTGAGTTTATTGCCGGTACTCATACATCCAGCTCTCATGTTTAGATTATTACTAATACATCCAGCTCTCATGTTGAGTTTATTACTAATACATCCAGCTCTCATGTTTAGTTTATTACTCATACATCCAGCTCTCATGTTGAGTTTATTACTCATACATACAGCTCTCATGTTTAGATTATTACTCATACATCCAGCTCTCATGATTAGTTTATTACTCATACATCCAGCTCTAATGTTTAGTTTATTACTCATACATCCAGCTCTCATGTTTAGATTATTACTAATACATCCAGCTCTCATGTTGAGTTTATTACTAATACATCCAGCTCTCATGTTTAGTTTATTACTCATACATCCAGCTCTCATGTTGAGTTTATTACTCATACATCCAGCTCTCATGTTTAGATTATTACTCATACATCGAGCTCTCATGATTAGTTTATTACTCATACATCCAGCTCTAATGTTTAGTTTATTACTCATACATCCAGCTCTCATGTTTAGATTATTACTAATACATCCAGCTCTCATGTTGAGTTTATTACTAATCCATCCAGCTCTCATGTTTAGTTTATTACTCATACATCCAGCTCTCATGTTGAGTTTATTACTCATACATACAGCTCTCATGTTTAGATTATAAAAATTACTCATACATCCAGCTCTCATGATTAGTTTATTACTCATACATCCAGCTCTAATGTTTAGTTTATTACTCATACATCCAGCTCTCATGTTTAGATTATTACTAATACATCCAGCTCTCATGTTGAGTTTATTACTAATACATCCAGCTCTCATGTTTAGTTTATTACTCATACATCCAGCTCTCATGTTGAGTTTATTACTCATACATCCAGCTCTCATGTTTAGATTATTACTCATACATCGAGCTCTCATGATTAGTTTATTACTCATACATCCAGCTCTAATGTTTAGTTTATTACTCATACATCCAGCTCTCATGTTTAGATTATTACTAATACATCCAGCTCTCATGTTGAGTTTATTACTAATACATCCAGCTCTCATGTTGAGTTTATTACTCATACATCCAGCTCTCATGTTTAGTTTATTACTCATACATCCACCTCTCATGTTTAGTTTATTACCGGTACTAATACATCCAGCTCTCATGTTGAGTTTATTACTCATACATCCAGCTCTAATGTTGAGTTTATTACTCATACATCCAGCTCTCATGTTTAGTTTATTACTCAT
The DNA here is from genome assembly GCA_027627225.1 of Congeria kusceri. Lineage (NCBI taxonomy): Eukaryota > Metazoa > Mollusca > Bivalvia > Myida > Dreissenidae > Congeria > Congeria kusceri. The sequence continues at coordinate 15,932,521 of CM051032.1, forward strand.
ACATCCAGCTCTCATGTTGAGTTTATTACTCATACATCCAGCTCTCATGTTTAGATTATTACTCATACATCCAGCTCTCATGTTTAGTTTATTACTCATACATCCAGCTCTCATGTTGAGTTTATTACTCATACATCCAGCTCTCATGTTTAGATTATTACCGGTACTAATACATCCAGCTCTCATGTTGAGTTTATTACTCATACATCCAGCTCTCATGTTTAGTTTATTACTCATACATCCAGCTCTCATGTTTAGTTTATTACTCATACATCCAGCTCTAATGTTGAATTTATTACCGGTACTCATACATCCAGATCTGATGTTTCGTTAATTACTCATACATCCAGCTCTAATGTTTAGTTAATTACTCATACATCCAGCTCTAACGTTTAGTTAATTACTCATACATCCAGCTCTAATGTTTAGTTAATTACTCAAACATCCAGCTCTAATGTTTAGTTAATTACTCAAACATCCAGCTCAAATGTTTAGTTTATTACTGATACATCAAGCTTTCATATTTAGTTTATTACTCATACATCAAGCTCTCAGTGATACCAAACTAAAGTGAAGTCATACATAACTTAAGTCAAGTTATCAAAAAATGAAGAGCAATTATTCAGCACTACAGAGAAGTTATATAAACTACAGTGAAGTCATGCAAAACTAGAGTGAAGTTGTACAAATCTTCAGTGATGTTATAAAAACAAAATTTATGAAACTAGGGATAACAAACACATAAAAGATCACAAAAAAGATAACAGACAAAGGATACACCCACTGGTCGATAAAAGGCTGCACATCTTTCCCTGTTACAGTCGAGATGATCTTCAGGAACTGTTAAGCACACAACAATGGTTATATTACACAATGTATTCTATAGTGCATATGTAGAGTGTAATCTACATGCATGTCTATCATAAAATGCAACATCATTGTGTACAGGGTTTCAAAATCATGAGGTAATAAACATGTACTGGTACAAAAGAAATTTTGTGGAAAATAAGTCATACATTGATTGAGATTTTTTCTTTTTGTTAAAAATTACTCATACAAATAACAATAACATTTCAAGAAAGACAAATTGTTTTTTACATTTGGAAGTAATTCAAGAAATAATGTACGAGAAAAAAATGTCTAATTTACTAAAAAACTTAATATTCACAGCATGAGGAAGGTAAAAGGCAACATGGTGTTCAAGTTCTGTTGTACTAGGATAGACAGATCCTCACAGAGTTTGTCGACAGCAGCATGTTGTTCCAGGCCGTTGCCATGAACTTCTGCTGGGAGGCTGCAAAAGCCAGCGCCTGAAGCTTGTTGAACACCTGGCAAAAACAATACAACATAATTACCAAGGCCGAAAACCCCCCGACCCTAAAGTTTTTCGAGACAATGGTTTTCCATGAAATACGTATCAGGCATATTTTAGATAATTTTCAATGTGTTTTGACAGATATGTGTCTTTAAAAAAAAGTTGGAAAAAAATCTAACCTGGCCATACCTAACTTTTTTACGACCGTTGCCTGAAACACACAATTTATTTTTTTTGGCCTGCCCCAGGCAATCCTTTGAGGAATGGGTCAGTATTCACAAGGTTCCTAAGGACAATTTAAACTTAAGTTTTCATATCAAATTGTCCATGTGAAGTGGACTGTTTCTGTTCACAAAAGGGTAAAATGAAATATTTACTAACTTAAAACATTTAATTGTAAAAAGACATACACAAGAAACTGCCAAAGACTTACGGAATTTTATGAGTTTAACAAATTAACTTAAGATTTTTACTAAGGAGTTTTGTGAATACGGGCACAAATTTATCATTAATAATGATTTCGTAGAGCCTTAAGTACCTCTATGTAAGCATATTTGACATCATCACACTTTTTAACTGACAAGATGAATGGAGTTTAACATACGTGCTTTAACTACATATATGTTCCACACATATAGCTTTCATGGCAAGTTTTCATCTTAAACTCCAAAACTGTTAGATCATGCTTTTAAACACCAGACGAACAATAAAGATTGGCATTTCTATTTCCATTCCGAAAATACAGAATTATGAGATAACATGCAGTAACTTCACAAACTGTCGCTACCCCTTTGTTTCGACCTATTCAAGCTTTATTGTGTTGAAAGCCATAGGCTCATTGGGGCACTTTGAGTCCATTTCTTGGGTAGAACCAGTACCTGGGAGTTTTTTTAGAAATATTACTTTTTACACTCTCTAAGTACGGATCAGCTTGATGTTTTTCTGATCGCAAAGTTGACACCAGATTCATTAAAACACTGTGTATGTAAAGATCCAAGGTGAAATAGCAGAGCACTGCCCCCTGCCCCAGTTTGGTTTCCCCCTGCTGCCACTCTGGGCTGGTCAACGATGGAATGTTGAATATCTTTTTATACAGTGTTTTTAATTATAAATGAAGTTTGAAGCACTATATTTGACCAATATTTTTGATAAATTTCAAAGAACTAGTCCAGTTTTCCCCCTTGCTTCTTTTGAGCAGCACCCTGTGCCTTTTCTATTCCTGTTTGTTTATTTGGATTCTTCGCCGATTTTAACAGTATTTCAGTCATATCACGGCGGTCAGTTAACCTACTCACACTTTTCCTGGGCAAGCTTAGCCAATTTAAGGAGTTTACCAGTACTAAGTGCACATACTTGTGCAGTAACTGACAACTGCCCTACTTGAATCAGAGGTAGGGGGAGAATGGCCGTAGAAATAATATCATGACCAATCCCCACACAAGTTATGTGGCCGGGCTGGGATTCGAACTCACGATCCCTGGATTGACAGTCCAGCGCTCTACCATCTGAGCTAACCGGGCCCGGTTGTTCTATTCCTAGCTCATTCCCTAACCCTTCTAGTTTATCCACCAACCTGCAGCAGTAGTGTGGCTCCTATCCGTGCCTCCAGCATGCGGATGATGAGCAGGGACTTCTTGTGGTACATCTCCAGGTACGTGGGGCTCATGGTCTGGGTCTGCATGCAGGAGAAGTACATGCCCTTGGAGTTGAACGACGGGTCCAGCACTATGCCCCCTGCCACTGCCTCGTATTGCTCCACCTCCTTTAGGTACTGACCAATGAAAATTAGTCAGCTTAAAGTGGTTTATAAAATAAATGTTGCAAATGTCCCATGTTTGTTTAAAAAGTTTATAATCACGTACGTAAATTAAAATAGCTTGAATACTTTAGTATGAAGGTGTGTGCAAACACTCTATGCATTCATTGTTTTGCTGTCTTTCTAATACCAATACAGAGCATTTTCAAACACAGTGAAATTCATATTATAGTGTATTTTAATGTTTTTTTCAATGCCTCCCTAATAACCCTTTTTCATATGAGCTTGTTAATACATCCACAGGGCATATACCTGGGAAATATCATGGCGAAACTCATTATTTCCAAAGGTCTTCTTCACAAACAGCTGTGTCAGGTAAGCAGCAATTCCCTTCGGCAACCAGGCGTCGCACCAGGTCTGCATGACGATGAAGCACCCGAAAAACTGCTGGGCTATACCTGCTGCCATGTACTTCCTGGTGACAATGGTCTGGTCAATAATACGGCTTGAATGCAGCAGACTCGTGCTGGAAAATATCAACTGTTTGGTCAGCAGGGAAACTGGAAAATATCAACTGTTTAGTCAGCAAGGAAACTGGAAAATATCAAGTGTTTGGTCAGCAGGGAAACTGGAAAATATCAAGTGTTTGGTCAGCAGGGAAACTGAAAAATATCAAGTGTTTGGTCAGCAGGGAAATGTACGAACAGTGATAACTTTTCATGTGCATTTTTCATGCAAATTTTTTTCAAAATACTGATAATTTATTGATGTGCATCCATGGGACTCATTCTTTCTCAAAATAACAAGTCAACTAAATTACTTATGTAATACTTATTAAGGTACTTAGTTACAAAGTGTAAATCATAAACAATGAAATCTACTGTGCCCCAATATGCCAATTTATTATACGCTTGTCAGTGAAATATCAAATTTTATTGGTGAAATAAAATCTTATACTTTCACTGTTAGAGCAGCGAAATATAAAATTTTATATTTTCACTGCAGTAAAAATATAGCATCAAACGCACTATTTTTCTGTCAATAGCATCCATCTACCAGTATAGGTTTACCTACCTTGGCAAATGTATATACGTGTACAGTATTTACATAAAACAGTTAATAGAAAACACATTAACAAATTCAACAAAAATATAATTTAGCGACAACAGCTCACAAATTTTGGCACTTTTTTCCCTCCATACTTATGACAAACAATTTTGGAATCATTTATGACTTTATTTTTATGACGTCAGAATACACAAACGTGTGACGTTTAACCTTATCTCGCGCAATTTTATTTATTGTTGTCCAAAAGCATAAAATAAAAAGAAAATGTGTTGATTTCAGTTAATGATCAGTTAATGATCTAATATTTATTTCACTCAAGATCATAGAAAACTATATTTTCACTCGTGGCTACTCTATGACCACGTGAAATAAAATTCGATCATTCACCGAAATCAACAAATATCCCCTATATGATACCTTTTTTACTTGTCTGGGTTAGTAAGAAACATTTGACAAATGAAATGATGGTATGTTACTGGGAATGAATACCCCTTAGCTTGCAAAAAAAGCACTGATTTGATATACATGTATGTGCATCCCAAAATCCATAATTTTTTTTGTTATGTTTAATTTGAACAAATTATCACTGTACTATTGTTTTCAATTAATATGATATTGGTAAGAAATATTACTATAATAAACAACTCAAACAAAACAAACTTCTTTTGCAATTCTCTGAGTAAGGGAGATAGTCAACTTGGTGCAGACCCTATGTACTTCACGAAAAATAAACATAAATATAAACACAAAATTACACATACTTTTAATCACTCGGCATCAACTATCCTGAAGTGTCCCAAACTTGAAGTCACCTAAATTCAATGATGTTTTGTTGTTTTTGTCTAGGTCTAATGGGCATGTAATTAAAATGTTAAAATTGAACATTTTTTATCTTTCCATGAGATTAATATCTGTAAATCTCTTATAATTTCACATATTACAATGAAAAACCAAACATTGTCACTTCATGGTTACGTCGAACTTTGGGTGCACAAGGATATCAGAGCAAACACACCCCAAGTTACATCAAATGAGACGTGTCGTGGGAAACCCGGGCTTAATGCATGTGCATAAAGTGTCGTCCCGGATTAGCCTGTGCAGTCCGTACAGGCTAATCCTGGACAGCACTTTCCGCCTACAGTGGATTTACAGAGACTTCCTTGAAACAGAAACTACCATAAAAGCGGAAAGTGTCATCCCGGATCAGCCTGTGCAGACTGCACAGGCTCATCCGGGATGACACTTTACCCACATGCATTAAGCCAGGTTTTTAGACGACATGCCTCAATAGTTTTGTGGCAGATATCAGCCACTGCTCCTAGAAATTTCCAAAACAGATAACAACTAAAACCAGCGATTTTTTTTACTGCTTTGGGAATAGGTCCAGTACCATTAAATTCGGAATTATGCGTCCCAAAATCTTGCTAACTGGGAAACATTTAAGAAAGTTATTTAATAAATAAATTATTTAAAATAGCGTTATATTGGCTGAATTTTTTATTTTAATGGAGTTTATCTATTATTCTGACACGGTACGCACCAACTTTCATATAAACAAAGAAGAAAATCAAGTAGAGGTTATTTCACAACAATTATGGGCAGGGCTAACACATTCGAAGCACGCGCTACCATTAAAACTTCCTCGACAAATGTGCCGATACATTGACCCCCAGTGTGATAATATATAAATATCACACCCTTTTCGATAGTAGACAATATGTTGTATCACGATTCATGTTGTATGATATTTATTTTAATATACAGAACAATAAAACAAGGGAACATGAGCAAGATAACATATTTATCCTGCCGAATGCATAGTTTCAAGAATTTTTAATTTTTACCAGAGGTCAAAGGTCACGTGACTGTTGCTAAAAATAGAAATAAACTACATCAGTCCGCAAAATATTGTTCTTCGATAACTCAAAAAGTACTGAAGATACTTCAATGAAACTTGGTATACTTATAAACGGCAATGTGAGTATTAGACACGACCTTTTATTTTTTACCAGAGTTCAAAGGTCACGTGACTGCTACTAAAAATAGAAATAACATCAGTCCGTCCGTCCGTCCGCAAAATATTGTTCCTGTGATAACGCAAAAAGTACTGAAGATACTTCGATGAAACTTGGTATACGTATAAACGGCAATGTGAGTATTAGGCACGATCTTTTATTTTTTATCAGGTCAAAGGTCACGTGACTGTTACTAAAAATAGAAATAAACTACATCCAAGTGACCTCGTATCTCCGTCAGCAGCTCTGACGGATTAATTTCATCATTTAATATGTGTTCCTGTTTTCGATATGAAACAGTTTTGGTTCCGTCACAATACAATAGAAATCTAGTTGAAAAAACTGCAGAAACAGAATTTTTTCATTTTAATTGGAAAAAATAAACCATATTTGGCATTGGGAGTGGGTTCTTTTGCCCAACCTGTTACAACATGTACAATGTAGTTAAGGAAAAAAATCACTGTAATTATAACACATGTACCCATTGATGTTCGTACCTGAAGATTGTCATGGTGGCGAAGGACTGTGCTTCCTCATACGACTCGTCTACAAACACCTGCTTGTAACACGAGTAGGGGTATCTACTCGACATCAGCTCCTCATAAAATTCAAAACTCTGAAACAAATCAGTGAATTTTAACACATTGCATATTATAATATTCATGTATAATATTATATATCAAAACAGCAACTTTACTACTTAGGGCAAACTATGTTAACTTCTTCTTTGTATTTTAAATATGAGTCCCAGTAAATGGTAAAAATTTATATATATAAAATTACATCACAGTACATAACTTCTTAAAACAGTTTAATAAACAATCTTTGAACTAATGTTTATGCCCAAAGCCTTATGTTCTGCATTCAAATTCATCATTAAATATAAGCAGTTGCAAAATTATGTCAAATATGAAGTTGTAGACAACTCAAGTATGATACAAGCAATTATGCCGAAAACTGAACCTAACCTCCCTTTTATGCCTACTTACACTTCCCTAAAGCTTTATAATGATTGCACAAAAACTTTAAAAGTTATTGTCCGCACAAACTAATGGGGACGCCGCCGCCACTGACGCTGCCTAAGTAACCCCTATAGGTCGCCTTTCCAGTAGACAAAAAAGTAGGTACAAACTGATCAACAATTGTTTAAATTTGGCGGTAATCACGCCAATTTATGGCACCGCCAATTCAAAACATGTAGAAACTAGACATGTGTCTGTAGGACACGGATGCCCCCACATTCCGCTGGTTGTCACAAAACTCTGATGTTGGAAAAAATGCACCAAAATATTAAGGTGCACAAGTTCACATGCCAATCAATATGTTTATAAAGTTTCATCAGTCTAGCAGTTATACTTTTTGAGTTACATGCGACACAAATCCAAAAATGTCACTTTTTGCTAAAAAAAGGGCCATAACTCCGCTGATGTCCGAAAAAACTGCACCAAAATATCCAGGTTGACAGCTTTCATATTCTTAGAGTTATGCTCTGGACAAAAATTAAGTATGAAAATAAACAAAGTGCAATAACTCCAAAATTATGAGGTGCAGAGTAACGGTTCTTGTGCACTGCACTTCCCCTCAATGAGATCTATCTTCCTATGAAGTTTCAAGTTGATAGCTTTCATAGTCTTAGAGTTATGCTCCCGACAAAAATTAAGTATGAAAATAAACAAAGGGCAATAACTCCAAAAGTATGAGGTGCAGAGTAATGGTTCTTGTGCACCGCACTTCCCCTCAAGAAGATCTATCTACCTATGAAGTTTCATGTTGATAGCTTTACTTGTCTAAGAGTTATGCTCCAGACAAGCGAAATAGGACGCCGTCGCTGACACCGACACCGCCGCACCGACAAAATTAACACCTATATGTCGCCTATTCAGGCAACACAAAAAAAGGGCCATAACTCAGGTGATGTCGGAAAATCTGCACCAAAATACCCAGGTGCACATGTTCACATGCTCATTAATATGTTTGTAAAGTTTCATCACTCCAGCAGCAATACTTTTTGAGTTACGCGTGACACAAGTCCAAAAATATCATTTTTTGCTAAAAAAGGGCCATAACTCCGCTGATGTCGGAAGAAACTGCACCAAAATACCCAGGTGCACAAGCCCCGATGCCCATGAATATGCTTATAAAGTTTCATCACTCTAGCAGTTATACTTGAGTTATGCGCGACACAAAAATCCCACGGACGGAAGGACGGACGGACAAGGGCAAATCTATAAGCCCCCCCACCCTCTAAAGTGGGGTCATAAAAAGAAAACATTTGACACCGCAGAAATTTTGCACTTTACAGTACATTTTTCAACCAAACAGCTATGTATGTAAGACACGTTACTGAGGGTAACTCCATACTGCAAGCCATTTCATACCTCATGAAGGTAGCTGGTTGTGTGTTTCAGGATGGATTTCAGGTGTGGCAGACAGAAGTGGGTGACCTCGTGCATGTTGGGGTCTACCAGCGTCTCAAATGGGCTGAAACATTACACAGGTAAGAGATGTCAGAAGCTTAGGCACATATTCATGCATAAATGAGGCGCGTCGTTGGAAAACCGGACTTAATGCATGTGCGTAAAGTGTCGTCCCAGATTAGCCTGTGCAGTCCGCATAGGCTAATCCGGGACGTCACTTTCCGCTTTTATGGTATTTTATGTTTCAAGGAGGTCTCTTCTAAACATAAATCCACTGTAGGCGGAAAGTGTCGTCCCGGATTAGCCTGTGCGGACTGCACAGGCTAATCCGGGACGACACGTCACGCACATGCATTAAGACTGGTTTCTCACGACGCGCCACAAATGTTTTTTAAATTGGTATAGAAACGTTACACAGGGTGGTCACTAAAAGTCCCGGACAATTCTCTGATTTTTCCTTGAACTGAGTTTGAGTTTCCCTGACATTTGTTGTCAGATTACTGGCCCAGTTGGTGCATAGTGATTACAGTGTTAACAAATATTAAACAAGTTACAATATACTATGTTTGAAATACAAACACACCATTCATGCCCTATTGAAATAATAAACTGAAAATTATCACTGATTTAAACTGGCAAGACTAACCCTTTCTGAGGAATCCTTAGCGAGCAAGCAACAAACATTACTGTAATGTCTGACATACTGAGAAACAATATGGAAGTTAATCAGGAGCCATGTGTTTCTTACCATTTAAAGACTTAGACAATTACAGTTGTAAAAAAACTCATTGCACTTTTTATCAACGACTAAATACAATTACAGCAAAGGGTAACAATGAACGCAGTGGTCAAAATTTGCACAAACCCATAAGCCATGCACAGATACATTTTGAACTGGGCTTGCTCAGATTCACAGATTCACAGTTATATACAGGCTGGTCTGGTCAGTGTTTTTTTCGGGCCAATATGGGGCCAAAATTCGGCCCCATTTCCATGCTTAAAAGGTATATCTTTTTATCATATATTTACCTTAAAATTCCCCTCAGAAGGTAAGCTTTATTTTGAAAGAAAATTGACCAAAATGTGACAAAAACTGAATAAGATAGAGCAATTTTCCTAAACAATCCCAGCTATTTTTCATCAAACCAAGTTTGTGTATAGTTTAAGTTATCATTTGCAGCAAAGCAATTGATTACAGTTTTATAACAAAGTAGAACATAAACCTGTAATTATGCTTTTCAAAAAAACAGTTCCCCTTTGTCATAAAATTTGTGTAAGAATTTGGTCTTGGTTGCCCAAACGGCAAATTTCGATGACTGTGAATGGCACTTAAAACTTATAGCTTTAAAACACAATTGCTTACCCAATGGCTACTGCAATGTTCGGAGCAGATGTGGGGGTACTCAAATAGTAGTGGTAAGTCTTGTGTCTACGGTCTGAAGTGTACACGACCTCTAGAAGGTCACCGCAGGACACGGCTGTCATGGCAACCTCGCACGTGAACTCCAGTTTCCACGTGCACGGCTCAGCATATGTGTCAATACATGGGAACCATAACCTGGGAGAAGTGAATGTGGTTTCATAAGAAAACTTACAATAAAATTAATAAATAGTAGCCCGAAATAGTTTGTACCTTTGTACAGTTGCATAGGATTAGAATAATTATGCTGTATGCTATTTTTGTTTCAGTTTCTGGTATATTATATGATATTATATGTATTCATTAAAATTTAAAATTGTGTATTTATGTGTTAAATAATATTCATAAAATGGCATATTTTTATTCATAGTTACCGAAAATCATAAATTCAGAATTTAATTATGGTCCAGAACAATTGAGAACAAAGTCTCAACGATACATTGTTTATTACAGATGAAAACCCCCTTACACACCTGGATGAGTTTTCGTGCCTGTATGAGAACATGTGAGCGCCCGTCTCTTCAAGAGTTCCGTCCACAGCAGGCACCACAAAGTGCAGGCCGGCTTCAGGTTGTTCCAGGGAAAACTCAATGTTGATTCGTATCGGCTGCATGTCTACATGGAAAATGGGAGTTTTTTTCATATTATATTGTGCGCTTACATTAAATGTTACCAAAATAGCCGCTAGCTACTAAAATTTCTGAAATTATGTTATATTTGAGACATATTTCCACATTTTCTGGGAAAGTTCTCCAAAATGACATGTATTTTGCAACACTGAACTTTTTGGTTGGCTACTAGGTATTATTTCATAAAGCCAAAAGAGCTATATGTAATGTTTTTATGATGTTAGATGATAGATGCATGTCTTGAATTTACATTTAAACGAAAATTGTTCAGAAACAAAATAAATGGATGGTAAAAAAAGTAAATATGCTCCTGAAATGTAGATTTAGATTGCAGTTGTAGCATGTCTCAAATAGCAGTTACTCGTACCAAAGAAAGGATTTAAAACCTTCACTGTATGCTCACTTACCAGCTATAGTGGGGAGACTCTCTGGGGGTAGTTTCACGAACACCTCACCATTGCCGAAGTCTGGGTTCACAGAGCTAACAGCCGACTCATAGGCCTTCTCAAAGCTGTCCAGGCTTTTCCTAAGGTAGGAGGTAGACAAACAGATTGTTAAAACATATTTCAGTCATTTGTCATAGTATGATTTTAGTTAACTGGCCATTAATAATTTCTAGGTCCATTCTCCCCCTACCTCAGATTCAAGTAGAGCAGTTTTCAGCTAATGGCACAAGTATGTGCACTTAATATGGATTAATCGCTCAGATCAGCTAAGCATGACCATGAAAACTGTGAGTAGGTTAAATGACCACTTTTATAATTATATGACTAAAATACTGTTAAATACGGCGAAAAATTAAAAAAAAAAAACAAAAAACATTTATGATAATATAATAGATGTAAGCACAACCAAAGCATGCATTAAACAGTGTTTCAGGTAAAATGGATCAATTACTTGTATAACACAATATAGGAAGTAGTACGTATATTATAACCCAGAGGTAACTCATCAAATTATAATCCACTGGTATTTTCCAATGTTTCACAACAAAGCATGAAATAAAATGTGGCGCGTCGTGATAAAACCGGTCTTAATGCATGTGCGTAAAGTGTCGTCCCTGATTAGCCTGTGCAGTCCGCACAGGCTAATCCAGGACGGCACTTTCCGCATTTATGGTATTTTCTGTTCAAGGAAGTCTCTTCTAAACATAAATCCCCTGTAGGCGGAAAGTGCCGTCCTGGATTAGCCTGTGCGGACTGCACAGGCTAATCCGGGACGACACTTTACGCACATGCATTAAGACTGGCTTTCCCATGACGCGCCTCAAATCAAGAGTCACAGTGGTATAATAAATACGGTGTCTGCCTTGCGCTCGGGAAGTCGTGAGTCCAATCCCAACTTAGGAAGCCTTCGAATGATCTTTTTCAAAAAAACGCTAAGTACTGGTTCTAACCAGAAAACAGACTCAAAAGTGTCTCATTAAGACACAGTCAACGTAATCCAGCCAAAATAAATAGGAGGCACGTCGTTGGAAAACTGGACTTAATGCATGTGCGTAAAGTGTCGTCCCTGATTAGCCTGTGCAGTCCGCACAGGCTAATCCGGGATGGCACTTTCCGCTTTTGTGGTATTTTCTGTTTCATGGAATTCTCTTCTAAACATAAATACACTGTAGACGGAAAGTGCCGCCCCGGATTAGCCTGTGCAGACATGCATTAAGACCGGTTTTCTCACGCCACGCCACATAGGTTTAAACTAAAATTCAGAACATTCATGAAACATACCATGACATAACACAGTAGAAAACACAAAAGTATAACTCACTGTCGAGTCTGGTCTTCATTCTGCACAGCCTCCATGGTGGGGTCATTGTACCAGAAGTTACTCTCCCATTTGTCATTGATAAGCACACGATAAATAACTTAATATTGGTTAAGGATTATGTAAACCAGCCCCGCACACTAACTCTAACCGTCAATAACAGTTAGTAATGTCTTGCCTTGCTTAAATTTGTTATTAATAGCAAATACATGTAAACACTGTATTATGTGAAGTTAGAATAAGACATCAAACATAGAATGGACATGATTGTTGTTCTTTTTTCACATAAAACTGAGCATTTCATGTTGTTTATGCATGTTTGTTTAAATCTTTCAATACTTTTGGTATAATAAGCATTTTTTCATGACTTTTTCATTAACACTGATTGTGTCTTCGATCATTTTTACTGTATTTATAAACTGTGTTCATGCACACATGGACATCGTTCAATTTGGTAAATGCATACAAGTATACAGTTTTGAGGTAAAATCAATTTTACTGATGCAGTTTTGTATGCAGGTGTCTATTGCAATTCTGCAAAAATCTTAAATTACAATTGGCAAACTACATATAAAACATTGCTGTAATAAAACAGTTTATTCTAAGTTTGACGTCTTATTCCAACTTCACATAATAGTGTGTTATGTAGATATTTATTATTACCTGTTTATTAATGATATAAAATGGCAGATAGACATAGAAAAGAATCAAACAGAAAATGTCTAGTTTAACTTTATAAAATCACATGTTTACTTTTAGTTTTCATAGGCTAATGAAAAAATGATAATCTTTAACACTTAAAATATAGGATACGACATTGCTTGCAATTTAATTTCACGCTTTTAAGATCAGCACGTAGAGGATAAATTGTAAGCTCTACATAGCCCTGAAAATAAAAATCAAATACATGTGCTAAAAGTAAGCAATAATGAGCAATGATGTAATAAACAATGAGTAACTAGAAATAACATTATCATTCAAGATTGACCAACAGTTTTTATCTCTGACAAAATATTTAAATACATCAGTCTTTTTTTCACCTTTAGGGGAAAGGTGGTGGGGCCCTTCAGATGGGGAATTTCACGTCAAAAGGGGATTATTTTTTTAAAAAAAGCATTATTTCATGTTTATACACTACTTTGTTATAAAACATCAATCAATTGTTTTGCTACAATGATTATGCACTAACTTGTTTGATGAGAAATTGCTGTTATTGTTTACGAAAATTCCTCTAACTTAGTCAATTTGTGTCCGATTTTGGTGTTGTTTTTTTTCAAAATAAAGCTTACATTCTGAGGGGAATTTTAAGGTAGATTTAGGGAAACAATATATACCTTTTAAGCAGGGGAATGGGGCCGAATTTAGGCCAAAATTGGCCCTAAAAGAAACACTGTACATGTATGGTACAATTAAATCTTATGAAATGAAAATAATGAAAAACATTGTGTTTTGGTAAGATTTTGACAATTAGAGGGTTAAGCGTAAAACTGTTCTATATGCTTAACATTTCTATTACAGATACAATTAGTTTCACACTCTCAACCCTTGAATTGTGTGAGAAAATATTCTTTGTATAGTTATTAAAAGACAAACTTACAATCAATGACTGCTTAATGAAGTTGATTGCTTTGATACATAGCACCTGATGGGCTGAAATGAATAAAAATGTTAGCAAATATTATGAAATAAATAATGTTAGCAAATATTATGAAATAAATTTAAATAATGTTTTAATCCTTCAACTTCAAGTGAAATTACTTGCTAGCCAGTGCAGGTTACAGCATAATATCTATGTATAACTCGACATTGCTTAAAAAAGTGCTCAAAAACCATATAAAACCATAACTGAAAGAGTACTGGTACTCCCTAATTAAACAATAAAGAAGTATTTACCCCAACATAATCAAAACTATGAATTTCGGTAATTATGTATATGCTTTAAAGGTGAATAAATATTGAATCAGCAATTGCTATTCAATACTATATACACTATAATGTACTATATTTCCATCAACATATAGTGAAAATAACATTAATGTTTCAAGCCAGGCAGTGCAGAAATTAAAAAATGGGTACAGGGAACATGGTGGTTTGGAGCTGGTTTTAGATAGCTGTTCTATCAATGCACATCTTTTGCTGAAGTTTAAAGCCTTTAAAAGGGAATATCCATGGAATTTAAGACTGTGTCATTGGCAAGCATTTTGGAATATTGTGCATCAACTAATGCTTATAATTTGTGAAAGGGCAGTTCCTTGTTTTTATGGAGATTGAGAATGGTGGATAAAAATGGGCAGTTACTGAAAATTCAAAATGTTTGGCCAAAAGTTTGCAATAGTTGCAGTTGTACAGCATGGAAGGTCAGTTACACAGTCAGAAGAATAGTGTCAGACCAGATCTCATTTACAGCAAAGTTACTGTTATTGAACTCAGAAAATCACCATAATAGTAATCAAAAGTAAAATGAAATTATTAAAAATGGAATATATAGTGGTAAACATAATCCCCTAATTTAAGTAATTTATGTGAAGACAAAACAGTGCTGTCATATTATTGACATGTTTTTTAGTTTCATGTGTCGACATCGTCAGTTTCCGAAACATGGTGTCAGTTCAACTCAGACAAAGCAATGGCATGCCCTTCTCTAGAAACTGTTAAGATACACTCATACAGGCAAAAGCCCGACGCGAAGCGGCCAGCAGTGACCGCTTATATGTATCAGTTTTTGGATATACCTATGCAGCTCAATTTTTTCGCCTGAGCTGTGACACCGGTTTTCGTGACCTTCATATTTGGTTTTGAATTGCAGTAAAATGAGCGACCGACACATGCCAATATCTATGTGTATACATATGTACGTAAAGTAATAACATATTTTCACCGGATTTGTTCCATATTATCCTCAATATCTCCACAAAATAGGTTTTATCGCACAATTCCCCATGTAAACAAATGACCGGTTTGCAAATAATAATAACAAATTCGCCAATAATTTCTCTAAAACACAACCAGTCTACCACCGCGTTGAATATTGAGTGACATCACTGAGGTTAGAAAACACTAAATCAAATCCACAAACAGCAAATTTTCTGGCTTCGTGCCCCACTTTTCATTGGTTCCGATATTGCGAGTCTGGTCTCTTGGAAAAAGTTCTCTCTGCTCACCAAATTTAAAATAAAAAGATATGTTTTTTGCTACATCTAAGAAAACTCATTACACTTGATTGTTGTCACCCAAAAGAAACACAGAATGCGCTCACGATATTTCGACAAAAGCACATGTCCCAGGGATCTCACTAGGATTTTAAAATACGAGTCCTGAGACTCCTTCCCCCTAAAAAGTAGGAGTCCCAAATAGAAAAGAAATAAAGGTTAAGTAAGTGACACGCGAGAGGTAATGGAATTTTTACAATTTACACGTTTATACAATATATGACAGTTAAAAATAAAATAATCATCATGATAATAATAGTAATAATTATTCTTATTATTGGGTTATGTAATTATAATGATAATACATAATATTTAATCATTTCTTATAAAACAATATTTTGGTACCAATAATTAATTTTAAAACAGGTAAACTCTGACCGATTAGCAATTGATGCCAGATGGTCTAAACTTGTTAACTGATTAGCAGGCCTAGTAAAGTCATGATGCGTAGATTACAGTACAGCAGACAGGTACCAAAGCATAAGTCACTGTCAAGTAGTGCAATTGTGAAACAGGGTTTACAACAACAACAAAACTTAAGAAAGGAGCAATTATTGGTGATATTAAACACCAAATTATGTGTTTTCATGTGTTTTACAAATGTTTGTGATCTGTAAAGTCGGCGACGAAAATTTTCGCGGGGTCGCGAAAATATGTGACATTGCACAATTTTGTACTTACATTACCGCCAGTATTGTTAATTTATCTCTTGTCATAGGTGTTATATACTAGAAAGTTCCTTAATATCTGATTATTGAACGATGCTTTTATATTCCTGTCAAAATTCAGCCCTAGATTTTCGTATAAAAGTTCTGTCAAAACAAAAACTCCTATCAACGCATTACTCCATTTACTGAGATTTAGAGTTGTTATTCATGAAATTTGATTGGCAATATAAAATAATGAAATCTGCTGAAGCTGTTTTTCACGCATTTTAACATTGCTGTTTGTTTTAAGTTGTCAAATATCTTGTAATTGTTCTTAATTGGGGACGCCTTTTGTCACATTTCGGTGATTTCGCACATTCTAATTGACTAATTGGATTAAAGCACAGCAATGAGTGACTGTAATTTACCAATGAAAATTACCAGTAACTGTCTGGAATGGTGTGGGTGGAGCTAAGGGACTGCTGTGGGTGGAGCTAAAGGACTAGACTTTGACAACTGCAGTGTGTCCTGGGGCCGATATTGATTTTAACGCGACTACTGCCGATTTTACTGCAGGCACTCATGTATGTTTTAAGTAACAGGGTGTACGCAGTAAACGAAAAAGCATAGTCCCAAGGACTCTTGGCATGGGTTTGACGTGCCTCCTTTTGAAAAAATATGCGTCCAAATACGCTTGATTTTGCGTTTCCGAGATCCCTGTGTCCGTCACGGACGAATAGTGAATACGGTCTGAACACTACAGTCGCAAAACACTGTCAAACTTTCACAAAATATATAATGCAATTAAACTGTTAATATGATCGTTTTAACTTATAAAATTCTTGTTGTTTTTTCATAATGTCTGAGTGTAAATAAGTTATGCGATTTAAGGAAGTACAAGCAAAAATGCACTGATGGGAAGCAAATTAAAAGGCCTAAAGTTAACACGACCCAGACTGTTTAAAACTGTTCTAATTCGAGTACAAACCACACAAAATATGATGTTTGTTTATTTTAGTTTATTACATAACAAGTGATATGATGCACAACACAAGAAGAATACAATAATGTGAATGTAAACTGTAGAATAATTATAATTATATTTAAAAAATAAATACATAAATAATCCTTATGTATTTATTTGTTTTTGTTTGTTTGTGGTTCTGTTGCTGCTGTTTATATTTTCTAAACATTTGTGAGCAACAAATGCAATTAGTTTTTGTGATCGATATATTTAGAAAATAACAGCTGCAACAGAACAAAAAACAAAACAAAAAAAATAATGATTATTTATGTATGTATTTTTTTAAATGATTATCAGAATATCAAAGTATAGTAAATATTTGCAGCCTGTTTTATTATGGAAATTCATAATAAAAAAGATAGGTCCATAGTGATCAGTTATGTCCTACATTCTTAACAATATAAACTAAGAATTCATTTAAAAATAAATGGATTTTCAAAGACATTTTAAGCCAATGCTTATGGTTGTCTAAAAATTACTATAGTGGCTGATAAATTTAATTGTTTTCAACATTACAATGATCTGCTTACTTTAATCCTTCATGTCTGTGTCTTTCTACAAAATTTTCTCTGCCGAAACACTGACACATTTTTGTGTGTAGCAAACTTCTTGTGTATGGATAAAGTAAATATTTGGCTAAAAGAATACACTGGCTCAGAATAACAAAACTATGCATAAACTGTAGTTTAATTATAATTTATATTGCACAGAACAATATACTTTTAACAGTTGCATGTAGTTGCATTTTGCAAGACCATGTCGAATACTCATGTGAATGGTTTGTAGAAACATGTAGAAAATCGATTATTGTTCGGTACTGATGTTGATGCAAGAATCTTATTATGTTTGTTGTACAGTTAAAAAACAGCCTTGATCTTATTTGTGTTATTTATATTCAGACAGTAACATTTTGTGGAAACATTGAAGATGTTTGCATAACTGAGATGAACTTGCAGGTATAGATGGCAAACTTCTATTCTTGTCTTTCTTCTTTATTTTTCCTATTTTAACATCTAGGATCATTTAAAATAGCAAAACAAAGTGACATTGTCTTATTATAATTTAGCTTTTAAATCCCAATTCAGCATCATTTCAACCTTTTTATGTCAATTAAATCCTGTCAACTCCAAATTCGATAGATCAGCTGAATGAAGAAAATAACTACCGGTATATTATTAACATCATAGGCACTGACTTCATGGTTCTTATCCTACTTTCCTACGCTGTATATACTATAAATAGTTGTTAGTATTTGTATACAATCAACTCCTGCAATAAATTTCTTATCATAAAATAGGGAAAGATCCAGACCAAAATAGCAGGGTGCTGCACCCTGCTCCTTTTTGGTCCCCCCCCCCTGCTGCCCATCTGGGCTGACCACCAAAAAATGTTGAATATCTTTTGAAATTTAATATATTTTTGCAATATTCAATAGCAAATGAAGAGACCATGTTTAAAACGCTCAATTAAAAGCATTTAATGATAAATACCCAGGATTTACCAAATTATTACAAAATGGCCAGGCTTTCCACCCTGCACCTTTTGAGCAGCACCCTGTACCTTTCTGATCCTAGATCTTTCCCTAGACTACAACTTAAATTGATCGGATGATCTGAAAAACAGGTGTTAAAATTTATTTTAATATGCTCTCCATCTGAGTATGTAGATCTTATATGTATGCTTATTAATAAGTGGTGAAGTGACAGCTGTCCGGCTAGCGCAGTGGTTGACACCCTCGCTCCTCATATCACGGTGAATAACGATAAAATTCACAGAGATCTACAATTCCCAGAACAAATGTTATTGTTTTTATTATACAATTTAGATGCTTTTGCCCGTAAACTAGGTATCACCTATATTCATAATAAGGATCTATGCAAAATTTACTTGTTTCTAGCCTCTGTCATTCATTTTAAGGTTAGATACCAGTAAATCATTGTGTATCCCTCCGTGGTCCATTCAAAAGTAGTGCCTATTACTAAAGAGTTCCTCTTCTCTTCTGGCATAAAAGCCATTTAGGTATCTCAGACATGCCTTTTGTGGTTATTTCTATTATCCTATGCGTGTCTGCAACATTTTGGTGCATTACATTGGAGGCTCACTTGAAAGGTGAACTGTTGGGGTGTGTTTACTGTGGCATGGGGCTTTTGTCGAAATATGACTGCCGAAACCCTGTTTTCTACTGGTGCCTGCATTCAAGTGAGATGCATTTTCTTAGAAATAACATGACATATCTTTTTTATTGCAAATTTTGGAAGAGGGCAGATTGATCTTTAAATTGATACAAGGCTTGCACAATCTGAAATAAAGGAAATGCTAGAAAAATGCTTGGAAATTTTGCCGTTTTATAATGGGACCCTATGGGAATTGGATTTACTGGTTTCTAACCTTTAAGAAAACCAGGGACCGGCCCATTAGGGTCCACTTATACATAAAATCACCATGTAACTGTGTTATTTTATTGCGTTTATTACTTTTCATGGAAATAAATGTGAATAATATCGTAACTGATACGTTATCTACACTTTTTAAAGCGAAACCTGTTTTTTCGGGTAAAAAAAAAGAAAAAAAGTACGGAAACTCGCCTTATGCAGCTCACAGCACATCGAATCATGTTATACGCGAATATTACACGTTTTATACCTTATTACTGTCCATTGCATTAAAATAAGTCTAAATAAACTGGTATTTTGACTGGTTTATGTGATTTAGGTGCGAATTTTAGTTCACGCTCCCCATACAATCCTAGTACTGAAGCGCAAGCCAGATGGCTTATCATGTGTCATTCTCAAATGCATTTTTGGGGCATTTCTGCTTAGCGGATCGAACTGAAATTTTGCATTTGTGGTACAAGTAGGTTAATAATGATGTAGAAGAGTTTTGTTCACAATAGCAAAATGTTAAGTTTTCTTTACGAAAACCAGGGACCGGCCCTTGAGGGTCCACTTATACGTAAAATCACCATGTAACTGTGTTATTTTATTGCGTTTATTACTTTTCACGGAAATAAATGTCAATAATATCGTAACTGACACGTTATCTGCACTTTTTAAAGCGAAACCTGTTTTTTTGGGTAAAAAAACAAGAAAAAAAGTACGGAAACTCGCCTTATGCAGCTCACAGCACATCGAATCATGTTATACGCGAATATTACACGTTTTATACCTTATTACTGTCCATTGCATTAAAATAAGTCTAAATGAACTGGTATTTTGACTGGTTTATGTGATTTAGGTGCGAATTTTAGTTCACGCTCCCCATACAATCCTAGTACTGAAGCGCAAGCCAGATGGCTTATCATGTGTCATTCTCAAATGCGTTTTTGGGGCATTTCTACTTAGCGGATCGAACTGAAATTTTGCATTTGTGGTACAAGTAGGTTAATAATGATGTAGAAGAGTTTTTTTCATAATAGCAAAATTTTAAGTTTTCTTTAAGAAAACCAGGGACCGGCCCTTAAGGGTCCACTTATGCATAAAATCACCATGTAACTGTGTTATTTTATTGCGTTTATTACTTTTCACGGAAATAAATGTGAATAATATCGTAACTGATACGTTATCTACACTTTTTAAAGCGAAACCTGTTTTTTCGGGTAAAAAAAAAAGAAAAAAAGTACGGAAACTCGCCTATGCAGCTCACGGCACATCGAATCATGTTATACGCGAAAATTACACGTTTTATACCTTATTACTGTCCATTGCATTAAAATAAGTCTAAATGAACTGGTATTTTGACTGGTTTATGTGATTTAGGTGCGAATTTTAGTTCATGCTCCCCATACAATCCTAGTACTGAAGCGCAAGCCAGATGGCTTATCATGTGTCATTCTCAAATGCGTTTTGGGGGCATTTATACTTAGCGGATCGACCTGAAATTTTGCATTTGTGGTACAAGTAGGTTAATAATGATGTAGAAGAGTTTTTTTCATGATAGCAAAATGTTGAGCTTTCTTTAAGGTTAGATACCAGTAAATCATTGTGTATCCCTCCGTGGTCCATTCAAAAGTAGTGCCTATTACTAAAGAGTTCCTCTTCTCTTCTGGCATAAAAGCCATTTAGGTATCTCAGACATGCCTTTTGTGGTTATTTCTATTATCCTATGCGTGTCTGCAACATTTTGGTGCATTACATTGGAGGCTCACTTGAAAGGTGAACTGTTGGGGTGTGTTTACTGTGGCATGGGGCTTTTGTCGAAATATGACTGCCGAAACCCTGTTTTCTACTGGTGCCTGCATTCAAGTGAGATGCATTTTCTTAGAAATAACATGACATATCTTTTTTATTGCAAATTTTGGAAGAGGGCAGATTGATCTTTAAATTGATACAAGGCTTGCACAATCTGAAATAAAGGAAATGCTAGAAAAATGCTTGGAAATTTTGCCGTTTTATAATGGGACCCTATGGGAATTGGATTTACTGGTTTCTAACCTTTAAGAAAACCAGGGACCGGCCCATTAGGGTCCACTTATACATAAAATCACCATGTAACTGTGTTATTTTATTGCGTTTATTACTTTTCATGGAAATAAATGTGAATAATATCGTAACTGATACGTTATCTACACTTTTTAAAGCGAAACCTGTTTTTTCGGGTAAAAAAAAAGAAAAAAAGTACGGAAACTCGCCTTATGCAGCTCACAGCACATCGAATCATGTTATACGCGAATATTACACGTTTTATACCTTATTACTGTCCATTGCATTAAAATAAGTCTAAATAAACTGGTATTTTGACTGGTTTATGTGATTTAGGTGCGAATTTTAGTTCACGCTCCCCATACAATCCTAGTACTGAAGCGCAAGCCAGATGGCTTATCATGTGTCATTCTCAAATGCATTTTTGGGGCATTTCTGCTTAGCGGATCGAACTGAAATTTTGCATTTGTGGTACAAGTAGGTTAATAATGATGTAGAAGAGTTTTGTTCACAATAGCAAAATGTTAAGTTTTCTTTACGAAAACCAGGGACCGGCCCTTGAGGGTCCACTTATACGTAAAATCACCATGTAACTGTGTTATTTTATTGCGTTTATTACTTTTCACGGAAATAAATGTCAATAATATCGTAACTGACACGTTATCTGCACTTTTTAAAGCGAAACCTGTTTTTTTGGGTAAAAAAACAAGAAAAAAAGTACGGAAACTCGCCTTATGCAGCTCACAGCACATCGAATCATGTTATACGCGAATATTACACGTTTTATACCTTATTACTGTCCATTGCATTAAAATAAGTCTAAATGAACTGGTATTTTGACTGGTTTATGTGATTTAGGTGCGAATTTTAGTTCACGCTCCCCATACAATCCTAGTACTGAAGCGCAAGCCAGATGGCTTATCATGTGTCATTCTCAAATGCGTTTTTGGGGCATTTCTACTTAGCGGATCGAACTGAAATTTTGCATTTGTGGTACAAGTAGGTTAATAATGATGTAGAAGAGTTTTTTTCATAATAGCAAAATTTTAAGTTTTCTTTAAGAAAACCAGGGACCGGCCCTTAAGGGTCCACTTATGCATAAAATCACCATGTAACTGTGTTATTTTATTGCGTTTATTACTTTTCACGGAAATAAATGTGAATAATATCGTAACTGATACGTTATCTACACTTTTTAAAGCGAAACCTGTTTTTTCGGGTAAAAAAAAAAGAAAAAAAGTACGGAAACTCGCCTATGCAGCTCACGGCACATCGAATCATGTTATACGCGAAAATTACACGTTTTATACCTTATTACTGTCCATTGCATTAAAATAAGTCTAAATGAACTGGTATTTTGACTGGTTTATGTGATTTAGGTGCGAATTTTAGTTCATGCTCCCCATACAATCCTAGTACTGAAGCGCAAGCCAGATGGCTTATCATGTGTCATTCTCAAATGCGTTTTGGGGGCATTTATACTTAGCGGATCGACCTGAAATTTTGCATTTGTGGTACAAGTAGGTTAATAATGATGTAGAAGAGTTTTTTTCATGATAGCAAAATGTTGAGCTTTCTTTAAGGTTAGATACCAGTAAATCATTGTGTATCCCTCCGTGGTCCATTCAAAAGTAGTGCCTATTACTAAAGAGTTCCTCTTCTCTTCTGGCATAAAAGCCATTTAGGTATCTCAGACATGCCTTTTGTGGTTATTTCTATTATCCTATGCGTGTCTGCAACATTTTGGTGCATTTCATTGGAGGCTCACTTGAAAGGTGAACTGTGTTTACTGTTGTATGGGGCTTTTGTCGAAATATGACTGCCGAAACCCAGTTTTCTACCGGTGCCTGCATTCAAGTGAGATGCATTTTCTTAGAAGTAACATGACATATCTTTTTTATTGCAAATTTTGGAAGAGGACAGATTGATCTTTAAATTGATACCAGTCTTGCACAATCTGAAATAAAGGAAATGCTAAAAAAATGCTTGGAAAGTTTGCCGTTTTATAATGGGACTCTATGGGAATTGGATTTACTGGTTTCTAACCTTTAATTTTCGGACAAATCGCGAATATATATTGCAAACACCAACATCGTCAACAAAGCAAACACACCTACCTAATTTATAAGACCGTTGGACTTCAACACGCCCGTCGTATTTCATGCTTGGTCGGTAAAGTTATTTCAAAAACAATATCTGTTTTAAATACGATATTATGCAAAATTCAAACATAAAATATTACGCCCAGCTCCGGCCGGTATCAAATAATTTGTTTCGAATCTGGAATATTAATAAAATTTTGACGTATAAAGTGTTGTAATCAAGCAAATATTTCAAAAATCTATAAAATTTGATATTTTTATTTAAATATATTTATTTTTATTTATGTTTTGCAATAAATATTGTGTGTCTAAAATTCGTACATAACGCTAAAGTGTTAACTTGACACTTGTGACACCTCACCAACTGTTTCTTCTTAAAAACATATTTTTAACGGTTAAATCACAACTATGGCCAGTCCGAGAACAAGACGCGTTTTGAAAGACCTTAAACTCAAAGATGATAACAATGTACGTAGACGGATTATCTAAAGTAGTAGTCAAATTTTCGTCTGAAAACGTGCAAATTTGAAGACGGTAGAATGTGGAAATATTGTTTAATCTCACCTTTGTGATCTGTTACTTCTGTATCATGTGTATTAATTAGGACTCTGGTTTCATTATAAAGTTACTTTATGTCTATGTATTTTACTCAAGAAATGTTAAGTTGGTTTAATTTGTTCACCTCAAAATTAATCATTTATATTAGCCTCATTTTTGACACATCAACAGAAATTACACTAAAAGATTTAGCCAGGGTATAACCACCTTAAACCTGTTAAAGACAAAAGTTTTATAAATAAAAGCCATAGCCCAAAGATACAGCATATTAATTACAATAATGTTATGTTTAGAGTTGTGTTTCATCACTTATGATCCAATGAATCAGTCCTTTTATTACAAAAAGTCCCTAAAAGTTATTTATCATGATATTCATTATTACCATGTCAGGACCATACAAACATTTCTATAGATCAATGATATAGTGTATTACAATTAGTCACTTACATGTGAAAAATAAAAGAAGTATTTTTTTCCAAGTCGTGCTTTTGTGTGTATTTCAGGCATGCTTCGAGTGTGGAGTTTTGAATCCACAGTGGGTGAGTGTAACATATGGAATATGGATTTGCTTGGAGTGTTCTGGCAAGCACAGAAGCCTGGGTGTGCATCTCAGGTAATGTATATTGGCATGAAAACATAATAATCATATAATAATAAAAGTGGTCAACCAATAACAACCATCTGAAACTAAAAGTTTTACAATGAAAGCAAATATTGCTTGATTTGGTGATCAAAATGTCTTTTTACTTGGTCCTTATCAACATGTGAAAGTTCTTTTATGATTCTCTTCTAGCGTTATGTTTTTCCACGCTGCTCCCATTGTGTGGTCAATTCAAACATTTATTTAAGCTTCAGTCACTTATCTTTGATCTACACATATATTTTATTACATGGCTTTAATCAGTACTTACAATTTTTGTATGTCACATCATGAACTATACCTGAGAATTTATAGTTGAATTAGAACTTTAACTGGACCTGAGAATTTCCAGTGTCACAGTGTGTAAAATCCACAGGCAACCGTCATGCTCGTCCCTGTTTAATCCTCGCTTGTTTAACATGATACGTGAAGTAGTTATACTACAACTGTAATTGAATCCATGTATTCATGAATTCCAGTTTTGTTCGCTCTGTGACAATGGACAAGTGGAAGGACCTGGAGCTGGAGAAGATGAAAGCTGGAGGCAACAGGAAGGCAAAGGAGTTCTTCAAGAGTCAGGCAGATTATAAGGAGGGTTGGTCCCGCCAAGAGAAATACAACAGTCGTGCAGCTGCCCTGTATAAAGATAAGGTTGGCAAAAAAGATAAAGTGCAAATAAGGCACCAAAATAAAACTGAAGTAGAAAATATATATGTTCTTGTTATAATTCATAAATTTTCTAATATATTTTTAGCTCGACTTTTCGAAGAAAAAAAGTCAAGCTTTTGTCGTCGCCCTGTCGTCTGTGTTATTTTTTTGGTTAATTTTTTTTGTCCGAGTCCTTTTCTCTGAAACTGTCAAATGTATCCATTTGAAACTTCCAATTTTTGTTCACTATCGTAAGGGTACTCCATTACAACAAGGCAGGTAACCCTGCGATATGTATTTCATGAGTTGTCTGCCCTTGTTTGGTCTTACAACTTAGCATATTTTGACAGTTTTTTGGTAAATATAAAATTTATCAATAACTGTCAAAGACATTAAATTGAAATTCAAAGTACTTGTTTATAGTGATGACACCATTCTGCAGACAAAAGAAGGTAGCTTTTTCACAGGTTTTGCTTGAAGAATTGCCCTTTTTTCAACTTACAAATTTTGCTTTAGGTCAAATTTCACAATATCTATAAGAGGTATTGACTTGAAACTCAAAGTACTTGATCACAGTGATGAAGTTATTCTGTAGACAATAGGAGGTAACTATATCAAGGATGTTGGTGGCGTTATTGCCCTTTTTTCAACTTAGATTGTTCTTTTGCTTTAGGTCAAATTTCTCATTATCTATAAGAGGTATTGACTTGAACTTCAAAATACTTCATGACAGTCATAAACTTATTCTATAAACAAAAGCCTAGAGTAATATCAAATATGAGAAAGTCGAGCGTCCTGCACCCGTAGGTGGTGCTCTTGTTTTACACCACGATTACACATCAGTGTATCGTAATTCTAATAAGTATGTAATTTTTACGTGTTTATGTGATAATCTTTAATCAATGAATTATCGATCTATGCAGGTATCAGTCTTAATAGGCCAATAAATAAATTTAAAACAAATGATTTAATCTCAAGTAGAAACCACCCTGAATTGCATTTATAATAATTAAATGTATTCAGTGATTTAATACATCACTCATGGCTTCACAGTAAATGGCAAAACTTAATTCATTCAGAAGAGGTTGTATGTTCAGGTCCTCAAATGTTCTACTACACAACACATCTCCTTTCCCATTATGTGGTAGTGTTCTAACTCTGTTTGTGTACTTAATGCTGTTAAAATGTTGATTTTATGATTCAGATTGCCACCCTAGCAGAAGGGAAACCATGGAGTGAAGAGACGTCCTCGGCTCGGCATCATAAACCATTTATGGCTCCGTCAGCCTCGCTGAAAACATCGGCCAGCTACCCAAGTATGAGTGCACACAATGCTGCCAATGTCTCCGGTATAACATCGGGTGGATACCAAGACTCATTTTCAAGGTATATAGAGGATATTTGTTTGTTTTCGGTGTGATAACGCGTTATATCATCACTGGAAAGGGAGACAATTCATATTTTTATTGCACTAGTGAAAATATGTCAATTGTCTCACTTCCCAGTGATGATATAACGTTTATCACACCAAAAACAAACGTTGGAGTTAGTTTTTTTTTACATTAAAAAAAAGTAGTCCAGCACAGTGAGTGATATAGGGATATATCTCACTGGTATTTTCCTATATTTCACTACTTAGCATGAAGTATAAAGCACTCTTTATGTAAATATACAAATATGTGGGGCGATGAAATTTCAATAAAATAAAGCATCTCTTGACTTTATTACTTTCTGGGGGTGGATGTGTAGTTATATGCATATTTGCACATTTGAATGACAGTGATTGTAAAAATTATTTGTTACTTATATTATCAGCCTACCTATTCATTACTTAGGCGTAAAAAAAAAATAAGTTTGTTTCCTGTAACCCGACCGACCCTATGCTTTTACCGCCGACCGCATTTTTTTTCGCGCCGACCGCATTTTTTTTCGCCCCACAAAAAACGTCGAGTAGTATTGTATATAGTAGTATTTAGCCGATGATGACAACGACCGTTGAAGTCGTATCGTATAGCAACCACTATTTCCTATGTTTTGGACAGAAGCGATGTGCTTGCAGCATGTCTAAAAGTTTGCTGGCAGTAACAATCAAATGCCCAACCACGAACAATAATAATGGTTCAAAGACAATTGCGTCTGTCACGCATTCACAAAATGTGGACAGTATTTATCGAAGTGTACACAAGATACCAGCATGTGAGAAATATTCGGCAAGGTGCTCGGTAAGTAGGTCAACGTACCAGTTTTAGATTCTGAAAAGTAAAGTGTTGTTTGCACGGTAAAAACATTATGTACGAATAAAAATCGAAAGCCATATTATGTTAACATGTGCATGTAGGAAATTTATAAACAATTATGTAAATATAGTACTGTCAGGTTACCTGAACTGGCTAATAGTCATAGTACAAAAACAACAGCGTTCCAGTCTGTTTTAAAATTACCCTATTTTGATACCCTTTTCAATTGTTTCATGCCTCAAGTTGAGCAAAAAATATCCAGATTTATTTATATAGTATAATAATCAAAAACTAACATTTTAGTTCTAGCCACAAAACTAGGAGCTCAACCCTGTTTGCATGCACATATTAATTAATGCCCTTTGACTTTATTTAAAACTTCAGACTGCCATTGAAGCTGAAGGGTTCTCCGTGTCCACAGACATGACAATTGCAGACCTTAAGGATGTTGCAGACATGAAGGCACTCACATACCAGTGTGAACAAACAGAAGTGCCTGTGGAGCCTGGTCCTGGGGAGTCTTCAGCAGCTGTCAAAAATGCTTTCAGTGTCTTAATGGATGGTCAAAAAATCAACATTCCACAGAAATCTACATGGTAAAATTTTAGGAGACTTGATATTCAGAAATACTAAATACTCCTAGCAGAGGCTACTGACTGCCTAGTGCAGCAATGTGTTTTAAATCTTTTTATCAAAAAGTGCTTTGGCGACATTATATAATAATTGCCCATTTGGCACAAAGAATAAATGGTAAACCCCTCCATCTGACATTTAAATCGTATTCAGCCGATTTTTAAAATATGACCTAGTGTTGAAAAATCTAACAGTTTTTAGCTCACCTGAGCAAATGCTCAGGGTGAGCTATTGTGACCGGTATTTGTCTGTCGTCGTCCGTCGTGTGTCAACATTTTTACTTAAACAACATCTCCTAAACCGCTGGGCCAATCTTGATGAAACTTGGCAGGAATGTTCCTGGCATGAAGCTCTTTCAAAGTTGTTCAAGGAATTGCATTCCATACATAACTCTGGTTGCCATGGCAACCTAACGGAAAAAAATTATTAAACAATCCTTTTCTCTGAAACCGAAAGGCCTAGAGCTTAAATATTTTGCCTCTACCTCTACCAAGAATGTTCAGATTATAGCTGGTGGTTCAAAATAAGCCCTGCCCTGGGGCCAATGTGTTTTCCTTATCTGTATATAGCAAAAATTTCAAAAATCTTTTTCTTCCAAACCGGACGTGTACAAAGATTGTTCAAATTATGGCCCTTGGGTCAAAATGAGCCCCACACAGGGGGCCAATGTGTTTTCCTTATATGTATATAGTAAAAACTTTATTGCATGTATTTTTTGACTGCATTAATGGAGTACAGAAAATAAAATACTTTACCCGGTAAACTGGAGACTTATTGCAAATGTTATAGAACAGTGTTTTTATTTCTGCTTCCAGTCACAACAGAAAAGATGAGCTGTACAATGATGTTGTCAAGCTAATGACACAAATTGGCTTGAAAATGCACACAAGCAACATTAAGGATGAAGGAGAATACATAACACAGGTTGGCAGGTCATTTTATATGCCTGAACAGTAAGGGTTTTATAATGTGTGATAATTACGATTTCTGTTTGCTTTCTGGTTGAACCTTGTATTAATAAATAGTCAAAATATTGACATCTATGCAAAAACAGTTGTCAAAACATTTAACAGGGAAATCTTACAGTAAAAATTAATCAACTGTGAACATATGCAAGTCATATTTCAAAATAATTCTGAATAGTCATTGGATGCTCATTTCACACTTTTGTTGACAATTCCATGGCAATAAAAAAAAACATTCACCCTTTTAAGTGTCTGAGTAGGAGTTGGGCGTATAGTCTACTAAACTATTTGCAAGTTGTTCTAATATAGTATTAAATCATTTTCTTTTGAAACGTAGACTTTATTTGCTTTTTCAGGTGCTAACCAATGCCCTCTGGTGTCTGACGAACCACCATCTTACAATAAATGATGCAGCCAAAACGTCCAAAGAAGCCATCCCTGTGCCGGAGCTGTTTGAAAAATGTCAAGGCTATAATAACTTTAAAAGAAAAAAACTGAAAAGTCAGCCTCTTGATCAAAAACAGTGTGACAGCCATGCTAATGCCTTAATGAGTGTTATTTCAAGACCAGTATTCCACAGTGATGTTCATTGGCTGCAGTTCAAAGATAATATTGAGAGTCTGGCAAAGTGTCTTGTTCACTATAAAATGTATTTAGAGAACAAATTAAAAGAACAAAATCTCAGACAAAGTACATTAAACCCACCCAGAACTGTTGGCAATGACATCTCTGTGGAGTTTCGGTCCAAGGTTCCTATTGTTCATGAAAAGTACAAATTGTTTGATGAGAAAGTCAAACATAGTGATTATCTGAAACCTATTTTGTTTGATGATGTAGTTGATATTGTCGCACCTTTCAAAGATAGAATGGAAAAGATGAGATTCTTTGATAATCTTCGTCTGTCACTTGATATTGATCTCTATAGATATTGTCCAGGGGGAAGTGTATCTACAATTATGTTTGTAACTAAAGTCCCAGAAAACAGGTCTGCCAATGATGCACAAATTCATCCTGTCAGAGTTATTGCTCAAATTCACGATAAGTTGCCAGAATACTGTACAAGGGCAATGAAGAGGGACTTCAAACAGAAAATGAATCTTGTTGCACAAATTCAGCCAGGGGTTTTAGACTTTATGTATAAAGAACTGGCCCTGGATGCATCTGTTTCAACAAATCCAGAAATGCAGCATCGAATGAAAATGATCTCGCTAGGTGAAACGGGTCTGGTTGCTGATCTTCGACAACTAAACACTGGGCGACCTTCGGACAAGTTTGATGTATTCTTTGAAAAACTTGAAGAGGTGGTAGAAGAAGTAACAGCAGCTGATGAAAGGCGGCATGGGGTGGCGCATCTAAGTCATTGGATATCATTGCAAGACATGATAGATCAAGCTGCTGAGAAATGCCCAGAAGGCACACTGGTGCCATCTAAGAGCCTTGTACGACTTCAGTTTACACCGCGTAATCCATATACACACACAGCATTGAATTTTACAAGTCGTTTACCTGTCCAGTACAAGATTCAGAATCGACAGCTTCGGGTTCAGCACCCAGATCAACACTTCTGTGCAGCCCAGTTCAAGTACTTTAAGTCTAAAGCCATTGAATTGAAACCAGAATATGCAGTAATGATGTGTTGTGATGACAAAGCTAAAATCCCAGTAGGAGATCAAGGAGTCCCAGTGTCTACTGGTGTTCGTGGCAAGAAAACCATCGCTCCAGTGTCTCAAACGTACATGGCTTTAGACCATGATATGACTAGATCCAGCCTATGCCCTTCAGTATATCTTGAGTGTGAAACTCCCCAGGATACAGAGCACTCCTTTGTCAGAGGACAAGTAAATGTTGTTGTGAATGACTCGGTCTTGCAGAGTTCTGGTCCTTTCCGACATGCAGCTGTTTTGTGCTCAATTCTTTCAAGCAGAAATCCATTGCCTAAAGTGCTTTTACGGTTCTCAGATGGTGGGACTGATCAGCGCAACACACTAGAAGCAGTCAAATGTGCAGCCATCTGCATCTTTAAAGAGTTGAACTTGGACATGCTGATTCTTGGACGTTGTGCCCCAGGACATAGCTGGGTGAACCCAGCAGAGCGTGTAATGAGCATTTTGAATTTAGGTCTCCAGAACTGTGCACTAGAAAGAGCAGATGATGAGGAAACTTTCAAGTCGTCTAACAGTATGGCGCAAATCAGGGAAAGAATTGAAAAACATCCAGAGTTAAAGCCAGTATGGGAGGCTTCCATTTCTCCTGTGCAGAAGCAGGTAGAACAGCGTTTCCAAAGGTTGAAACTAAAAGATGTCCCATTTAGAGTAATTGCTCCTGCCTCTGATGAAAGTATCTGTTTGCTTCAGCGCCACTTGAGAGAACTCTTTCCGGAAATGGACCTTACTAAATTACAGAAAAAGCACACAAAGGTCATAGGATCATACCAGTCCTACCTTGAAAACCATTGCCGACAGCATCACTATACTTTCCAAATAAGAAAGTGTGAGGATGAATCCTGTTGTGTCCCACCAACAGTTGATCGCCAAATGCTCACCTGGTTGCCTGATCCGATCTTGGAGACTGATGGAGAACATTTCAAACCATACTCTGTTGTGAAGAATGAGGAAACAACGGAGGAAGATCGCCCAACATACCAGAAGGTGGAAAACAAAAAAACTCAAAAAGTCAAGGGCAACTTGAAGAGTGCTCCACCAGCTGGTCAGAGACATACTGATGAACCAACTCATGATGCTAGTATATTCACTGCACAGAATGCACGCTTTGCCACTGAATGTTGTGAATGCCACAAACCGAGAGTTATTTACACCAAATATAAACTCACTCAAAGACAGCTATTTCAGGTTTCGTTACAACTGTCAGAATTTGATTACACATGTGGATCTTACATCACTGCACCTGGAAATAAACTTCATGGTGTAATCCTTATGAGAACGCAGCTATCTTGCATGGACACATTTGAACTAGCCTATTACAGTTATGAAGGGGCAAGGAAAGACTTGTGTTGCTTCTGTGCCAACCCGCAAGCAGACATCTGTGCAGAAATGAAGCAGCAGTACAAAACTGTATTGCCAATATGCCAAGAGTGTGTGACTATTGGTAGAAGACCTATCTGCCAACGACCTTACAAGACAGGTCTTAAGACTCTTAACAAATAAATACTTACACAGCTATTGCAAACATTAATTGATACACTTCCCCCAACCTTATAAACAGCACACTTGATAAGATGATTTTTGGGGTATGAGTATATACTCCTTTAAAAATTGGAAAATACTCATTATAAATAAATATGGGAGTAACAGTGTTCATTTAAAATCTTGACAGAAATTGTAATTAGTATTTCACAGAGGATTTTTTGTTTAAAAATGACAATTTCAATAGTAAGTCACTTAGTGCATATAGTTTTGAATAGCAATTGTTGGTTAAAAGACAATTCATCAAACAAAATTGAGTAAGTATTGATTTTCATGGTTGTCCTACTCGTGTAAATACTCCTTTATTCTATAATTTAGGGAGTACCAGTTCTCTTTTAACTCGATACTTATCAAGCGTGCTGCTGACAAACACTAGTCCTGTGTGTATTTGATGAGGGTTTAATTTTGTAAGTCCAATTTTAAGTTTAATTGCATGTTCCTTGATGTTTGTCTGACATATAGTTTTAACTCTTATGATTTTAATTGTCTTTTCTAGTCATTATTGATCTGAATATTGATTGTGAAGTCTAGTCATATGATCATTTAGACTAGTCATGTCATTTATTATTTTAAATATTAAAGTCTAGTTGTGTTATTTTTGCCATTATAGAACAAGACATATTTAAAAACTGATACCGGTAGACTAGTACATCTTAATTCTTGTTAAGGTGGGTACTTAAATATGATGACATATTAGCGACACATTGCTGTTTGTAAAAAAATTAATTGTTGAAGATGTTACATTTTTGTATTTTGTACTTGGTAATTAGTTTACAGCACAACATTGATAGGGATCCATAGTGGATATAATAGCATATCATTTCCAAAATATAAAACAGTGTTTCCAAAAAAAAAAGCCTACCTACCGACCCATCTTTTTTTAAGGATGTTACAGGAAACAGAACTATTTTTTTTTAGGCCTTATAATGTAGTAATGTGTAAACTATTAAAACTAATAAAAAATGGTTGTTCGTTTTTAACACATATTCCTTTTAAGTCTGAATGGTTCTTTCAGTGAAGATGTAAAGAGACAAAAGGAGGACTTTTTCAGTCGAAAACAGATGGAAAATTCCGGTAGAAGAGAGTGAGTATATAGGAATCTTAAAATTATTAAAAGAAAAACAAACTTTTTCTCTTTAGTTGAATGATAATAATTGAAACATGACTTTAACAGTCATTTCATTTATCTGAAACAAGCAAAATTATTCTAAATGTCATTAAGCTGTGATTTTGATAAAACGATTACTATGTTATTTTAGTATAATGTTTCAAATAATGTCTTCAGAATTTCTATATTTAAGTTTAAAGTATTGTTTTGCTTATTTATAATAAACTGTTTCCATTGTGTTTCAGTGATTTGCCACCAAGCCAAGGTGGGAAGTATGCTGGCTTTGGAAATGCAGTGGAGAAGAAAAAGGAAGATGACTTCTTTGAAAATACCTTGTCCAGTCTGTCCACCGTAAGTTTAATATTAAAAAAGACCTTATATTGTATATTCTACATAATTCTGAAAGACGTTTCTATACGTGAGTAAAATCTTTATATGAAGTGTTTTCACATCCTATTATATCTTGCTAATTTCTTACGTTATTGTCATGCATATCTTTTCCAGGACCCACATTAAAATTATTTTCAGCCAAATTTATAATGGCTAAAACTTTGGTAATGTTAAGTTGTTTATATGCCCCCGTGACAAGGTTAAGCAGATTTTACCATTTTGTCTAGCACCAACACCACTTAATACAACACTTGGATACTTACACAGTTGTTGCTTACGACCATTCACTATCCACCTTTATCACCCAACCTCACTTCGACCTTGACCTAATTTGCCTAAAGTCATTCAAATGGGCTGTTTCTTGGTAAACTAGATTTTACCATTTTGTCTAGCACCAACACCGCTTGTTACAACACTTGGAAAATTACACTTGCTTATGACCATCCCCAATCCACCCATATCACCCAACCTCACTTTGATCTTTACCTTAAACTAATTTGGACTTATAATAAGTCAAAAGTGCCTTGTCTTGGTTAACTAGATTTTACCATTTTGTCTAACACTGCTTACTACAACACATGGATATTTACACAGTTGCTACTTATGACCGTTCCCATTCCACCCATATCACCCAAGCTCACTTTGACATTGACATTGAACTTATTTTGACCAAGAAATGGGCTGTCCAGCACCAACCAGGGGCATATGCGTTTATCAAACACAGAATCTTGTGGGGGGTTTTAAGTTTTCGAAAGCAAAATTGACATGTATGGTTAGCCCTTAGCAAGTTTTGCATTTGGCACAGTTAGCCCTGTTTTCTTTGTCAAGATGGAAAGTGTTTTGTCTTTTTTTTGACTACGCTGTTATAGTAATCTACTCAGTATACAATATGGAGTAATACTTATATTACAAATAGGCATGATTTACCAGTCAAATATATGTTTAAGCCTGTTAAAAACTTAACTGTTTGGTGTAGCTTTGAATAAAAAAGCATTATTCCAGCTATCGGCAGATCATAATGTATGAAGTTGCTTTACCTAATCTTAACCTATCTTATATAATATATAGTAACAATTGACATGCTAAAATGCATGTTATGGTGAAAATTTTTGCCTCATATACATGCACTACGTATATGTGCTTATTTGTTGCAGGGATGGTCAGCATTTGCATCAGGAGCCTCAAAATTTGCAGCTGTTGCCACAGAGAAGGTAAAAAATTTCATCTCTTAGAATGTTTATTCATATATTAAATATCTTTCAGTTCATATATTTTTAGCTTGACTATTAACCGAATAGTCCGAGCTATTCTACTCAACCATTTGTGGTCGTCTGCGTAATGCTCTGGTGAAGGTTTGCGTGCAACAAGTTCATATTTCGTTATCTACTACAGATATTCAATTAAAACTTAACAAATGTCTTCAGGGTCATGATATAAGGTCACTGGCCTAGGCCCGTAACTGTAACCAGCATTTTAGCAGAATTATGCCCCTTTTTGTATTTGTGAAAATTCATATTTAGAAAATTCAGGTAAAGGTTTGCATGCAAGTACATAGCTCTGTAACTACTACAGATATTCAATTAAGACTTCACACATGTCTTCGGGGTCATTATTTTAGGTCTTAGACCAAGGCCCATAACTCTGACCTGCAATTCAGCAGAATTATGCTCCTTTTTGAGCTAAAAAAATTGGACCAAGGCACATACCTCTGACAAAGAGGTATGAATAGTAGAGTGCACTGTCCTGAAACAGCTCTTGTTTTAAGATGCAGCAGATGTGTCATATTAGTCTAAAATGTTTTATTTACATTTATCTATTTAGTCAGGTCCTTGTTTTCCAACTAAATAATGGCATTGGTTTTATAACACATGGCCTTTTATACACTCTAAGTCATGGCCTTTTTAACCCATTAAGTCATGGCCTTTTAACACACTTACCGGTAGTCATGGTCTTTTGTACACACTAAGTCATGGCCTTGTGTACACACTAAGTCGTGGACTTTTTATCCACTTAGTCATGACCTTGTGTACGCACTAAGTCATGGCTTTGTGTACGCACTAAGTCATGGCCTTGTTAACCCACTAAGTCCAGGTCTTGTGTACACAGTCAGTCATGACCTTGTGTACACACTTTGTCATGTCCTTGTTAAAGCAGTCTTCATGATTAACCAGTGGACCGTGGACCAAGTCCACAAAATATTAGCTGGGTCCAGCAAAATTTGGAAGTTAATGGGACCGGCAGTCCATCAATATACGGTCCCTCTGTGAATATGAAAACGTTAATTTCTTAAAAAACAACCCAATTATTTTTAGCAATTGATCCACCATTTTGTATTGACTTTGTATCTAAAGAGGAAATGGTTTCCCATTTAATGAGAGAATAATAGTCAAAAAATCATGTTTTAATTATTTAAACAACATCATGTGTACACACTAAATCATGACCTTGTCTACACACTAAGTCGTGTCCTTGTTAACACACTAAGTCGTGACACTTTGTCGTGCCGTTGTTAATGCACTAAATCATGGCCTTGTTTACATACTAAGTCCTGGCTGTGTACACACTTAGTAGTGTCCTTTTGTACACACTTAGTCATGGCATTGTTTACCCACTAAGTCATGGCATTGTGTAAACAACTAAATCATATTATTGTGTGCACACTTAGTTATGACCTTGTGTACCCACTAAATCATGGCCTTGTGTACCCATTAAATCATGGCCTTGTGTACCCACTAAATCATGGCCTTGTGTATCTACTAAGTAATGGCCACTAAAAGTAGTAATGTACCCACTAAATCATGGTCTTGTGTACCCACTAAGTATTTGCCTGTGTACCCATTAAATCATGGCCTTGTGTACACACTTTGTCATGGCATTGTGTACACAACTAAGTCATAGCCTTGTGTACCCACAAGATCATGGCCTTTTGTACCCACTAAATCATGGCCTTGTGTACCCACTAAATCATGGCCTTGTGTACACATTTGAATCATGGCCTTGTGTACCCACTAAGTCATGGCCTTGTGTGCCCACTAAATCATGGCCTTGTGTACCCACTAAATCATGGTCTTGTGTACACGTTTAAATCATGGCCTTGTGTACACTCGAAGTCATAGACTTGTTATCCCACTAAATCGTGGGCGTGTGTACCCACCTAATCATGGCCGTGTGTACCCACTAAATCATGGCCTTGTGTACACATTTAAATCATGGCCTTGTGTACACTCAAAGTCATGGACTTGTTATCCCACTAAATCATGGGCGTGTGTACCCACTAAATCATGGTCTTTTGGTCACACGAAGTCATGGCCTTGTCTACACATTTAAATCATGGCTTAGTGTACACACTAAGACATGGCCTTGGGTACACACTTAGTCATGGCCCTGTTAACCCTCTATGTAATGACCTTAATTACTGGTACCTTCTAAGCAAATTTTTTTTTTTTTAACAAAATGCTTCAGTTTATCTGGTTGATGCAATCATTTGATAAAGTGGGATGGTTTATCACCCTGTCTTGCTAGCATTCTCATTGGTTGAGTGAAAGAGACTTCTAAGAAGCATTAAAGTTGATTTTAGATTATGAAACTGTGAACTTGAAACTAGCTACACTACAAGTAACAATACTTCTGTTCTAACATTTCTTCAGGGAAACATTACAATACAAGACAATTATATGGAAAACAATGCATGAGAAATATGTGGGTTTCTATTTCATTCTGGAATTTGCGCCTTCGCTTAACTTCACAATCTGAAAATAACTGCAGACATTCACATGTTGACATATTTATGTCCTTTGGGTGCACACATTAGGAATTGCATTATTGGGATTTGCTGTTTTCGTCTCGCACAGTTGATAGGTTGGCGTTGATTTGTATTGATCTGGAAGCCTAGGTGAAGTCTTCATCCGATGTCCAATTTCCTTGGTTAACTATGTTTCCTGTTATTTGTATAAAAAATTGAAACATTGGCAAACTTTGTTTTCTGTTGTTAAAAAAAGGAAACGCATATTTGAATCAATGCACAAAGTATTGTCATACCCTTATGTGATAGCAATATGAAAATTTACATTAGGCTTATGCATCTATCAATATTTTCCCCCAGTGGGGGAGCGGCGGGCGAACCCAGGGGAATTTGACAAATTGTATTTTAGGGGATCTAATGCCCCACCTTAGGGTCAAGCATTTTTGTCTAAATCCCCTCAATGGGGATGCTTAATTGGTGTATCAAATGGCCCGGGACCAATATTACGGGGATCTAAAATCCGACCAAAGTCTATTTCCCGGGACCTGAAATCATTTGGCGTGTCAATTTCCCACCTGTCAGGAATTGCTTTCAGTCTAAAGTCCCGTATTTGCCCGGGGTAAAATATTGATAGGTGCATTATTTCCACTGAATTGTGACATTTAAATGTCAGTAACAGTTGCGTCAATAAAAATCTTAAAAGTATTTAGTATTTTAAAGATACTTCTGAAAAAATACAATTACTTTGTCTCTGTCTACAATAGTAGACTTAAATGTTTTGATGTTAAATGTAAATGAAGGTGATGATATTAAAATTGAACCATCTGTCTATGCGTCCGTCCGTTAGTCTGTCTGGCCAAGGTTACAGTTTTTTTTATAAAAACCAATATCTTGAATGCTATCAATGGTATTTACTTGAAACATCAGAATTTTTTATGGATGGCACGTTAATCTTCATTGTTTTAGAAATGTACTAAATATACTGAATGTGCATGAATATGTTGTAGCTGCCTGCAGTTTAAAAAAGCATATACATGTATTTTAGTGTGTTTTTTGTGATATAGATATTATCCTGATCGTGAACCTTACAACAAACATAATGGTAAAATAGTTTGGTTTCTTTATCTATAGACCAATAAAGGCTTTGTCAATCCAATAAGTTTTATTATATACCAGACGTTCTGTTGTTATACTGATTACACTAATTACTGTTTTACCATGTGCAGATTTCTAGCTGGAACCAGGTAGACTAGTTGTTGTTGTGTATCAGTCAGTGTTCTGCCATTGATGCGTCCTTACGCCATTGGCGCAAAACTAATGATTTGTCCCCACCAAATTTTCGTGAGCTGGTCCGCAGGCGCACACAATTTACAAGTAAATAATTGGGCATATTTAGTTAAAGTTCGTCACGTAACGTCAATTTATAACGATTTTTTTCCCTAGAACACTAATTCATTAACGCTCTATCGGCAGCGATTGAGCAGTTCAGATACATTAGTAGTATCAGTCGATAATTGTACATGCGATCCACATGCATGCCAAGCGTGAAAAACGCTTTTCAGCGACAAACTGCTTGACAACAGCCACATTTTGTCAGATACATCAACCTTTTGAAGTTTAATTAACCGACACCGTTGCTATGGGTGTTGCGAACGGCTTGCAGTTTTGGATGCCCGGCTAATTGATGACGTCCCACTGTTACACTTTGTAGTTTTAACAGGTTTCATTATTAATGCCTTGTGTTTATAACAGATTTTATTGTTTGTTCAAATTGGAAGTAATAATGCAAGGTTATAAGGTATTTAAGAATGCAGTTTAACATAGACCAACAGAATGTAATGAATTAATTAAGAACACAGTATTATGTATTAGTCGTTTTTTTAATACAAAAGAAAAACAAACATGAATTAAAACATCTAGTACATACTTTCAAAACAGAAATCTGCTTTGGGAATATTCATGAGGTGTATAACTTGTTTGTCTGTGTCCCTACATTTTTGTAATTTGTCCCCACTTTTTAAGCCTGAAGGGCCCTTGTCCCCAATAGTCCAAATTCACGGCAGAACACTGCAGTATTTTCAAAGAGATCACTGTTTAGGGTCGTACTTCTGGCCTCACTTGGCGCGATACGTTTCAATTATATGTGTTTGAGTAAAAAAACACTGAACTTGATTTTAAGGCATAAACTTGGATGTATTTGTGTTTTATGTTGACCGTTTTTGATAGGTGATAATAATCGTCCAATTGTAGCTTTCATTTTAAAAGCGTTTGATTTATAAAATTGCTGTAGACTTTGTTGTAATTTTATTGGTGTACCAAAACTTCATGAAACCAACAGCATGAAATATAATTGTTGCTTCTTGTTTCTAACGTTATGAAATGTATGTGTTTTTATGCCTCCGGCAT
The DNA here is from genome assembly GCA_027627225.1 of Congeria kusceri. Lineage (NCBI taxonomy): Eukaryota > Metazoa > Mollusca > Bivalvia > Myida > Dreissenidae > Congeria > Congeria kusceri. The sequence goes on from CM051032.1 coordinate 15,972,835, forward strand.
CTTGATGCGGGAGGCATATAGTGATTGTCCTGTCCGTCCGTCCTAACATCTGTGACAAGGTTAAGTAGTTTTTACCGTTCCGTCTAGCACCAACACCGCTTATTACAACACTTGGATACTTGCACAGTTGATGCGTATGACCATTCCCTATCCACCCATATCACCCAACCTCACTTTGACCTTGACCTAATTTGCACTTAGAATAATTCAAATGGGCTGTTTCTTGGTTAACTAGATTTTACCATTTCGTCTAGCACCAACACTGCTTGCTACAACACTTGGATACTTACACAGTTGTTGCTTATGACCATCCCCAATACACCCATATCATCCAACCTCACTTTGACCTTGACCTAATTTGGACTTATAATAATTCAAAAGTGCACGAAAAATATGCTGACATGTACAACGTCGCATCATCCGCATGGAAAGCATGGGTGTATTGATTGCCGTATAAAAACTTTGTAGCACATAGAACATTGAGATCTTTACATTTGTATAAAAGTTTCGTAGCGCATAACAACAAAATTGGTTATCTATATCGTGAACAATAAGCAGTTAGCATTTCCTCTTAAACAAACAACAAACAGAAAAATGTTACGACGTGTCGATAACATCATTGTCGTTCATATCAGGCAGAATTGATCTATGATATACGGTTACTGTATACACCCTCCACGTAGACGGCGTGTAATTCGGTTGATATAAATTAATGCGACAACAGTGCAAGGATGTTGTCATGGGTGGCACACGCTATGTAAGCTGAAGACGTCAAACTGTTACACATTGATGTTGAGCAGGTCGGGTTATTGTTGTTCTACAAGATTGTGAATGAAAGAGTAGCGATGTAGGTGCGAAAATCCGGACCAAACTGGATTTATTTTTGAACGTCATGTAATGGTAAAATATTGAAGTACATAAAAATCGGGATCCAAGGCCGATTTGCTATATATTGGATATCGCGAAATAACAGATCGAGTGATAACAGATCTGCAGTGTATTAGTAGTTAAACAAAACTAATTAAGGTTAAAAATTTGAAGTGAAAAAACTATTTGTAAAAAAAGTTGAAGTGAAAAATTAATTGCATGAACAATTATCTGTTGCACTGCCCCACCTTATATAGTGCTAAATTGGTAGTGTTGACTAGTTACTATAATATTCAATTTGTTGATAATTATGGATTAAGTTGTTAGGTAAAATTTTAGACTAAATATATTTAACAGTTTTTATTTTTGACTCTTTTGCTATGTCGAAATTCTCCCTTCTGTGTAAAATGATGCTAAAATTCCCACACCTGAGGGTATAGGTACTCTTACCCCAAACCAGAGAGAGACCACTGCCTGTAGTAATTGGATCAAATAGTTTACTAGCACAAATTATGAAGGCCTTTCCCCTATGTGATATGGTTATTGCAACAACTGCACTATTGGCACTATTGCCCCCTATTTTTAGCTCACCTGAGCACAAAGTGCTCATGGTGAGCTTTTGTGATCGCCCTTTGTCCGTCGTGCGTGTGTGCGCGAGTGCGTCGTCAAATTTTCATTCAAATTGGTAGATTTTCACCAAACTTCACAGGAATGATCCTAGGGTGGACCTCTTTCAAAGTTGTTCAAATCTTTCCGGTCCACTGCATATATAGGTCACCAGAGCTAAAAATAGATTAAAAAGTGAAAACTTTAAAAATCTTATTCTATGAAACCGCAAGGCTGAGAGCTTTCATATTTGATATGTGACATCTTCTAGTAATCCTCTACTAAGATTGTTCAAGTGATGCCCCTGGGGTCATTACTGGCCACGCCCCAGGGGTCACATGGTTTATATAAGCTTATATTGCATAATGACTTTAAAAATCTTCTCCTCTGAAACCGCAAGGCCTAGAGGTTTCGTATTTGGTATGTAACATTGTATAGTGGTCCTCTACAAAGAATGTTCAAATGATGCCCCTGGGGGGTCATTACTGGCCACACTCCGGGAATCACATGGTTTATGCAGACTTAAATAGCCAAATGACTTTAAAAATCTTCTCCTCTGAAACTGCAAGACCTAGAGGTTTCATATTCGGTTAGTAACATAGTATAATGGTCCTCTACAAAGATTGTTCAAATGATGCCCCTGGGTTCAAAATTGGCCACACCCCAGGGGTCACATGGTTTATATAGACTTAAATAGCAAAATGACTTCAGAAATCTTCTCCTCTGAAACCGCAACGCCCGGAGGTTTCATATTTGGTATGTAACATTGTTTAGTGGTCCTCTACAAAGGTTGTTCAAATTATGCCCCAGGGGTCAAAACTGTCTACACCCCGGGGGGGTCACATTGTCACATCAATAAGCCTCTAACACTCAAAAATCAATACAGCAGACGACATTCCAGCCAGGTGTATACAGTGCGCTATTTTTAGATTGTATCGAACCAGCTAGCCAGTTACACCGTGTTGTGAGGGTGCTTAAGAGAATTGTTGGAGATGACCATTGAAATGCATAGAAAATGTTACCCATGTTGTTGTGTAAGTAAATTAGCTGGATGTAATGTTAAGGCAATGTGTTTTATTTTGTTTTTTTTTGTTTGTTTGGATTTTTTGCGGTATTTAACAGTATTTCAGTCATATAACGGCGGTCAGTTAACCTTCTCACACTTTTCCTGGGTAAGCTGGTTTACCAGTACTAAGTGCACATACTTATGCCAGTAACTGACAACTGCCCTACTTGAATCCAGGCCTTTCCCCAGGATTTGGCTAAGGCACAGGGGCAAATACCCGTGGTTGGGGGTGGGTGTGGGAGGGGGTCAGCCCCTTCCACATTCGATTTTTTAAATACTTTTTATGTGTACTAAACCAAAATGTACAGTACTTCAGATCTATCACAAACATAAAAATAAACACCCTTTGAAAAGTTTTTTCCCTCTTTTGTTTTCCAGTGACATAACATTATCATAAATACAAACACTATAAAATTTATCAAAGAAACACAAAAACACAAGTGGCAAAAGTAATGTAACCTGGAAATATATAATGACACTTTTTACCTAAATGTATACCTCTTTCTATGAAGCTATTGGCATATTATCACAAAATTATCAGAAATGACTTTAAACAAAGCTTTATTTATACTTCATTTCATGTCTGAAATGTTCAGATCTTCCACTGTCCAACACTTATATCCAACACAAACATTTCATGTTAGTGCAAGCCCTGTACACAAATTAAGAAAGCTGTTCTTCATGGTTTCTGCTGGTGCCATGTGTCCACCAATATGTGATAATGCATAGTGTTCACTTCCAGTATCTGGTACTAAAAAAAACAACTTGTTCTTCTGAGAAGAGGTCCTTGTGTGGTGGCTGCTAACAAAGCATTGAGAACTTTGTTGGTGAGACATGATCTGTGTGTAGTTTTTACCTTGTTCATAGTAGAATCCCCTGTCACATTCTGCAAAACAAGTATAAAACATGTTTTGTGTGCTGCACACATTTATGTTACATGTTTCTGCAGTGACAGAGCCACAGACTCAATTACTGCGTCATTTTGTCTTTCCACCTAAGTTAGACTAGATCTAGATCTATAGTTATTATTTCATTATAAAATTAGAAATATACACTTTGCCTGTAAGCCAATTCAATGCAGTAGCTCCAAAGTAAAACTTCCATGATATAAGACGGTCTTATATATTAAGACTGATTGACTCTATATTTCAAACACATTGCCTCAACATTATATCATGCTAATTTACTTACACAACAACGTTCCGGTGGGGAACCTTTTCCATGTCAGTGGTAACAAAGACAGGCCATTTTTTAAATTTAAGATTTATATACATTACTATATATCGTTGGAAAGGTCTTTCCAAATGCAAATCAATGCACTTTAATTGAAGCCTCTATCATAAAGGGTATAAAAGTTATTGCATTTTGAAGTTGCCATGTATATCAAAAAGGTGAGGCAAAAAAAAGAACGTCTGAAGTCTATGCACTTAAGGCAATTTTACTGTGACAATCCAAGTGAAAAGTCTATAAAATCATACATCAAAAGAAAGATATTTCAATCAGGAGATCAATGCACTTTAAATGAAGCATTTATCACAAGCGGTCTGAAAGTTATTGCATTTTGAAGTTGCCTTGGTTAGCCAAAAATTGAGGGAAAAATAAGAACGTCTCAAGTCTATGCATATAATGCAATTTTACTGTGACAATCCAAGTGCAAAGCTTCTAATGTTACACATCAACAGAAAGATATTTCAAAAAGGAGAGCAATGTACTTTTAATAAAGTATCAGTCAATGAGGATAACAAAGTAATTGCATGTTTAAGTTTCCATTACTATCATCAAATGTGCCTATAGTTTATTGTATGTATAATTTTCGATGCATCTAAAATACAACATTCAAGCAAAATAAACATGTTGTAATATCATTTAAAACAAAAAAGATCCACTGTAGAAGAATTAATTTAAAATGAGGCTTTAATACTACATAGCTGTAAGTTATCGGAAAAAAAAGTTGTCATGGTAACTAAAAAAATTAAACTCTAAATGATAATTGTGTCAATGTCTCATTCAGTGAAATAGTTTTTATTTTTCTAAGCACACCAGTCTTTTCACCATTGTAACTAAACTATTTCAGAGTATGCAATACCTCCTACACTAGGACTTTCAGATCTCCTGCTTCGTAGTCCTCCAGGAGCTTGTAAACATAAACTGCCTCGTCACCTTCGTAGATGATATTGAAATATTCCGGATACCCGGGAACCTGAAAACACACAGGACAAAATTATTTGCAATATGTTAAGTCACTTACAAGATTGCATTTCATTTTAAAAAGTGTTAATCAGTTAAATATTGATTATTGATAGGAAATCCATCATTATATCATCAGTTTCCGGCCTACATTGGAAGATGTCTGTATGCCGAAGACCCATACCAACAACATGGAAACAACTTGCTTACTTTGGAAAATTCCGTGGCTTACACATGTCTTCAGAAATAACTCTGTTTACCAGGAGGCCAATGATGGACTGATTACCTTAATATGAATTGTTATTAGAAATTAAAATTGATTATTAAATGTGAGAAGTATGAAGCAAGAAGTATGTTCATTACAAGCTAACCATTCAATCTTTAATTATGGGTCCAAAAAGCAATTGCTATGGTTAATATGTGTCGTTTGTGTTATTTTGCAACTAAGTCTAATGAACAAATCAAATAAACTTGAAACAAAGTTGTATGGACCTTGACATACAGGCTATATTTTAAAAGTGACATGCCGGTTATATTTGAAAAGATAATAAAATTACAACTTATGTCAGGGATTTTAACTAAAATATCGGTGGTCCATACAACATTATTATGGAACTCCTGAAAAATAACCAAAAGCAAACACAATTAGGCCTAAATTAAAATTCTGTGTTTCCCCATTTATATACATTGTTACTGTTAATTGTAGATGGGATTTGGATAGTAGAACACTGTTATATATTATGAAATTATGTGTTGGTAGGTATTTAAAGGGAAACAAACACAATTTTTATTTAAGCTTCATAGTCAATAAGAAAACTTTGACCAATGTGAACTTCAGTGAGACACAAAACAAATGCACTAGACAAGACACACACGTACATAACAAACGCACAAACATGAATAAAACTGGGGTCACCGCCTTGGAACGGTCAATGCAAAAGAACAACATATATTGAAAATGGGTTCTGTGTGATACAACCTTAATTAATAATGTACCATATAAAAGTCTAAATCTCAAGAAAACATCTGGACAAACCATTTATTTTTATGGTTAAACTAGTTCCATGATTGTATGAAATTTCCAGTTTGTGATGATGAATGCTGCGAACACTTAACTCTAAGTTCTAACAATCATAAAATATAATGATATAATTATTAATTATAGTTCCTAACAAAATAACAAGAACATCTGAAAAAGGTCAAATTTCTACAGGTCATTATCTCTTCTAATACAGTTTGAATCAACTAAAACAATATTGTTTATTTATTATGTTAATTATTATTAACAACATGCACTTCAAATAATATGAATAATTTGTGTATCCGAAATATAGATTGTCCGAAATATATACGCTCGCAGCTCATCTTTGTGTATCCGAAATATTGAATGTCCGAAATATATACCCTCCCAGTTCAACTGCATCGCGGCAAATTGCGGCAAAAGATATTCACAGACATGTGGGCTCAATGTTCTTATAAATGCATCTTCTTTTTAAAAATCATAGTACAATTTATTCCAAAACAGTCTAATTAGCAATACGCATGGATCAAATATGGGTCATTTCTTACCAATTCGCTTGATTTTCTGTCTCGTCGTTTTTCATTACGTCTGCGCTTAAAATGTCGCCAAACATGTGCTTTCTACATAATTGATGACGTTTTACACAAAAAAGCTGTCCAAAAGAAGGTAATTTGTAAAATATAGTACTGGGGTTTTCCCCAAAGTTCAATGTCATCCGCCATTTTTTATGCAAAACTAGGTCAGGTGTCCGGTTCAAAGACAGAAAAAAGGCATTGAAGACCATTGAGTGTGAGAAAACTTCATTGTTTTAGTAAGATAAGATATTATTTAGTTTGACTGAACCAATAAATACAAACATTTCATTTAAAAAGTACATAAAACAAACTCCCAAAAATGTATGTTTACAACGGTGACACAATGGAGGAGCCTCGATTCGGTATCCCATTGACCTTGTTATCAGTGGTCATCCCCAAGGACCCTCTAAAGCACCCTTGAGTGGTTGAACATTTATTACAGGTAATTCCAACTCAATACCTAACAGAACTTGAAGTCATTAATCTGCTGTTGACTACGGCCATTAATCAAAACACACAGAAGTGGAAAATTACCACAAGGTGTTCATCACTTCTTAACACTAACACTCTGACACATAGGTCACAACACTGTGTAACTCTCTAGCTGCCTTCATAAGATCTAAAAATAGCACGCTGTATTACACTTACTGTGCTGAGAACTAGATCTACCTGGCTGAAATGTCATCTGCTGTTATTGATTTTTGAGTTAGCTGCTGTTAGATGCTTACTGGTGCAGTGCCTAAATCCACCATATTTGGGGGGTATTTGTAGGATATTTTCAAAAGTTGTTTACCAATTGACATAAAAATTCACATAAATCAAGTTAGGTTTAATCTGCATTTTGCTGTCATGTTTTTGTTACATTTCAAATACTTTGCAAATGAAAAATAATTATTGAAAAGGCCTAAACAGCGTAAAAAAATTAGCGTGGGAGTGCCTAAATCCGCCACCCCTCTTTAAAATGTTCAAATTGATCGAAAATAATATTCTTTGATGAATTCTATTTTCAAAGCAAAGTTTATTGACTTCTATTAACAGAACTCCCAATTTTGTTTATTTAAGGTTCATTTTATGATGTTAAATATAAAACACGGTGATCCGAAGTTGCTTGGTGAAAATCGTAGATCAGAACCGTGACATGCTTATTCCACATTTGACTATTGTTATTATTTAATTTTCTATATTAAGCAGCTCGATGTCTGTTGTTAATACAATGTTTCATTTTCTTCAAATACTCGTTTGTATTTCTATAAATAGTTTTGAAATTGAGGCCTTGCACGCACGTGGGAAAAATAATGGGGGTTTTGAGTAGCGAGACATTTGCGCTCTTCGTAAGCAGTTTTTTTTTCACATTTTATTGTATGTAATGCCAATGAATATTGGTTAATTTTATGCTGCACGTGCTCACATGGACAATTTAATTTTATCATGGACACCATGCGGGGCCTCAAAATTGCGCATGCGCAGAATGAAACAGATTCCCCGCATGCAGTTTGTTTGCATTTAGGGGTTATGTACAAAATAATTGGATTAAATAATCATTAATGCACAAATCAAGATGAAAACTCGCCAGCGTTGTTACGTGAAAGTGTCTGATTGATCGAGATCAACAGAATAGAAATCGCCGTTAAATAAACGCTTATTCGGATGGGTAGGCGGATTTAGGCAAGTGGCGGATCTAGGCACTGCGCCAGTATTGAAATTATAGTGTGCTGCAGACTGATTTTGGGATTTCAAGCGCTGCGGTGAGATCGATTTGGAAATTAAGGAACAGCGGTACCGCTGTTCTTAAAGCGCCTGGGGAGAGGCCTGTGAATCTGAGGTAGGGGGAGAATGGCCGTAGATATAATTTCATAACCAATCCCCACACAAGCTATGTGGCCGGGCTGGGAATCGAACTCACGAACCTCGGATTTGTAGTCCAGCGCTCTACCAACTGAGCTGCTCTACCAACTGAGCTAGCCGGCCCGACTTTGGCAATGTGTAAGAAATGTAGTCAATCAGTCTTAGTATATAAGTCCGTCTTTCACTTTAGAACTACTACATTGAATTTGTTTACAGGCGAAGTGTATATTTCTGATTTAATAATGAAATGCCATGTATGAAATGATAGCATTAGATTTATATCTAGGTGGAACTGCACAATTTTTTGTAAGACAAAATGATGCAGCAATCGAGTCTGTGGCTCTGACACTGCAGTCTGTTTCACCAGCATGTACAGAAACACGTAGCATAGAGCCTAAAGTCTAGTCATCTACTTCAAACCTTTCATTTGTACAGTTTAATTAAATGTGTGCAGCACACATAAAACTACACACAGATCAGGTCTCTCCAACAAAGTTCTTAATGCTTTGTTGGCAGCCTTGACCCAAGGACCTCTTCTCAGAAGACCAACTTTTTAGTATCAGATATTGGACATGAACACTATGTCTCATCAGCATGTGGGTTGACATGTGGCACCAGCAGAAACCATGAAGGACAGCTTTCTAAATTTGTGTACAGGGCTTGTACTAAAATGAAATGTTTGTGTTGGATACAAGTGTTGGATAGTGGAAGACCTGAATATTTCAGACATTAAATGAAGTATAAAATAAAGCTTTGTTTAAAGTCATTTCTGAGAATTTTGTGATAATATGCCAATAACTTCATTGAAAGAGGTATACATTTAGGGAAACCATGTCATTATCTATTTCCAGGTTACATTACTTTTGCAACTTATGTTGTTGTGTTTCCTTGATAAATTTTATAGTGTGTGAATTTAATGATTATGTTTTGTCATTGGGAAACAAGAGAGAAAAAAAAGCTATATCAAAAGGCTGTTTATTGTTGTGCTTCTGTTAGCCCTAAAGTACTGTAGATTTTGATTTAGTACTCATAAAAAGTTTTTAAAAATCTAACGTCAAAGGGGGTACCCCCCCCCCCTCCCACACCCACCCCCAACCGCGATTATTTGCCCCTGTGCCTTAGCAAAGGCCTGGGTATGTAACATTGAATAGTGATCCTCTACAAAGATAGTTCAAATTATGCCTCTGGGGTCAAAACTGGCCACATCCTGAGGGTCATCTGGTTTAAGTGACTTAAATAGTAAAATGACTTTAAAAATCTTCTCCTCTGAAACCGCAAGGCCCAGAGGTTTCATATTTGGTATGTAACATTGTATAGTGGTCCTCTACAAAGATTGTTCAATTAATGCCCGTGAGGTAAAAACTGTCCACACCCCGGGACTCACATGGGCAATATAAACGTAAATAGCAAAATGACTTTAAAAAACTTCACCTCTGAAACCACAAGGCCCAGAGGTTTTATATTTGGTTGGAAACATTGTATAGTGGTCCTCTATAAAGATTGTTCAAATGATGCCCCTGGGGTCCAAACTGGGCTCACCCCAGGGGTCACATGGTTTAAATAGACTTAAACAGCAAAATGGCTTTAAAAATTGTCTCCTCTGAAATTGCAAGGCCCAGAGGTTTCATATTTGCTATGTTACATTGTATAGTGGTCCTCTACAAAGACTGTTCAAATGATGCCCCTAGGGTCAAAACTGGCCACACCCCAGGGCTCACATGGTTGATATGGACTTGAATAGCAAGATGACTTTAAAAATCTTCTCCTCTGAAACTGCAAGGCCTAGAGGTTTCATATGTTGTATTTGACATTTTATAGTGGTCCTCTGCTAAGATTGTTCAAATGATGTCCCAGGGGTCAAAACTGGCCCTGCCCGGGGGTCACATTGTTTATATAGACTTAAATAGCCAAATGACTAAAATCTCCTGAAACCGCAGTGTTTTCGTATTTGATATGTAACATTGTATAGTGGTCCTCTACAAAGATTGTTCAAATTATGCCCCTGGGATACAAAGTGGCCATGACCCAGGGCGTCACATGATTTATATAGACTTATATGGCAAGTGGGCCTTAAACATCTTCCGTGTTGAAACCGTAAGGCCCAGAGGTTTTATATTTTGAATGAAACATTGTGGAGTGGTCCTCTTTAAAGATTGTTCAAATGCTGTCCCTGGGGTAAAAATTGGCCACCCCCTGGGGGTCACATGGTTTATATACATTTAAATAACAAAATGACTTGAAAAATATCCTCTGAAACCGCAAGGCCCAGTGGAATTATATTGGGTATTTAACATTGAAAAGTGGTCCACTACAAATATTGTTCAAATTATGCCCCTGGGGTACAAGGTGGCCATGCCCTATGGGTCACATGGTATATTATAGACTAAAAAAACATCTGAAACTGCAAGGCCCAGATCTTTATACTCAGGTAAGGCATTAAGCGCCATTTTTCCCTCTTGTTATTAGCCATTATGATGCCTTAAACTCAGGTGAGCGACCTAGGGCCATCATGGCCCTCTTGTTACTTGAAAATGTGACAGATTGATGAAGCTGTCATACTGTAAACCTTTTAACTTAAGATCAGTTTGTCATGTTTTCAAGGAAACAAAACAGAGGCAACATCAGAGAACAGAGGGGAAATACATTTGAGGTGTGTCGTGGGAAAACCGGACTTAATGCATGTGCGTAAAGTGTCGTCCCGCATTAGCCTGCGCAGTCTGCACAGGCTAATTCAGGATGGCACTTTCCGCCTATAGTGGATTTATGTTTAGAAGAGACTTCCTTGAAACAGAAAATACCATAAAAGCGTAAAGTGCCGTCCCGGATTAGCCTTGCGGACTGCACAGGCTAATCCGGGACAAGTCCTCACAGGCTAATCCGGGACAACACTTTACGCACATGCATTAAGTCCGGTTTTCCCACGAGGCGCCTCATTTGTACTTTGCGCTATAAAACTACAAAGGCTGTGTTATTTTTTCGGATATTTCATAAAAATCATAATTAATCGATACATCGCAGTATGCCGATTTTTGAATCGCTGTATTACAACTTTGGAATGCGCGAGCATCAATTACTGGTACCACTCTTGATGTTTGTGATAACGGAAGTGTTGTCACAGACACATGGGTCAAAACATAGAGAATAACAGGTAACCTGTTTTTCTATTTAACATACCATATTTTTCTTTAAATATCTACTTGAGCTGATTTTTTATATATTTAAAAAGTAAGGGCGGCACTGATTTTGCTAAGCCAACTTTTACACGTTCACGTACATGTAGTTATGGATTTCTAAAAGTTGACTGAATGATACCTTATTATTAACATTTCGTAATGATAAGTGAACTGTTTTCACTACGAATACTTTGATGACACGCATGCTCATTCATAAAATACTGAAAATGAGAACTGAAATGGATTGCAGTGATCAATTTCATCAGAGAACACACAATGCCGAATTGTTTAGAGATGCCATTTTGGAGTTGTGTATTGAAATTGACATTTCCAAGATCGTGTCAATATTGACAGTATTTGACTATAGTGTGTTCAATTTTTGGTAATAATGTTTTTGGTTCAACATAAACTGATGCTGTGTAGTGACTTTTAGTGTATTTAATTATGAATGTATTGAAATAAATTTGTATGGATGATTTATTGCGTTTCATAGATGACGTCATATCACTACCAAAGTATGGGTTTATGTGAATATTTAAAAAATAATGTTTTTGTGATTTATGACGCTTAAAAATAATAAACTATATACATTCTTGGTATCAAAATGTTTGTTTTGTTGAATCTGATTCATTTTTACTGAAACTGTTGACTTTATAATTGATTCTGAATAATATAACGTACCTCCAAACATTGACTGATATAAACGCTAGTGACCTGGTATAAAAAAATATCAGACACCTTTGTATCAGGCCGATATCAGCATAGTGGTATGATAAATCTTAAGTCTGGCATCATCAGGGTAATGGAATGTCATTAATAATTAACTGTATTGCTCTGGTGCCTGTGGTTTGAGGACAGGCAATGACTCATTGTTATTTCCGATGTCTTGTAGTGCACAACAATTATTGGCCATAGAAGTTGGATCCATTGATATGGAAACACTATACTTAAACTAATTCTATTAGGTGTTTGTCTTCTTTTGTTGCTTAATGTTTATCAAACACTCTCAAGACTTCTATGCTATGTCAAATGCTCAAGATGTAGCTCACAAATATTTCAGTACTCTGCATTTTTCCAAAGGTGTAATATTAGTTACACTGTTAGTAACTGACAGTGTATGGGATATACACCCTCAGTGGTTTCATATCATACGAGAGCGAAACTAGAGTATGGTATGAAGCCACTAAGCGTGTATAGCCCATGCACCCTCAGTTACTAACAGTGTAACAAATATATCTCACTGACTACCTGTCCCTGGTTTCTTTTAAATGATATCACTTGAAAATGAACAAAAGAAAAACTTCCAAACTAACACAAAATACAAACAAGGACGTCACGAAAATAAACAAAATGACGTCATTGGACAGCGTCATTAGACTTTAATGGAATATTGAAATAATACTCCTGGTATGGAAAATACCCCATGGTCATGTGCCTGCTCATAGCCAAGCAGATTGCATCATTTTTGTAGGGGGTGAGATATTTTGAAATACATGTTTTTCCAGTAGGGAATGCTAGCATAGTCTTGCCTGATTTAAATGTACTTCTTGTTTCAGTGGCTTTAAGAACATAATCTAGGTTCATGTTTACAGTGATTGTCCTGTCTGTCAGTGATTATGTGATTCCATCAGTCATGTAAGAGGCAAAGAAATGTAATATAAAACCTAATTTGTGCTTTAATGGTATTTTGAAAGTAAACATATACAATTTGATTTTCATAACCTTATAAATAAATTCCATATGCTTATTAAATCTTGCACATGATCTCATTTGTAAAATTGCATTTTTTCACTGAAGTCACAATTTGATTTCACAGTATCTTCTTACCTCCCTGATTAACTTCAGCTACTGCACATCTGTCAATGTCAAGGGCCAGTATCCAGGCATATACATGCAATTTGCTTGGCATCCTGTTGCAATAGAACTTTATTGATAGAATGGAAAGTTCCTGCTCAGAGCAGCGCTTGCAGTGTCTGGAAGATATTGGATTGCACTGGTGAAACGTGATTGCAGATCAGTGTTCTTAGGGGAGGTTATATGTCTTAAGACTTCTGTTTCCTGGACATCTAGAGGATTATTGGAGTCTTGACAGAATCCCAAATAATCAATTTACACAATGCTGTAATGTGATAAGTATTGTTGTGTTGTCAGTATGTTTCCAGTGTATAACCAGCTTTGTTATCAGGTCTGGTAACACACTGACATCACACTTATGCCTAGGTCACAAGTAGAATGGGCGCCGTCTGATTTTAACGAACAGGGTAAAGCATCGGCAGTTTTTTAATCTGTCGGGTGCCGCACCTTTTATATATTTTTTGCCTCATGTGGTCACAAACTCAGGCAGACAGTTTTTGCTTACTGACATGGGGAACAAGCAGTTTGAGCAGTGGGCTGCAACCGGCCAATAACTGGACGGCGCCCGTACGATGAGTATGTGAATCAGACGGTTCGCCACACAGGACTGTAGGATGATTACAACTCAAATGTATTGAAAAAAGTATCGAGTCAATGCAAGTTGGCCAGCCGGCGCCTGACAAAACGGGGGCCACCCGGTGCCTGTGCAGGCACCGTCCGATACCATGGCCGTACTGTACATCGCTCAGTGCCATTTCGGGCGCCAGGAAGGTGCCCACAAGGTCACTATTGAAATCAGACGATGTTTTTAAAATAAAGCAATTGTACGGCCACCGCCCAATCCAAGAAAATGCAGTCTAGCGATCAGACGGTGCCCGGTTGACGTGTTTTTGACCTCCCTGACCCTGAACAAAATCGCCTGGTCGCTGTTAATTTTAAGTATTCCATAAACTGCCACAGGCGGGATGCACTGGCAATACACTGGCAATACACTGACTATATATTGAAATTTTGTATGGGTATGTAAGGTTATATATATTAAGGCTTCAGCAGATGATGGCTGAAGTCTTGACTGAATTCCGAACCGTTAATGTCTTTAGGATTGAAATATTTGAGAAGTTGACGAGCTGCTTTCCTGCTCTTTGACAAATTCCCACTTTTACAGTAATTATCTGTTTACAGTACATTAGTGACTGATTCCAGTAAACATGTTGTTTTCCACAGTATTTTATTCAGTGTATTTGCACTGTGTCTACTATGTTGATGGTTGCATTCCATCACCATACTGAATTGTTTTAGCTTATCAGTAACTTGACTCAAATATCCCTAGTGGTTGTTATTTTTGACATTGTTCAGCATCCAAGCTAGAATTATTGTTAATATGCAACAAGACTCTTTCTATCTCTTGTCAAATCTTGGTGCCCCAAAGCCTTGGGCTCTTAAAAACATGATAAATGTGAATAACAGCAAAACAGAAACATTCATATTTTTGCCTGGGCATGTTTTCTAGCACTGGTATTGGACATCTAATTGGAGGTTAGGTCACTTGAAATGCAAAACACTCATGCAGAATATGGTATTGGCTTTTTGCCAGAGCTGAACGCTGAGTGAATTCTGACCATTGAACTAGATAATCTGACAAAATTCTGAGGCATGCCTCTCTCTTGCACAATGGATGGCATCAATATGATGTTTCCTTTCTGCCAAGCGTGTTCTAGTGTTTGAACATTTGTGTTTGATAAAGAAAAGACAATTTTTACATCCATTGTTTGTGTTGGTTTTGATATATACGTGTGTAACACTTGTGTGAATATTTTTACTGGAAGGATTTGGTAACATCTGGGCGGCAAGGTTTGTACATGTTAATGGCTGTATGATGATAATTCATTGTTGTTCTTGGTTTGTGTTACACTTTGATTTACTATGAGTTACAATAAATATAATCTCAGTGTCTGAAGTGGCTCTTCTTTCCTCATGTTATAAACCACAATGCCCACCAAAAAATATATTCTTCATCTGTAGCCAAAACGATTACAGTTTAGGACCAGATTTATAAAAACTGTACTGCATTTTGTGCCGAATTTTATATGGAAACTGATTCTTTGGACAAATATTAAGCTTCCAAATTAAAATTACACTGATTTTGATAAACATACGGATTCAGATTCAGGGTTGAGGAGCCATGTTATACGTTAAATATCTCTGTTGGAGTCGTTCCAACAATATTTCATGCAGAACATGGTAATTGCGTGTAGCCTCGTCAAAAATGATGTCTGTTTTTGGCACTTTAATGGTGTTGTGGTATTTTGCTTGGTTTTGCAGAAATTACTCAGTTATTTTCACATATAAAAGTATTTCTTGAGTTGATGTACTAATTTTCATAGTATACTGTAAATTCTCGCGTATAAGCCGCACTTTTTTTCAGCCAAAATTTGTAGCATTTTTCCGGTGCATCTTATACGCGGATATAAGCAAAAACTCCTTGTTTTTCTATCATAAATATCAATTGTGGTGTTTTGGGCGCCATTTTTAATAGCCACTCGATCGACGTCACTAAGACGCTTATATACGAAAGTATTCGTACCCGATACGTTTTGCACAGTTTTATATTGGGATCTTTTAAAAATATAGTATTATATAATATATACTCTTATTTTGTGTGTTTTATATTCTTAATTATTATTTTTCCAACATATATATGCAGTAAAACATAATACATAAAAAATAAGAACCAGGGTTAAATGAACCGTAGTGTAAACACCACCTGACAAACTACTTCACACCTTTTATACTGCTCTGCAAACAAAAAGGATATTGTAATTGATGATACTTGCAAAACTGACAATGTTTGTCAAACAGACAATTAGCGTTTATGGTGTAATTAAAGGTGTTGACACTTGAGACTTCTCAACACCTGTCAATACAGCGAAAACACATCTAGATCTCAATTTTTAGGTGCATCTTATACGCGGGGGCATCCTATACGCGAGAATTTACGGTAACATTATTGAGAAAAAGAGCATCTATTAGCATAATTAGTTTTCTTTTAGTCTAAACTCCAGTATGGTGCCTTAAAAGTTAAAATAAGAATTAAATAAGAATATAAAATTTCTAAATAAAACTATTGAAAATCTTTATATCAAAATGTTTAAGAATGTAAGTGTGTAAAAATTAATGGTCCGTGAATTTATTAACTGGCTTGCCTGATTAGTTTGGTAAAAAAACGCACCAAAACACAAACAAACAGACAACAACAAGCTGACTTCATTTGAGGCGTGTCGTGGGAAAACCGGGCTTAATGCATGTGCATAAAGTGCCGTCCCAGATCAGCCTGAGCACTCCGCACAGGCTTATCCAGGATGGCACTTTCCACCTACAGTAGATTTATGTTTGGAAGAGACTTCCTTGAAACTGAAAATAACATAAAAGCGGAAAGTGTCGTCCATGATGAGCCTGTGCGGACTGCAAAGGCTAATCAGGGACAACACTTTACGCACATGCATTAAGCCCGGTTTTCCCACGACACGCCTTATTTCTTTTGTCATCATCCAACATGAGTCAGTGCTAAATTAAGACCATTAGTTATAGAAGTCATTCTTTATAGATCATCAATACATCGTGACTCATGTAGAATATTCCTGTTTATCTTGGATACTATAATTATTCACTCTAATGCCTGTTCATTCATGGGAAATATACAGCTGATTCATAATTAATAATCTGCTAGACATTGATTGATCATTGGGCTATTATTTCAGTCAATATCTTCTTAGTTCTCATTACTTTCCGTTAGGCAATCTCGGATTCATGTGACTTCTATTACTTCTAAAAGCATCTAGAATAATCGGTTATCGCAATTGCTTGTATTTATTATTTAATCTGTTAGATGTTTGAATTATTACTATACTAAGCTTTGGGTTGTCTATACCACTGATATCTTTATGACCATACTTAACTAAATGTATCATTCATATTTTTAGCTCACCTGAGCACAACATGCTCATGGTGATATTTAAGGGTCACCTTTTGTCCGTCGTGCATCATGTGTCAACATTTTCATTCAAAGAACATCTCCTCCTAAACCGCTGGACAGATTTTCACAAAACTTCACAGGAATGATCCTTGGGTGACCCTCTTTCAAAATTGTTCAAATCGTTCCGGTCCGCTGCATATGTAGGTCACAGGAGCTAAAAATAGATTTAAAAACTGAAAACATTAAAAATCTCTGAAACCACAAGGCCTACAGGTTTCATATTTGGTATGAAACATTGTATAGTGGTCTTCTACAAAGACTGTTCAAATGATGCCTCTGGGGTCAAAACTGGCCACACCCCGGGGGTCACATGGTTTATATAGATTTGAATAGCAAAATGACTTTAAAAATCTTCTCTGAAACAGCAAGGCCCAGAGGTTTCATATTTGGTATGTAACATTGTTTTGTGGTCCTCTACAAAGATTGTTCAATGATGCCCCTGGGGTCAAAACTGGCCACACCGGGGGGGGGGGGGGGTCACATGGTTTATATAGACTTGAATAGCAAAATGACTTTAAAAATCTTTCCCTCTGAAACCTCAAGGCCCAGAGGTTTCATATTTGGTATGTAACATTGTATAGTGGTCCTCTACAAAGATTGTTCAAATGATGCCCCTGGGGTCAACTAGGGTTCAGGGTATACCCAATTATATTTTATTCCATTAAGCGTCCTTATAAATTCTCACTAACAGAAAGTCTTTATCTCAATTTGCAATGCTTGAGGTACAAAATAACACAATCTGCTTCAGTTATTGTAAAATGTGGAAAGAACAGCTTTAAATCAGAGGTCTGCTTTGAGAACAAACTAGCTTGCTTGTATACCGAAATCAATATCTGATGTCGCCCATTTAACGTTGAACATGTTGATGACACATGTTGCTCTGTAATGAAATCTGTGTGCATAAAAAGGGTCCTTTTCTCTCAAAGGGGCCTTGTAAGCTAAGCAATGTTTTTTGTGATGGGGGGGGGGGGATTCTAAGGTTGAATTTAATTCACGACTGATTAAGACGATACTGATATTGATCTGTTTGGGAAATTTGTCTCAATGAAGTGAATAAGATATTGTTTGATGAAACGTCCATGTGATAAATGTGCGTGTAATTTAGATTTCTTAGGCTAAAAAAAAATAATGAGTTGTTTGGCACTTTTCCAAAAAATCAGGAGGAAGGTCGCATATTTTTTTTATTGATGTATTTTTTGTTCTCCTGCTCTTTTCTATTGGCATTATGTAATGGCTTATTAAAACAAGTGAATAAATACAGATTATAGATAATTTTAAAAGCTGGGGTCCTCTTCTCTGATTTTGTGGTGGGAAAGCAATTAACCTACATTTGGAGAGTGGGCAGAGCTTATCAGACATTGATTGGTGATTAGAGCAGTCAGTTTGTAAACAGAGACACATGTTTGAACAAGCAAGCAGTGACAACTATGCAACTTCTCCTGCCATCTATCAGATGAGACCCAGGATGTAAACACACTACACTGAGTCAGCAGCTTTCTACTGGCTTTGTAAAGTTCATGACCTTTTTGTGGGTGTGATTATCTTTTCCAGGGAAATATGTAGCAGACAACAAAATATTTTATTTGAATATTAACAAAGCGAAACTCCAGTTGGGACATCAGGAGAGAATTTATTAGCAGCCCCAGGTTCTTTATGGCAAGTGACCAATTGGCGAAAAATTGCACAGCATATCACAAAAACACATAACAAACAGAAAACACCGCCTTGGAATGGTCAATGCAAAGCATTGAAGGTTTAAACTGGTGGACCTCACACTTGGCCCAGAGTTGTTAACAAAACATGTAGTGTAAATAAAAATTAACCTCCAATATTTTTTGGAAAAGAAAATCAACACTTATTAACACAGATTTTCTTTTAAAAAATATGGAATGCTATTACACAAGCTAAAGAATATACGAAACTATCGTTTAAATCAACAAATAGACGATATTTGTAAAGGTTTCCAATGGAATATGACATTTTTTGCAAAATTTACACAGTATTTCACAATTTGTATATATCCGATTTATATAATTAAATCAGACAGGTAGAAATTTATTGGAAATACCGAAATCTCCACCGGGTTACTCTTCTTTAGCTATGTTAAAATGCGGATTGGTTTAATTTTAAGCCAATGTCATATATGTAAACATCGTAATTTTAGTAATAGTTCTTATGAACATTTATGGTGTTGAGGCGTAAAAAAAAATGCTTGTTTCAGGTAACATGCCCCAAAAAATTAGGGTACGTAGGTCGGGATTTTTTTGGGGGGGGTAAACATTGTTTATAAGTGGATACTATCAAAACAAAACACTTATTTATCCAAAAACAAATTTAATTATTGAAAAAGGTAAATAAACCAAAAATCAATTTGACAAACCCAATAAAATGTTCTAGGGTCGGGGCCTTATTTTTAGGGTTTACGCCGTATTGGTCCCAAATCTTTTTTTTATTTACGAAAGGCATAGTTCAAAAGCACTTGGTACGAATGGAATATACTATAATGTACATGCTTGTTTACTCCCGAGTCATCACCAGTTATCACATACAGAAAATAGACCATAGCAAGTTACCAACATGTTAATAATTCAGATTTCAATGCATAGTTTTTGTTCGGTAACATGCCCATTAGAAACACTTTCTGCAAAGTTTTATTTTTATGAAAATATTTCTGGACTGCTCCTTTTAAAACCCGGGCGCGATCGTCAAAAGATAGTTAATAAAAAAAAAATTGGCATTTAAAAAAAAATTGTGGCGGGCCATAAAAAAACGTTGCGGCGCTGCCTGAGAAACAAATCATTAAAAATCATTATTTTTTTTTTAGCCTTACTGATGGTTGCTTATCAGTTGTCATTTGGTTTCTTTTTAGTTCCCCTGAGCATGATGTGCTCAAGGGTGAGCTATTCTGGTCAGTCACCGTCCGGCGTCTGGCATTGTCGTCAACAATTTACTTAAACAACTTCTCTGAAACCGCTGGGCGGATTTTAACAACTTGGCAATAATGTTCCTGGGATGGTCCTGTAACAAATTTCTTCAATTCATTTGAATATCTAGAAAACTCTGGTTGCCATGGCAACCAAAAGCTTAAAAAACAGGAAAACTTCTTGTCCAAAAACACTGGCTGGATTTCAAAATAATTTTACAGAAATGTTCCTTGGGTGACCCTCTACCAAATATTATTTTGATTCGTTAAAAAAACATGGCTGCCAGGGGGTGGGGCAGTTTTCCTTATTTGTCTATATTGAAAACTTTAAAAAGTCTTCTTGTTTGAAAGCACTATCTAGATTTCAAAACAATTTCACAGAAATGATCCTTGGTTGACCCTCTACCAAATTTCAGAATATTTTGATTTGTTAAAAACCATGGCCACCAGGGGGCGGAGAAGATTTCCTTAAATGGCGTTATTGAAAATCTTCTTGTGCAAAACTACTGGCTGGATCTCAAACAATTTCGCAGAAATGTTCCTTGGGTGACCCTCTACCAAATTTCTTCACATTATTTTGATTCATTAAAAAACATGTCCGCCAGGGGGCGGGGCAGTTTTCCTTATATGGTGTTATTGAAAACTTTAAAAATCTTTTTGTGCACAACAAGTGAACAAGTGGCTGGATTTCAAAACAATTTCACAGAAGATAGTTTTTGCAGAAATGTTTGTTGGCTGACCATCTACCAGATTTCTATGACTAATTTTGTTTCGTTAAAAAACATGACCGTCGGGAGACTGGCCAGTTCTCCTTTTATGGCTTCTTGTCTAAAATCAGTTAGAAATAAGTTCACAGAAAGGTTCCTTGGCTGACCATCGACCAGTTTTTTTTTGTTGCTATAAAACATGGCTGTCAGTGGCTCGTTGTTGACAACTGTTGTCAACTTTACTTCAAACATCTTATAACATGCGATTAAATTTTTACAATCCAATGATTCATTAAATTCAGGTGAGCGACCCAGGGCCAATTGGCTCTCTTGTATCAGTTTGCATGTATTACTTGGTCAATAAATATTGTTTTGTTTTATTTTTTATCGAAAGCAGGTTTTATATTTTGTACTACACTGCAGATCCATTATATCGTGATGCGTTATTTCCGATATCCAATATCTTGCGAGTCGGCCGTGGATCCCAATTTTTTTTCATGTACTTCAATATTTTACTATTACACGACATTCATAAATAAATCCAGTTTGGTCCGGATTTCGCGCCTTCATCGCTACCTTTCATTCACACTCTTGTAGTGTGACAAACAATAATCCGACCCGCTCAACATCAAAGTGTAACAGTTTGACGTCATCATCTGACATTGCTCGTGCCACCGATGACGTCCTTTCACTGCTGTCGCTTTAATTAGCACGCCGTCCATGTGGAGGGTGTATACAGTAACTGTATGTCATAGATCAATACTGACCTATCTGAATGACAATAACGTTATCAATATGGCGTAAATGTTTCTTGTTTGTTTAAGAAGAAATGCTAACTGCACATCGTTTGCGATATAGATACCCAATTTTGTTGTTATGCGCTATGAAACTTTTATACAAAAGTAAAGATCTCAATGTTCTCTGTGCTACGAAGTCTTTATACGACAATCAATACACCAATCAATACACCCATGCGGATGACGTGACGCTGTACATGTCAGCATAATTTTTCGCTCGCTTTTCTAGCAGAACAAAGGATTTACACGAAATACATGTGCAGTTTAATTGTAAATTGAAATTGTGAACAGTAAAATTCACATAGGTGGAATTTATTATACGCAATTTGAAATTAATTATAGGAAATAATGTTATATTTTTATATACAAATGAAATATTTTAAATATGGATATAACACATTGTGGATGTTAACAACAATGAAAAAGGTGCGTTAATTACGTTTGTTTTGAGATCGTGAAAATATGCCAGTGTATACATGTATATCTATATGTACATTAATGACCTGACAAGTTATATCGTGATCCCGCTATATCGCGATCCATGGACCCCTCGAATCGCTATATAACGGATCTGCCGTGTATCATTACAGCAGTATAAATGCCTTTGCTGGCATTTAATAATTTGTCACAGTTCCAAATATCCAACTTTTTATCATCTGGATGTATTGAAGCCCATAATTTACACTGCCTATTAGTGTAAACACTCTGCTCTGAAGAATACATAAAGCACAAGTTAATTTAAGTTAATTTCAATAGCCTGGTAAAGTGTCCTATTTAAACCATCTGGCACATTCTACCTGCTTTACCATTAGTCCTATCTGAACCCTTGTTTCTCGTTTCAGCCGGTTTTATAAATACTGCCTATTACCTGTAGTATTAGTGAATCGAATGATTTTCAATCAGTGTTTTTACATTGTGATTTTATACCCAGTGTGTTTGAGTAAATGTTTGTTAGGTTATGTGATATACACATGATGTGAACTTTTCAACTTTTTGGTCTGTAATTAGTTTGCTGCAGGTTATTGGAGTTTTCATTTATATGAAATTATAAGGCATTATACACATGATGTGAACTTTTCAACTTTTTGGTCTGTAATTAGTTTGCTGCAGGTTATTGGAGTTTTCATTTATATGAAATTATAAGGACTTATTTTAATTTTTGTGAAAATTGTGGAGGATTGTTCATCTTTCATGGAGTTAATTTACTTAAAAACGGGTACAGGTAATTTATAGACATGTATGTTTTTCTGTAGGAATAAAAGCTCGGTAAAGTAATTGAACTTAGAGTACTATTACACATTATTGGCTCGCCAAAGTTTGTATTAATTAAAATCATGCATTTATATAATTACAATACAAATTGTACCTTAAAGGGACCTGTTAACAGATTGACGAATTGACATTTTTCGGCGTAGCTGTCTAATATCACTTTTGACCTAGATTTCTTGCGATAATTTTATGCAGCTGGAAAACTGAATGCAAATAGAATTGGGCAAATTTTCTAATTTTGTAAGGGAATGCAAACGTACAACAATGGTTTGATGTCTACCAATAACTGTTGCATATATTTGGGGATATAATATTTACATAATTGTTTACATAAGCGGTTAAAATAAAGTTATAAACATATCTTCGACATACACTCTAGAACTGAACACGATTATGAACAATATTACTGATTGTATGTCATGAACAGAATGTAATATTGATTCACATTAAATATTTATTTTGTTTAGCCTACATCAGCGACACGCTCTATAAATAGCAATAACAATGATCCCATTGGTTGATCGATATCTGAGAATTATTGTGCTATGAAACATTTCGGAGCCATACATAGATATTCGGCGAAGATTGGTATGGAATGGTCTATTCTAGCATATTCAGCACACTCCAGAGAAAGGGTGCATCATTCGAAAAATAGCGCGCGATATAGCTGTGCTACATACATTCATCAATTAGCGTCCGGAGAATCATAAACCCGAGAATTTCAATAATGGGGAATGATACGTATAGTATATTAGTTAAGATAGCTACCGTAAATACTCAGTCATAAGTCTATCCGCTCATGAGTCGGGGGGTAAAAAATCGTAAGAAAATTGACAAATTTGTGTATGTTCACTGCATAAGTCGGGTCAGAATTTACATTTTTTAGGCAACATGAAATTCCGCGTCGGAGTGTCAGTTATCGATAAATCGTTGGAAGCGTAAATATTTACTATAGCCAACCTGTCAGACAATGCGTTTGCATTTGCCAGGCTTTTTGAAAAATTTCAGTATGTCCTGTTTAAAAATTAATATATTTGTATCCGACGTAAATAATTCAGAAATTAGTTTGCACTTAAATCCACACTAGTAATATTCCACAGGTTATTATACTCCAGAAGTACACTTTCAATTCGAATCAAACAATTCGGTCACAGTAATCCACTCTTTACGTTTTATTATGTCAAAACAATTAAACCATACATGCCATAATTTTTTCAGGCCAAAACGGGACATTGCCAAAAAATCGCCGGGACATTTGACATTTGACGGGGACACATTAATATTGTCAGTTTGTCCAGAAAAAAAAGAGTAATAATAATAGTTTCTCGTATCTAACCTAGGTCCTATTCCATTTTGTGGTCTATATAGTTAAAGTAATATTTTTTATTTAGTTATAGTTCAAACAATAAACACCCAAAATGAATAACACAAACATACACACGCATATATTTTAATCATATTTATTCAATAATATAGATGATAACATGTATTTTTAATTATGACATCAAAGAAATTATACGAAACACGCAAATATAAACACTGATTGTCAAATAAACAAATGCGTTTACAAGGGAGACTACTCCACCAGACTTATACTTGGGCTACGTTCCACTATATACTGCGTCTTTAACTGCATCAAACTTTGCGATGTGAACAATACGAATTTAAAGAAAGTAATGATTGTTTTTGCATCTTTAATTCTCGAAAAGTTCTCAATTTATTTTCATACTTACCTTCAAACGTTACCAAACTAATGTATGTAATAACACCTATTCCATTTAAAATCAAAATAACAACAAACACAGTTCGTTTTTTATTCCGAAGCAATGCAACAATCAGCAGCAACTAGCGACCGCGGATATATGACCCCCATCCCGCGAAAGTGTGACAAACGATCAATAAATCGCTAATGGGGTATCATTACTGCTGCTCTTTGACACGCGGCTAGCGGGTATTGTTGTCATAGGGACCGATAAAGGGATTAACGATCTGAAGTTAATTGTTGGCCCAATGTAAGTTTTATGGTACACTAACATCGATTTTGTGATTGACCGGGACAAAATGCATCTCACCGGGACGCCGGGACAGACCTCGCGAAACCGGGACAATCCCGGTGAGACCGGGACGTATGGCATGTATGCAAGTTGTGAAAATTTAAGCCATTGGCTAATTTGACGAATGGTAGAGTACCGTAAGCCTTGGCTAGGATTTTGCATCTAAATTTCCAAAAAAATTATGGGGGAGCATGCACCCAGACCCCCCCTAGTTCACTTCGGCGTTTGAAGCTTTGGCCTCCTCAATTGGTCATTGAGCTTCCTTGAAAAAATCTTAATGACAACCCTGGGTCTCATAACCATGAACTACCATACCATGGTTGACCATGGTCAAATACATTGCATTTTGTTTTCTATGCTAGAATGATGATGATGATGATTGATGATGATGACGCATGTCACAGCTTTTTGCAGCTTTGTATGCTAATGATTATTTTAGTAGTCCTTTTAAATTGAAATGTATATCAATATCCGAATTGTTTGTACGAAACATTGTTACATCTGTATTTCAAAACTAAATTCTATGTATATTTAACATTACTTTGTTTATTTGAAACCAATTCTTGAACAAATATACGCCAGGTCGTATTCACATCTCAAACATTTGATACAGAGAGTGTGTAACGTTTGGTAAACAACAAAAAGAAGTATTTAATTTACATACCATTCAGTTTCCCTCCATGTAAATATTGGAAACTGACCAATCAGAAACAATGTATTGACTTACTGAAGGCAAACTTCCACTAACACTTACCAACACAAATCCTTGCAAGCAATGTTATTATTTGGATCACAATCTGAAACAATAAAGTTATTTTGTATTTCAAATATCTGTTGTCTGTTATTTGTATCTAGTTAATGCACTTTAATCAGTGTCAATGAAAGGCATGATAATGATAATGTATTTTGATGGATGATAAAGCAGACCATGGTATTTGATGGTCAGCCATGGTCGGCAGTCAAATACCATGTTGACCATGGTCATGATAAAGCAGACTATGGTCAAGACCATGATATTTGATGGTCGACCATGATCGACCATCAATTACCATGTTGACCATGGTGTAATTTTAGTTTGGGATGTCTTAACTAAAACTAAAGCAGTTGGACTATCCAAAAACAAATATTACATAAAGAAAAAGTTTATAAAAAGATTTGCCTTCCCTGGGACTAACCACTCAGCCATTCTGAATTTTAATGCTATGTAAGTGATACAGGACTGGTGTTTTCCAAAATACCGATAAAAGGGTTACAAGCGCCTTATAATTGCATCCATTTCAATTGATGAATCGTCATAGACAACACTTTATTTTCAATTTCTTATATATCTATTGATTATCTTTCTCAAATACTGGTGTATTTTTGGTATAAAATACATAAGGCCAGATAGAATTTCTGTATTTCACACTGTGAAATAAAAATCGGTATTCAATGGCTGGAAAAAAAATACTACTTTTATGTTAATTGAGTATCCTATATTTCCGTAACCTTCCGAGCGACTTTGGGAAGCACCCTGTTCTATTTATAGACACGATGACGCAGTTACAACATGTTGATTGAATTGAATTATGTCATTGATGTACATGACATGTATTCATGTGCTTTCTGTAACAGCACTGGTTTGTTCAGATTTAATAATCATTTGTTTTGTGGAGTATTGGTGGTGGTGTTTTGATCAGAAGGAGGTATATAATAAATAAAAGAATTCCTGTTTTTCACACTGTGAAATAAAAATCCATATTCAATGGCTGGAAAAATCGGACTATTTTTATGTTCATTGAGTATAGTATATTTCCGTAACGTTCCGAGCGACTTTGGGAAGCACCGGTTCTATTATAGACACGACGACGCAGTTACAACATGTTGATTCGAATTGAATTATGTCATTGATGTACATGACATGTATTCATGTGCTTTCTTTAACAGCACTGGTTTGTTCAGATTTAATAATCATTTGTTTTGTGGCATATTTGCGGTGGTGTTTTTATCAGAAGGAGGTATACACCCCCTGTACATCGGTAAACCAATTTGCAGATGATAAATCAAATTTCAGAGTAAACATGTCGGACAAATTACTTATGGCAGTAATTTATTTACAAATACTCATATCTTTAAGGTAAGTTTCAACATTTAAAATATCGCACAAGATACAATTATATTTTGTATGTATAATGCGCTGTTACAAACGATTCCTAATGGCAATTATTTGGCCAAATTAGTATGAATTGGGTTAAGAATTTAGAATGGCAATTATTTGGCCAAATTAGCATGAATTGGGTTAAGTATTTAGAAAAATCAGTAAAGTTGGCAATATTTTATGTAAAAAAGTACTGATCAATTAATGTTTTTGCAATTATTAATGTACGACCTTATGCATCTGCCATTCTTCTTTGTATATCTGCTTCATGCGTTGTTTAAATGCACCAAATAAGCGTTATATTGCTATTTTCGTGGGACAACATAATGTAAAATTGATAAAGCCCTAACTTTAATGTGATAAAGTCCAAACTATTTTTTAAAACTGAATGGATAATAACCAAACTTGTACAAGATTGCTTTATGTAAATGCTATAAATGTATGCATTTAAACCATTTTGAGCGAGATTTTAACATTGTTGACCACAAAAGTTCACTTAAGCATTGTGCAACAATTTTATGAAAGTAAACATTCAGTGTTCTTTTAGGGCCAATTTTGGGCCAAAATTCGGCCCCATTCCTCTCTGCTAAAAAAGTATATATTTTTCCCTATATTTGCCTTAAAATTCCCCTCAGAATATAAGCTTTATTTTGAAAAAAAATTGACCAAAATCGGACAAAAATTTACTAAGATAGATGCATTTTCGTAAAAAATCAAAGCAATCTTTCATCAAACCAATTTAGTGCATAGTCTAAGTTATCATTTCTAGCAAAACAGTTGATTAATTTTTTATAACAAAGTAGAATATAAGTATGTAATAGTGCTTTTCTAAATAAAAATCATTCCCTTTTTGCCGTAAAATACACCTTCTGAAGGACCCCGCCACCTTTCCCCCAAAGGTGAAAAAAACACTGACATTGTTAAGGTTCTTATCACACTTTACTGCTGGAGAATTATTCAAAGGGACTGCCAATATAAAAACTGGAAAAAGTGCGGGACCAGATCTGATCTTAAATCAATTTATAATAAATGGCAGAGATGAACTTCCGCCGTATTTGCTTAAATTGTTTAACAAATTATTATGTCGTGGATATTTTCCAGATAAATGGACCGAACGTTTTATTTTACATATACATAAAAAAGGGGATTTAAATGACACAACTAATTTTAGAGTGATACCTATGTTAAGTGTCATAGGTAAATTTTTCACAAATTTGATTAAAGGTAGGCAAACTGGGCTGAAAGTACCATGTATTGCTGGCAGTGCAAGCTGAATGTCGAGCGAAAATGGGAACAACAGATAACTTATTTGCCCTTCACCGTCCGCATACTTGAGTAGGAAGCATTTTAACATGACTATATCAATACCACTAGCACCTTTTGAGTACAATATATCCTCCATGCCATTGATATAGAAAGAAAATAAAATCGGGAACAAAACACTCGCCTTGTCCTAGACCTAAATGACTCACAGATGCAGTTCCGATATCATTATGATGTCTTACTTTTGTGTACACATGAGTATGCAGTGCTTTTATAGCTGTAAAACGTGATCCTCAAATACCGAGTCTGTATCTTCTGTACCAAGGATATCCCTTACAATGTAATCAAATGGCTTTGTAATGTCTACAAAACAACAATAAATTTGCTTATTTTAATTTAAAATATGTTATTAAATGGTGAAGGACAAAAAATTTAATAGGCGTCAAAATCAGCACACATAATGACTTTATATTATCGGAGACAGGGATACTTGACTTTTTAACTTTGATTAAAATGAATATAATAAAGTACTGGTTTAAGGTGATCTGTGCTCCAGACCATAAATTCATTAAAATGATACATGTATATAAAATTATGCTAGACGTTATTGATTTTGTTTGTTTGTTTGTTTGTTTGGATTTTTCGACGTATTCAACAGTATTTCAGTCATATAACGGCGGTCAGTTAACCTACTCACACTTTTCCTGGGTAAGCTGGTTTACCAGTACTAAGTGCACATACTTATGCCAGTAACTGACAACTGCCCTACTTGAATCAGAGGTAGGGGGAGAATGGCCGCAGAAATAATTTCATGACCAATCCCACACAAGTTATGTGGCCGGGCTGGGAATCGAACCCGCGATCCTCGGATTTGTAGTCCATCGCTCTACCAACTGAGCTAGCCGGCCCTAGACGATATTGAAAGTAATCCCCATAAAAAAAAAAATGGGCAAATCAAGTGAAATGTATTCTAAGTTCATTGGGATTCTGTCATGTCTGCTTGGCACAAGATGTTGGTGATCTCAATGGTTTTTTGTGTGTTTAAGCAAAGAATAACTGACACTTTTGTCCAAGGTGTAGAAGGACGCATAAATGGCTGTTCAATGGCATTATTTTGTAGAAATATCTTCTGTTTTGAACTTTAATTTTACCTTAAATGGGTTAACATCGAGAAGGTAAGGTGAAATAATACCGATATCAGTAATATAGTGTTTGCCCAGTTCTGGAAGATGAATATCATCTTATTTTTTTAATGTAACATCTACTCACAAACAAGACAAAAATACAATACATATATCAGTATATTATATACGTCACCCAAGCTTGTTAAAAGCCACAGAGTTATTTTCCTCACAGAATCCAAATACTAGCAAGTTACTAGCTGTTTACGCATGTAGAGCTTTGAAATTACAAATATTGTCAGTACATGATGATTAATTACAAATATTGTCAGTACATGATGATTAATGCTATTTTAATGCTAAGTTACAAGCAGTACATATAATTTTTATGAATAAAGTGCATATTACTTTAATGTTTTACTTAGATACACATTATTTTTGCAAAGCATGATAATACAGTACCGATAACTTTCACGTATTACTTAAATATACAGTATTTTTGTAAAGCATGAGAATACAGTACAGATCACTGTTATGTATTACTACGATAACAATTATTTGTGTAAAGCATGAGAATATATTAGAGATCACTTTTATGTATTACTAGGATATAAATTATGTTTGTAAAGCATGATAATACAGTACAGATTACTTTTATATAGTACGCGCAGATAAATATAAATAAATTTATTTCTCTTTCTTAAAGCGTGATATTATTTGTTCCTATTTGTATAATTGTTATTCATGACGATAATGGGCCATGTTGGCCTTATTCGTTTTTTATATGCTTCATTGTACAATTTTTTAATAAACTTTATTTTTCTTCTATTACATATAATAAAAATATGTATATGTAAGGAAAACTAGCACAAAGCAAACCTTCCTTTGCAAAAAATAATCATTTTATCGCGCAGTTTGAACTTTATCCAGTTTAAGTTTGGACTTTAATAACACATTTTCTTCAAACAGCTCGGCTTTATCCATAAATAAGCATACCATTCCAATATATAATTGATTTTAACCCAGAAACCACCACGGCATCAACTAACAAACGTTTGAATGCCCTTTTAGATAGATTATATCACTTCTCTGTAACGGTTTAGTTCACTGATGTGCCAATTTAGATGCCAAAAATTAAATAAATACGTACATTTTGTGAATATTTTGTATTTCCCCCAGACAATTTTTATATTTCTTCTTAGAAAAACGTAGATTTCTGGCTATACGCTTAATACATGATGGCTTTGGACATTTACTTTATACATTTGTACAATAATTTTGTATATATACTGACTTAAATCGACGCAATATTCAAAATAAGTACCTACCTGTCAATTGCGGACGATATGTTTTCTCTGAAATTTGATTTATCATCTGCAAATTGGTTTTCCGACGTACAGGGGGTGGTATATAATAAATAAAATACTGCATGTCTGTGGTGTTCCAGTAGGTTGTATCGCTCTCGTTGATTGTGTAAAGTTGTATTCCACGAGCGCGCAGGGTAATCAAATTGTGCGATATAAGACACCGGAACACCAGGGTCATGTAATATTCGCTAAATTTCTTTGTTAGTAGTATTATAGCGTTTTTATATATGAATGGGTGTTGACCTACATCCCTTCCTGTTGCCAGACTTTATTTTTGCTGTTGTTCACAATAAGACGTAAGGAAGTTAATATGAGGCATGTTGTGGTAAACCCCGGCTTAATGCATGTACGTAAAATGTCATCCCGGATTAGCCAGTGCAGTCCACACAGGCTAATCCATGACGACACTTTCCGCTTTTATGGTATTTTCTGTTTCAAGGAATGTCTGCAAAATGCACTGGTATTGATGTGTACTTGTTTAAAACTTTACAAGTGTGTTAACTGTACATTTTCAAAGAGTGAGGGGCATATCGTAGGTATTTTCAGAAATACAGACAAAATCTAATCAAAACGCTGACAGCGTAGAAAGACTGTTGGCGAAAAAAGAAACTAAAAACGTGTGAATTTTTAGTGCAGTTTTTGCTAAAAACATTTGTTTGAATGAAGTTCAATTTCCCACCTTTTAACTTGATAACATGGCTTCTTATGCCATAGTATAAGACATCATAATCAAAATTAATTTGTAAGTGACAAAGAAATATGTTTCAAGCTAATTATCTAATGCAGACGGAGTTATATACATGCCAGTTAACAAGTCATTCGGCAACGAGCCATGCAGAATAACCAATGAAGCCTGGTATTTGGAGTATCGATTGTTAGTGATTCATAGCCTACTGAGTCAAAAGTTTTAAGTAGGTCATATGATGTGTGCTCTCCAGTTTCCATACTACGGTTTAAAATTTATACATTGCAGTAATTTGTTGTCAAACTATTTAGAACTATTTAGAATAAGCATCGGTGACAAGAAATAACACGTTCGCAACTAGTAAAAAAATATCCGATGTAGCACAATTATTTAGTGTTATTATTCCAGGACACCCAGGTGAATATTTTCGGTTACATACAAGTAAATAGCGGAAACAGGGGTGTCATTAGTTTGATGACATTTTTAATAAATTGACTTTTTAGAAACTATCATTGTTATTAATAAGATGAAGTACACATTATAATACACATGACATGCATTATCTTAATAATTAACAATTAATAAAACAGGCGTTGATTTTTGCTGTTTGAAAGAAGGACCGTTACAGGTTTTGATTTACTGACTCGTAGCCTGCAAAGAAACAATTTACTTTGAAATTCCTATTTATCTTGAATATATCTTTCAATGAGCAATTCTATATGGGTGGAAGTGTTAAGAAAAAATCTGTACATAGTCACAGTTCAATGAAAAATGCCCTATGCTATACAATGTTATAAAATTAATATTGTGCACATGCAATAGTAAATCATATTCATTTCATTCATATTGATTTCACCACTACTCCTAGTAATTTGTCTTGTAGGACAACAGTTACTGTGTATATACAATAGAGTTCAAGGGATACAAATATTCTATCCGCTGTTGCAGTCAGAATTTTTTATTTGCATATAATTGGCGTATCTGCGCAGAGTAAGTAGCAGTGTGGCTAATATGTAAAGTTGAATATTGACAATGTGTAGAGTAACCCCACATAAGTTTGTGGCTGCAGCAGCTACCACTCCTGGGGACATGTTCCAGAAACGTCTTAAGTGTATCTTAACATGTTTTCACTAAAGTTTAACGTTTCAAAAATGATATATTTTAGAAACTACATACGTGGCGTGTCGTGAGAAAACCGGTCTTAATGCATGTGCGTAAAGTGTCGTCCTGGATTAGCCTGTGCAGTCCGCACAGGCTAATCCGGGACGCGGCACTTTCCGCCTACAGTGTATTTATGTTTAGAACAGACTTCCTTGAAACAGAAAATACCATAAAAGTGGAAAGTGCCGTCCTGGATTAGCCCGTGCGGAGTGCACAGGCTAATCCTTGACGACACTTTACGCACATGCATTAAGTCCGGTTTTCCCACGACGTGCCTCATATAAATTTGTGAATCTTTGTATATTTATATTTACAAAAATTAATACTATAGGTGATAATTAATAAACACTTAGAACAATGCACTGTAAAAATAAAATAAACAGTTAAATAAAATGTTGATTTTAAGGTTAAAAATAAGATGTTACTTCGGATGTTTCTGAAATACAGCCCCAGAATTGATAATGCTCTGTAATTAAACAAATTCTGACTGCGACACGGAATGAAATGTTTGTTTTATTTAAGCTGTACTGTATATATGAAGGCAACATTGGAATGTAGTCATATCAGTTATTGCTAGACTAAATTATGGGCGATTCCAAGAATTACACGGACAAAATCACAGAAAACATGTACAAAAAAACGTACTTTTTTGGCGAAACAGAAACATTTCATTAGCACCTAATATGGACACGACTAGGGTTGTGGTAGGCAGGAGGGTAACAATCCCGATCTATATCGGACAATCCCAAGAGTAATCATGTCCAATTACTGGTAGTGTCTTGTTCTGGGAACTGAATTCCTGTGGAGAGAAATTGCTGGTGATGATTGTATTTAAGTGTGGCTGTAATTCTATATGCACCACAATATGTGGGATTTGACTGGAATTTCATCTTTATCGTTTTGTTGTGGCATAATTTTGTGGCACGATTTGTTTCATTGTATATTTAAATGTAATTTGTTATATTGTCATAGCTATGCCATGTTTACATTATTTATCATTCCTGCTTTGATGAAGAAATAAAAGAAATTACAAAATATTTCATTTAGTTTGATGACTATAATTATGTGTACCAATTATGATAAAATGTATTATTTACCAGGGCGTCTTTCGTAGCGAATTTGTGATCAAAGGTTCTAGAAACTTTGTAAGTTTTGAACAAGTATTTTTGTATTTTCTATGATAAATTAAAAACAAACGTAGAATGTATTATGTATAAAACAAAAAACACACTAAGTCTTGTAAAATATTATTTCAGTGAATTTTGAGAAACAAATAGTGTGCCAGCATTCTGAATAAGTCATTTACAAAGTACTGTATGTATATTCACATATATACTAATTACTTAATAATAGTGCCTTTGAGTAATATCTGTTTAGTATATAAATAAGAAAGAATTATAGCCTCATAATACAATAAGAGCATGCTGACATTTATGTTTGCCGCACAACCAGGCATGTGTGATAGCTAGAAAGGCCATTGTGTACTCCAGGGATGGAGTACTATATAGTGAGACATTAACCAGCACCAGTTTGGGGTATTGTATGGCTTGGTGTTTAATGTGATTTTAAGTTGTGGTATTTTATATGGGAACAACAATACATTGATCATACATTGATATTGCATGTCATTGTTAATATTACTGATGTTTTTATCCGATTTTGTTAATTGGATGAAGTGAATTTCCTATTTCCTGTGTTTTTCTGGATTGGCACTTCTGTGACTTCGTTGCAATATGACATTATGGTTGTTTTTACGTAATTCCAAAGCAGGCAAAGTTATTTGTGTCATTTACTGGTCATAGTCATTAAATTAAGAATCAAATTAATAACACATACACCGGGCCCGGCTAGCTCAGTCGGTAGAGCGCTGGACTGTCAGTCAGGGGTGCGTGAGTTCGAGCCCCAGGCCGGACACATAACTTGTGTGGTGATTGGTCATGAAATTATTTCTACCATCATTCTCGCCCTACCTCTGAGTTGTCAGTTATTGGCATAAGTATGTGCACTTAATACTGGTAAACCGCTTAGATCGGCTAAGCTTGCCCAGGAAAAGTGTGAGTAGGTTAACCCTTACTGCGCTGAATATGTATTTGGCTTATCAGCAGCCTGGTACTGATTATTTTTTGGAGAATTCCTGGTTTTACAGTCATGTTAGTTGACCTTCATTTTCACCATTATATGTTTATCTTTGATATATAAAACCTATATAATATGTGTAGGTAATTGAAAGACGGACATTTTGACGCAACTTGTTTTCACCTGTCGTTATTTTTACACCAGTACAGGTGAGATAAACTTATAAATACAGGTAAAATTCAACAAATGAACGATTTTATTAGCTTTATTATTAGAAATCTCTCTTTTTTATTTAATAAATAATAAAACAATGTCAGAGTACAACAAACAGCTTGTAATTGTTAAATTTTGACATAAAATAGACAAAAATACTGCCTAATTAACAATACAGGTAAATTGTTTTGACTGTCCATTATTATTATCTTGAACAATGCATATTACAAAATACCCAGTTTACTCTGTAGAGCATCATTACATCAAATAATTGTTTAATATTTGTTTTTATTTATTAAAGATTTGATTATTTCATTATTAACAGGTATGCAAGGTAATTACAGGTAAATACAGGTGTGTTATGATATGTACTGGTTATACTCCATATAAAGTTCATTTTGTTACACAACAAAAACAGTGCTCAGCAGTTTCACTTTCAGTCAGAGTCTTCAATCTTGTAGTTCACAAGAGTGTGATACCTCATGAAGCATGGCACAACACATTACAACTCCGTAAGAATGTCCGAGGGTGAGTTCGCTGTCCTCAGCATTAGGATCGGGTCGTAATCTGCTCCTGTGTAAATGTCAAAGTCACACAGCCTGACTTGCTTTCACTTAGCACATAGAGTTTCACTCCAAACCTGTCGGGCTTGTTTTGGGATGTACTGTCTGAACCGTAGTCGTCCCTTCCATGGCACCATACCTTCGGCCACCACGATGTTGTGATCCGGAGTGTACATGTTCCTGAAGCGAGCTGTTACCACGTCGTAGATGGGCCTCACCTGAAACGACAGAATAACAAATATGTTACTTTATTGTTTTACTTTGTTGAACTGATTGTATCTGTTGCTTTATGTGTTAAAAATTTTAAAAGAAAATTTCATACAAAATGTGAGACAATAATTAGGTACCGTTCGGTTATTGAAATAGGCTGACAATTTGTTCATGTGACTTGTGTCAAATTTGAATGTAGATATGTAACATTGTTGTAAACACATATATGCAGAATAAATGTATAAACTTGTGGTATGTTTTTATTTCAAGATGGCAAATAAAATATACATGTCAAGTGTTTAGTTATGAATATATACACACCTTGTACAACGGATCGAAGCCTTCTTGTTCACGAGTGGGTGCTGTCGTGTTGTCTGCCAAATGCAAAAATGACAACAAAGACAGAAACCTGTCTCGTGGCATCATATGGCTGAACTCTGGAGTGCAGACCAGCTTGTCAGTAGACCAGTAATTGCTGAGTGCAGGTTTGTCAATGAGTCCCATAACAATGGTCATGCCCAGAAATTTTCGTATCTCAGGCCCAGTAGTGTCATACCAAGAGTTCATTCTCGAAAAACGAGACGGCTGCTTTTTGGCTCGTTGCTGTGCAAAATACCTATTCGTTTCGAATGCAATATGATCCATGTCCCCATCATTCAGAAACAACGAGAAATAGTCTAATGGAACTGAATCGATCTCCAAATCAACGCACAAACCACTTTCTGCAACGAATGGTGGTACCAAAGGTTCAACAACACTCGACGACCAATTTGCTAACATGTCACCTGGAGACTCTCTGTCGCCTTCAAACTGGTTAGCATCGTATTCTGGTAATTGTCCAGGCTGTACATCACGTATATCTTGCTCATCAAACCCTTCAAATTCCTCAAAATCACAATCGCTGTCCGAATTACCAAAGAATAGTTCTGCATCAAAACTAACGTCCGCCATTTTCTTTGTCTCGTTTTGGTCTGAATTTCAAGACTTGTTGATTTTACATTTCGACGTCATAAAATCAAAAATAAAGACCAATCATATCGTTTCAAATTAGGGAAGACCTTTTTTTATTGGTTAATACTGAAAAATACCGATGACGTAAATCGGGGAAACTCCCGGAACTACTAAAATTAGACCACTATTGAAAACAAGTATACTCGGTTCCCGTTCGTACTGCACTAAATTCCGGACCCGAGTTTACCCGGTTCCCGCGCAGTAAGGGTTAACTGACCGCAGTGATATGACTGAAATACTGTTAAAAATGGCAAATAATCCAAACAAACAAACAAAATAAAACAATCACACATACAGTACGACTCGCGCTAAAACAAAGATTTTTTGCGATTCAAGGAGTTTGAGCAATCTAATAAGAGGCAAGTCAAAGCGGAGAAGACCTGTGCAGAATATCACGAAGTAATCTTAGTTTTGCCCACATGTGGAGTCACGCCTGATTTTGTGATATCATCCACGTAGATACGCTGAGTAATTACTTGCATCAAATTTTCTGACCCTGTGACGTGAAATATTTCTTTCGCTAGTGCTGTACTGTAATGTAAAACGAAATGTTTATTACTGGAATTGCCTTGGCGAGTTAAAAACGTAATTCAGACAGGTCATTATTGTATCATTATGTATTAATTTATTTGTTACAAGAATGGCCTGAAATTAAGTTTAACTTGAATAGTAATGTTAACATTGCAGGTATTGTTTAAAATAATTGTGTAACAATAAAACATTTGTAACATTCTGCCTACTTCAGCAACTTATCGTTTTTTCTGATAAGTGCTATGGTTTGCATTCAGTTAAGAATTCATGATTGTTTGTCTGATAACTTCTATTTTATATGCGTCCAATCATCGAGATTCGTATACAAAATAATACAGAATGATGAAGATTGTGTGTAAATATCGATTACTGTCCATCTGTGAAACTGGAGCATTTTAAAATAAATATTTCATTTCTGCTACTTAACTAGATAAAATAATATTGAAATTATAAATCATTAAAGCATGAAACACCCATCTTTGTGGCACATGTCAGCGCATCATTGCTTTTAATTTAAGTACCAAATTAATGTAATTACATGTTTTTACTAACTGTGCATATTATCTGATGGCGTGTACAATTATTACAACACACTCATGTCCCTCAGGTATTTTAATATTTGCTTAGGTCCAACATGAATTTACTTAAAGATAATTGAAGTTTGACACAGAAATGCCCACGGGGCGACTTCCTTTCATTAAAAATTATTTTCTATACGGAAATGCAAATGTAGTGTAATGTTTTATGGCGGTGTATGTGTTATTACCTATGGTTTTAAAAGAGGATAGTAACTTGTGAATTTGAGATGTTTTTTAAGAGGAAACCTTATCAGGATTTAGAAAAGGCGTGTAAGGATTTATGGCAGTTTGTTTGCTATTCATGCGCTCTTTCTTATAAAAAATTGGTTGGATTTATCTTGCACTTAGCTGTTTGGACTGGCAATGACACATAAGTGTTTTATAGTAATGTTTATTTATATGTCTTCATTACTGTTGTTTTTATTGTCTGAACATTCGGTTTGGTCTGGTTGCTATACAGATTATATGCGTAATAACAAGCTTCATAGAGTCTTTATCTTCCGGCAGTTTATTTCTTTCAGACATTTTCCATAACTGTGTATTTCTGTTTGCTTTCAGGCTTCCAAGGTTGCGCATGTAGCTAAGGACAAAACCCTAGAGTTGAGCAGCACTGTCAACGAGGCTGTCCTGAAACCTACCAAGGAGAAGGTATGTT
This sequence comes from Congeria kusceri, assembly GCA_027627225.1. Classification (NCBI taxonomy): domain Eukaryota; kingdom Metazoa; phylum Mollusca; class Bivalvia; order Myida; family Dreissenidae; genus Congeria; species Congeria kusceri. The sequence continues at coordinate 16,011,383 of CM051032.1, forward strand.
CTCACCCCACCTCCACTCCATACCCCTGGCCCCTCATCTCCCAACCTCCCCTCTAAGGGAGAAGGTGTGATTCTAACCCCACCTCTCTGAGAACCCTCGACCCCTTCATCTCCGGCACTCACTGCCCCCTTGTTATCCTTGGCCCCTTATTCCCTAACACCCATTCTCCCACAAAGGTATAATCCCCCCACATTCTCCCACAAAGGTGTAATCCCCCACACCCCAAACTCACTAATTTCCTTCCTCCTCCTCTTTTCTCTTGTCTCTCTTGAAAGGAGAAGATATGATCTCACACCCACTTCCATCTCCTTACCCCCAACCTCCCCTCACCCATGCAGACTCTTACCTTGTTACCCCCAACCTCCCCTCACCCATGCAGACTCCAACCTCGTTACCCCCAACCTCCCGTCACCCATGCAGACTCCCTCCTCCTTACTCCCAACCTCCCCTTACCCATGCAAACTCCCACCTCGTTACCCCCAACCTCCCCTCACCCATGCAGACTCCCACCTCATTACCCCCAACCTCCCCTCACCCATGCAGACTCCCTCCTCGTTACCCCAACCTCCCCTCACCCATGCAGACTCCCACTTCGTTACCCCCAACCTCCCCTGAACCATGCAGACTCCCACCTCGTTACCCCCAACCTGCCCTCACCCATGCAGACTCCCACCTCCTTACATCCAACCTCCCCTCTCCCGCACACACTCCCACCTCCTTACCCCCAACCTCCCCTCACTCGTGCAGACTCCCACCTCCTTACTCCCAACCTCCCCTCACCCATGCAGAAGGTACAAACCTTACCCTGCAACCCAGGATTCCAAGCCCACAGTACAAGATTCTTACCCTCGCCCTCTCATCCCCAAACTCCCCCCCCCCCCCCTTGGGTCGCTGTGTGCCTCATGAAGACCAGTTCAAGGGTATCTGATATGGAAATGTTTAGCAGATACAACTGTTTCACGCTCAACCCTCAATTTGCATGTTTAACATGCATTTATAGTGATGTTTGTCTTTCTTCCTGTGAGCATATTTAAAAATTGTGTCATTGTTCAAATTGGTTTAAAATATATAGTGTATTAGTTTAATTCTTATTCAAGCAACATGCAGCTGGAAAGTGTTAGCAGAATGACAATGCTGGATTATAAATTATATGCTAAAATTGAAATCTATCGACCAGTAATGAAGGTTTTGGTTGAAAGATAAGGTGATAAGAAAGGTATTTTCAAAAATCATGAGAGCGTATGTCACTTTAACATGCAATACCCTATGCGCAATTATGGTCACTTTAACATGCAATACCCTATGCGCAATTATGCTCCTTACGGAGATACTGATAACATTGTTATCGCTGTTAAACAGATGTTGCACGTTTAAACTATTTGATGCAAATATAAATGGGCCCAGTTGTTAATGCCATAGAGTTTGGTTCAAAAATGGAAAGCATTTGTGTCATCTCCTGTGACAGACTATCCATTTTGCACCCCAGTTACGCTGTCTGTAGGTTAGGAGTTATTTAACTGCTGACAAATACAGTAAATTTTGCCTTCACAACATATCGTCACCTTAGTGACAAAGTGCTTATATTTTGACTGCAGATATTAAGTTGTAGCCCCCCCCACCCCCCACCCCCCCCCGATATCGTCCATGTTATACTAACTTGCAGTCCTGTCATCATCTACGCTGTACTGACCGAGACTGCGTGTGTCAGCAGTCATTCTTGAATCATGTGAAAACCACACATTTTGTATTTATCATTCCTCCCAAGTTTCATTGCCCAAAAATCATAATACCTCTAGATGTGGCCAGTCTGTCATATCCAACGGGCTTTAGCTGTCTGTTGTAAAGATCACACTAGTGTCTTATTATACAGCACATTTTTAAATAATTACTTGAATATTGAATATTAGACACATAATATATACTAACAAAATGACTCATTTGACTTCGGGAAAGTATTTTGGCAAACTGATACAAGTCAGTGTATAGCAAGTCATACTTAGATCATTTGTGCTCCAATTCTGTGATTTATGGATATAAATATATAGGAGTGTATATGGGGAGGAAACACTTTTATTTGTTCGTTTTTTGGTTTCTGTCAACTGTATGGTGGTTAAGTTTTGCAGAGTCGACTATTTGTGTTAACAATATTGGGTTTAGAAGTGTGGAATATGTTTTCATTCTCAAAATCTACTTGCAAGGTAAAGAACCATATTTTAAATATTGAATATTTTCAATGATAAAATGTTACCTACATGAAAAACCAAGTAAAATAAATAGGGTGGACATTTTAATGTTGCCATGTGTATTGTTTTTAAAAGAATGTGTAATAACATTACATACCATTTTTATATGACAGGGCATACAAATTTATATTTTCAACCATTAAATTTATTGTTGTTTGTCAACATTCGTAAAAATTAAAACCAGAATTACTCACGAACATTGCTAACATTTTAATAATCCCAAAAAGACTTAGAGTTAATAGTTTAAATGCAACAAATATAAATAACCAATCTTAATTCAATTAATTATTTCAGGCTTCTATTTTTGATCTTGGGCAGGCAAGGATCATCATTGTAAATTATAATTATTATTATTTAATATATTAAAGCAGGGATTTATCAGACTCGATTTTCTGCTTCAAATACCCCTAAATTGTGAGTCATTGAAAATAATATGAGGCGCGTCGTGGGTAAACCGGGCCTAATGCATGTGCGTAAAGTGTCATCCCGGATTAGCCTGTGCAGTCCACACAGGCTAATCCAGGACGGCACTTTTCGCTTTTATGGTATTTTCTGTTTCAATGAAGTCTCTTCTAAACATAAATCCACTGTAGGTGGAAAGTGCCGTCCCGTATTAGCCTGTGTGAACTGCACAGGCTAATCCGGGACGACACTTTACGCACCTGCATTAAGTCCGGTATTCCCACAACGCACCTCATATATTAAAGGGACAATGTCATAGAAAAATTGGCTTACTAATGCACTATAAATTATATTATTTGATAGAAATGCGCTTTACTAACACATGTGCATTAAATAAATAAAACATAATATAATACACAGTAAGATATTTGATAAAAACAAATTAGCAAAAATGTATGAAAAAATTTAAACCCCAAGTGGGTATCGAACTCATGACTTTGGAGCCATTCAAAGAAATGACATTAGACAGCGCTTTAACCAACTGCTCTATCATGCTAGGTAAGGAGTCTTGTGTTAACTATATTGATACCAAATGCTCACAATTGTGACGTCAAAATGTAAACAGAAAACGGGCCAAACAAACACAACCCATATTATAAATTGACTTTTATCTCAGAATGCGCACACTCTTCTCATTATATATACTGTGTTTTATCCATTATTTTATGCCAGTATTAATATCTGAATTTCAGATTTCTTTCAGTAATTGCCCCCTTGAGGCCCTTTCCGATGACATAGTCCCTTTAAGAAATGTCTAACAAAAATTGAAACAAAAATTAATTCAAGCATATCTGAGTGTGTCCTCTAGTTCTTGACTAAACATTTGTGTATTGTTTTGCTCCAGGTGAAAGAAGGCACACTGCTGAATGACGTTGGTGAATCAATGAGTGGATTTGCCTCAAAGGTAGGTGACTTTGACTGCGTAAGCGTGGAGTTGGTCACCATTAGGATGTACAGAGACTGGAGTTTGAATGAGTCATTTCAGTGTCATGGGTCATTTAAAAAAAATTATATTTATTCGGCGTAGCTGTCTAAGACCACTTTTGACCTCGATTTCTTGCGATAATTATGCAGCAGGAAAATTGAATGCCAATAGAATTGGGCAAATTTTCTAATTTGAGGGAATGCAAACTTCAAACAATGGTTTAATTATACCAATTACTGTTGCATACTTTTGGGGAATAACGATTTACATAATTGTTTACATAAGCGGTTAAGATGAAGTTATAAACATATCCTCGACATTTACTCTAGAACTGAGGCTAATTAGGAACGTATTTTCTCATTGTATGCCATAAACAGAATGCTATATTCATTCACGTAACAAAATAACTATTTTGTTTAGCCTACATTACATAAGCGTTACGCTCTATAAATAGCAACTGTGCAATGTTCCCATGCATAAATCTCACTCACAGATTTGCCGTTCCATGTAGCCCATTGATTCTAGCGAGTTTATCGCATTCCAGAAACAGTAGTGGCATTCTAAAAATAGCGCGCGTAGCTAGCAACAGCTGTATAGCTGTGTTAATATACTCGTACATGAACCAATAATAGCGTTCAGAGAATCATAAACCTAAAAATTTCAATAAATGTGGAATTTATATTATAACCTTGCTGTTAATTTGAATTAAAATTGTGGTTACGATTTATTAACGATTAGTTATAATTGCATCTTTCTATCAACTTCTCTAGTAGATGTTATTTAATCTGTAAAAAGATGCTACATTTTCTATAGATAAAATGTTATGAAATAAGATTCGGAATATGTCGAATTGTTATTTGCGTTGCATGAATACACAATTTGCAATACTAATTATACAAAGGAACCCTTGATATATCATATTTCTACTGATATAATTTAAAATCGTCCTAGTCTAATGAATTTTTATGTTTGCGTTATCAAAAATAAAGTATTAACATTTCAAAAATCGCTGAATGTTCCCTGACTATTGCTTTTTATTGGGATACACAGTATCCATGCTTATTTTACTTCAAATCGTTATTATATTAGATAACTAACATGAATGGTATATTACCGGTATTATAAATAACTATATAGACTCGTCTGATACATAATAATTTTAATTCATTCCCAAAATTATTTTCTTACATTGTTAATTTGTTAAATTGGCTTGACAAATTCAGATAACAATTATGTTAACCTAAAGTATTTTGGTTATTCATATATCACTGGTGGAAACATGGAGTTGTATGATTGGTTTATTCACGGCATAGATATTAATTATAATGTTATTTAATTTTTAAATTGATAAATTTATCTCAAATTAACTTTTGGGTCCGAGAAGTTTTCTTATAGTGTCCGAAAAATCTGGGGTCCAATAAGTCCCCTAATATTGGTGGGGACCAAAAAATCTGGGATCTGAGAAGTCACGTAACCGATCATCCTGGCCGTCTGTTTAGGTAATTTTTAAATGACATCTCAATATTAATTTCACCGCCGATTGTCTTTTTTTAAAGACGTTTCTTGTTTTATTTGATTATATTTTTTATTTACAGATGTATATCTGCTAATAAACAACAATTTATCATTCTGTTGCGTAAGAATTAAAGCATGTGCATCAGAAAGACAAATAGGTGTTTATCTACAACGATCAATCAAACATTATTTTGATTCAAACGTGATCTAAGATATAAATTTCTGCAGTATCAATATGAATTTGGCCCAGTATTTATATATAAAGAGTTATCATCAATGTCCAACATAGTTTTATTCACATTTACTGAAGTATAAACTGTTTTGTACATGTTTAGCACATGTTAATCTTGACTGGTGGGCATCTGCCTTTCTAGTGTAGCAGACCTCTGCTTTTATTTGTACCATTATGTAACATGGACATTATGTTATGTTACACAGTCATTTACAAATGATAATTGAGTTAATCTCAATGGCATGAAGGTCACATTAATTGTCCTTGCAAATGGAATCAGAAACTGTTCAGAATTTTAGATCTAAATGTATATTTTGTTGATCTTTTTAAGTTGATAATTTTGTAAGTAAATTTAACCTAATGGGTCTATGGCCTTCCATTTGAACCTGATTAAACTACTATTAATATTATTATAATTATTATTATTATTAAAAAAAAAGAAGAAAAACAGATGCTTAAGTCAATTGTATTTTTCGAAACTATGTGCTCATTTTAATCCCATGTTTTCAGCTGTCCTCTGTGGGTGCCAAGGGCTGGGGCAACCTGCAGAGCCTGTGGGGGGAGCCCAAGACCACCCTGAACACCGTGGACACGAGCCCCGGGGAGAAGTCATCACTCCTGGGCGGGGGAACACCCACACACCAAGGGTAGGTCTTGTCAGAGTGATGTTTTTGTAAGGTTTTTTTTTTTCAAGACAAACTTGAATCCTAGGTGGTTTGCATTAGTGTCTTTTTAATTGAGGCACGTCCTGGGAAAACCGGACTTAATGCATGTGAGTAAAGTGTCGTCGCGGATTAGCCTGTGCAGTCCGCACAGGCTAATTCAGGACGGCACTTTCCGCCTACAGTGGATTTATGTTTAGAGGAGACTTTCTTGAAACAGAAAATACCATAAAAGCGAAAAGTGCCGTCCTGGATTAGCCTGTGCGGACGACACTTCGCACAAACATTAAGACAGGTTTTCCCACGACGCGCCTCAATTGTTTTCTTTCAAGACAATCATATGGTTAAGCTTAAGTTTTTGTATCAGTGTGTCTTCAGCATTGTTTGTTTCAGTTACAAAGGTAGCAAAGGTAGAGCCTAGGGAGTTTCTGTTTTTGTAATTGTTTATTTTTATCCTATAGACGCTTCCACAAATGTCAACCATATTCAAATTAATCTGCAATATTATCCAATCATTACACATGCTTAGTAACTAAACTATTTCATACAAAAGAGCATGTGCATAATGTTTGTGATATTGAAAAGAGCACTTGGTAATGTTTGTGATATTCGATGAATGGAAATTAATCCATTAACAATAGCTGGGGAGGAGTTTAAACTACGGTATTCGTGGCAAAATCCGGATCGGTCTATCGATTTGATGCACTGGTAGTTTCACATATGGTGCACACTTTGTGTGCAGAAAGTGTTTCTAACCGACATGAAAATATAAAAGATATAAAATAAAATTGAAAAATTATAGTACAATAGTCGCTTGTCACAAGACTTTCTCTGACCGTTACCATTAAAATATTGTTACGGTCCGCCTTACGGACGTTAGTGATTATAGAGTGTAAAATCTTTCATCTAGATCTAAGCCAACGAGTTACAACACCGTTTCAACAGTTCTCCAACTTTATTTTAACTCTTTAAACGCAATCATCTGTATAAACGTCGTATTCATGTACACGTATCTATTACTACAATTATAGTTATTGATCTTCACCTGAGCATCTTCGTTAAAAAACTACGTACTGTTCGCATTTAGCAAAGAAACAATGGCATCGCATCTATCAACAAGCTCTATATTGATAAATATACAAAAAATCTATATAAAAGTTTGTTTAAAATGTGGTTTTAGTTAATGTAAAACAAGCTTATATTTATTTACTTCTTTATAGATCTAATCTGAATTTATACGAAACTTTCGACATGGATCCTAACTTTACAGGTTCTAAACCAAGACTCCCCTTTTGACAAAAATTTGGGCAGCCTTATATACCATCGAGTGGGCAAAAGTGGCCAGAAGTGGCCATTTAGGGGCAAAATTGGTCACTGGCCAGAGCTTGTGGGCGAAGTTGACCATTTAGGGGTCAAAACTGGGCGACCAACTGACCAAAATTAGAATGTGCACTTAGCAACGACTTACCCATGAACAAAAATTACAGCTATAATGAAAATAACAGAGATGATTTGCCTCTTTAATACGAAGTTTACAAAGGGTTAAATACTAGTACGAATAAACATTACCAATAGTCTAAAATTAGACATCGCGATAAATCTATTTGCTGCAAAACGATGACTCATCGGACCAGAATGCACTTGGAAAAAGGCTAACAAGGCTTTTTGTCAAGGGCCAAATAAGTTTTAACGTAAAAATAATGGAGTGCTGTTACTCAGCGGTAATTTAGTTTACTAATACAAGTTATATACACAATAATAGTGTTATGCATTTAAACTGGATTAAAACATGAAAATAGTGATCATCAAATGTGTAAACAACAAGGCAGGAGACTGGACCAATGTTTCGGACATCCACATCAGATTTAAAATACAGAAAACACAGGTTGGCAACCATGATATGGTTTGTGTGTAAGTTGGCCGTAAATACCAGGTCATCGTGTATATATCACATGTTTTGGTTGTCGCATGCCTTGTGTTGATGCTCAGGTGGCTAGTAAAAGTTAAAGTTATTGTTCATTGTTCACTGTTACTATTCACTGTTATTATGGGCATAACAATATGATGTCATTGCCTCTTGATTACATGCTACTGATGCACCTATCAGTATTTTCCCCCAGTGAGGGAGCGGCGGGCATATACAGGACTTAAGACTGAAAGCACTTCCCAACAGGCAGGAATTTGACACGCCGAATGATTCTCGGTCGGGTTTTGCCACGAATAGTTTAAACTCCTCTTCAGCTATTGTTAAAGAATTAATTTCCATTCATCAAAAATCACAAACATTACCACGTGCTAATTTGAATATCACAAACATTATGCGGGTGCTCTTTTGTATGAAATAGTTTAACCGCTAAACACGTGATTTCCAAGTGCAATAATTGGATAATATTGCATATTAATTTGAATATGATTGACATCTGTGGAAGTGTCTATTAGTCAAATTCCCCTGGGTTTGCCTGCCGCTCCCCCTTTTGGGGAAATATTGATAGGTGCATTATCTGAAAGTAAAAAACAAATTCAAAATTGCTTGATTAACTGATTAACATATTTGGTTCTAACATTACAGAGACAGCAGCCGCAAGCTTCTAGCCGACGAGGATGACTGGGGCGGGTGGACAGACGACAAGACAAACTGGAACGAGACAGAGCAGGAACAGGCACTCGAGGACTGGCTCAACGACGACGACCAATCAAAGTCTTCCAAAAATAAGTCTGCTAAAAATAGAAACACTGACGATAGCTGGAATGACAGTTGGAACGATATTGACGGCAAGCAGAAAAAATCAATGAAATCTAGTCAGAACATGAAAAAGAAGGAATACTTGAAAACGCAGTCTGCTGAGGGTGATGACTGGAATAACGAAGAATGGGAGCCAGTGAAAGCGTCCGCTAAACCCAGCAAAAAGACAACTAAGGAGGCAAAAGAACCTCTTGTGGGCAATTTATTGGACTTGGATATAAATGATTCTAGCAATACTGTAAGAGAGAATGGTTCTAACAACTGGGACAATGATGTTTGGGCAGATGTGGAGGAGGACGAGTGGCAATCACTCGAACTGGACAGTAAGCTTAAATGAGAGCCTGGGTTTATAGCACCTCTTGTTGTTAGGTATAGTTACTTGTTATAATTCCAGCTGCGGTTTGTATATACGCTGCGGTTATTACCGGTGGACGGTAAAAAGATCTATAGAGTTTCCACGGGACAGTTTAAAAGTATCAGTATTTATTTGTTGTTTCTTGTTACCTTCTGCATATACGGTAAGTACCGGTACTGCAGATTCTGCTATGTTTGTGATGTATTTTGATGGGTATTTTCATGCTGTATATTTCAGCAAGTCCATTAAATGCAGAATAACACAAATTTTGTACAACTTTTCATTCAAATGATGTCACAAAATTGTTGAATCACTACAATGAAGGCAATGAGTACTCCACAGTTCTTTGTTGTTTTTTGTGTGGTTTTGTTTTGTTTTCCAAAAACTACCTTCAAGCAGAATATTCCATACATGACTGTTCCTGTGTTCCGTGGTGTATTGTCTAATGTTTCATTCAAACATATAGATAAACAATCATCTCAGTTCGATAAATTCTTATGAAAGACAAGAAGTATTGGCATTTAAATTCATAACACAATCATTATTGCAATAAAATTGTATATTACCAAAATATTTTCGTTTCGTTTCTTGTGTCTTTTTTTCACCCGTGAAAAGAAACTTTGTTTTCTTTGATAGTTTGATAACTCTCGTGATTCAAAACATTGACGTTTGTATTGGTCACACATCATTACATGCATGAATGTATATAAATATGTTCTGTCTACAATGTGCAGTGCAATACACTTGAAAAGGCTGTTCAGTTTTGTTGCACAAATTAGTGGTGCATACCGGCAGCAAAGACATTGTGAATTTTTGATTGTCTGTACTATACATAAAACAATCACTAATCACTGACTGCGAACTATACTGAACCAAGAAAGAAACTTTTGTTAAGTTTGAATGTAGATTAGTTTTTAATGTTTGAATAGATTTGACTGAAATATTCTGTTTGTTGTAGAAGTTTGTCTTATGAATCTACTGGTCAATTTTGCGATGAAGAACAATTTTACAATATCCGCATGTATTTATGTGTGTTCATCTCTTACATAGCCGTGACAATTCGGCATGTATTTATGTGTGTTCATCTCTTATATAGCCGTGACAATTCGGCATGTATTTATGTGTGTTCATCTCTTACATAGCCGTGACAGTTCGGCATGTACTTTACGAAAGTTTCTTTTTTGATTCATTATATATTAAAGTAAAATGACATTTAATAATTTTGCAATTACTGTGTTCAAGGAACTGTTTCGTAAACTTGAAAATGTATTCTTATTCCGACTGAGATTTCAATAAGTATACAAGCTGCCTGACGTTTGTTCGTTTGTTTTGTTCAAGACGCAGGTAATCATAATAATCGATAACAGAAAGAAATATTTAGAATTAACATTGTTTGTATCTCTCATTCTTGTGCTGTGTTAAAATGTATGGTCTTTTGTCTGATATGCATAAAATAATGTAATAGATAATAACCTTTATGTATAATATCTCGTCAATTAATGTTATCAAGGAAATACCAAAAAATGCACACTGTCCCATTTGCCACACTTTGCAATGTAATTTATTGCATAGGTTGCAGTAAGCCTATCATGGGATTTGCCAGTAGTAATCTTATACATGCTGATGATATTTGCACATAGCATTTTTTCAAACACTTCAGACTCTTGTCATAAATAACCACCTGTCACATGCTGAATTATTATGAATAAAAAAAAACACATAAATATAGGATTTATGTCCGTCATTAAATGGACATTTCTAAGCAAAATAAATTCTAATACATTTTGGTCGATGTGGTGTCATTATGATTAAGTTCCTGCTTAGAGAATGTGGGATTTTGTGTTTAATCCATATATACACACGATGAGTTGTGTGATCTATTTTAATGACTAAGTAAAATTATTCTTGCCATGGGTCGTTTCAACAGTGTCTCGGTAATCTATGTTTGTTTTTCATTATACATACTGGAAAATCATTCTATTTGGTGGTGGTCTAATTTTCGCGTATTTTGCAATCCTACCGTAGTGCGTGTGTAAGACGGCGCCAAAATGTTAAGTTTACATGATTTGTAGAAAAATGTGGAATAAAATGAAAATGTGCACATTTAAGATCGCACAACACATTTTCAAGAATGAGCAAAATTAAGACAATGCCAAATAACATTTTACAGTACTGTATAAAATTGAGGCGTGTTGTGGGAAAACCAGGCTTAATGCATGTGTGTAAAAAGTCATTCCTTATCAGCCTGTGCAGTCCGCACATCCTGATCTGGGATGACACTTTCCGCTTTTATGGTATTTTCTGTTTCAAAGTCTCTTCTAAACATTAATCCACTGTAGGCGGAAAGTTTTGTCCCGGATTGGCCTGTGCAGTCTACACAGGCCAATCCGGGACGACACTACGCACATGCATTAAGCCCTGTTTTCCCACGATACGCCTCTATGCAATTTTTTTTAGCCAATATATAACACTGACGCCAGCTTAGTTAAGTTTAAGAATGGTCACAGTTGCTGGACCTGGGGTCGTATTGCAGAAACATCATAAGTTTATCTTAAAATATTTCCACTTAAGTTAAAAAAATAAAAATTTTATATTTTAAAGCTACCGCTAAATTTCTAAATCCCTTTTACACTAAAACAAACACTTGTTAATAAATACAGATTATAGTTGATCTAATATGCTGTTGAAATGAAATAAAAAGTAAAATAAAATAATGAATTTAAGGATAAAGATAAAATATTACTGAAGATGTTTCTGGAATACTACCCCTGGTTTTTTCTAAATAATTCATTTCTATTTTACAATGAGAATTTCTTCCACCAAAGTATTGAAAGTAACTGAATATGTTAGAGACTGTTTTTTTCTACATAACAGATAAAATGATTTGCTTTAAACCATTCTGCTGCAGTTAGATCTGTCTTTAAATATTACTGAAAATGACTATATGTTAGAGGCTTTTTTCGACATGACTGAGGCGAAATAACTAGGTTTTAAAGATTCTGCTAAAGTTAAATCTGCATTTCTACTGCAAAACTGCTTGTGTGTTGTGCTACTTGGCACACGATGTGACATGGCAGGTCAGCCATATTTGATTAGGCGGATTCCCTGCATTTAGGTGATTTATGGAAATGTCCGTAATTCACCAATCTAGAATGTGCCAAATTTATGGAAATTGTTGTTATTGAACTGCAGGATGACATTTGGAACTTGAATGGTACCTCATGATGCTGTATTATTGTACAATCAGGTTGTATGTATATGAATATTGTTTTCTCTTAAATGTGTTGTGAATTGTGAACTGATGCACTTTGAAGAAAAATTTAGTGTAAAATTAATATAGAGAGCATTAAATGAAAACATTCATGAAACCATGTAATAGTGAATGAGATGGAACAAGGAACAATGCATAACCTATGTCGGCTAAGAAATAAAGACTAGCAGCCAAATCGATTGATATTGCAAAAATGCATGTCATTTGAAATATTTTCCCTAAGAAAATGTAATCAAAACGCTTACAGTGTAGAAAGACTGTTGGTGACAAAACAAACTAAAAGCATGTGAATTATGAGTGCATTTTTGCTAAAAGGAAACATTTGTTTGAATGAAGTTCAATTTCCCACCTTTAAACTGTATAATTTGGCTTCTTATTCAATAGTATACAACATCATAGTGACAATTAATTTGTAAGTAACGAAAAAATATTTTGTAAGAGCTAATTATCTTATGCAAACAAATTATATACATGCCAGTTAACAAGTCAATCTGCAAGGGCCAGAATAACGGATGAAGCGTAGTAGTAAGGCGCACCGATTGTTAGTGCTTCGTAGCCAAAGATCTATAAATAAACATGTTTATTTATAGATCTTTATTCGTAGCCTTACTGCCTACTGAGTCAAATAGATCATACGATGCAAGCTCTCGATTGTCCATAGTACAGTTTAAAATTAGTAAATTGTAATAATTTGTTGTAAAAAAATTCAGAATGAGAATTGGTAACTAGAAAAAACACTTTCGCAACGAGTCAAAAATAACTGATGTAGCACATTAATTTGGTGGTCTTATTCCAGGACACTCCGGTAAATATTTTGGTTACATACAAGTAAATATCAAAAGTAGGGGTGTCATTAGTTTCAAGTTATTTTTTATAAATTGACCTTTTTACAAACTGTAATTGTAATAAATTACATGATATACACATTATAATACGGATAACATACATTATCTTAAATAATTAAAATGTAAGAAAACGGGTTTGAAATTTTGCTGTATTGAAGAAGGACCCTTTCTGGTTTCGATTTACTGACTTAATAGCCTGCAAAGAAAAGAAGTAGTTTTCCGCGATACCTGTATTGAAAATTACCCTCTCAAAAAACCGTTGGCTTCCTCCAACAGTCTAAAAATATGCTCAGTTTTGATAATGTCAGAATGTTTAGTAACCAGTGCGAACATTGACTTTTGAACAAGGCCTGTTTTCACCAACTTAGACTTAAGACTTAAAAATATTCTAAAACATTTTTTTGTTCCAAAAAAGCCGTTAATTGGAATCTTACTTCGTATTCATAAACTCTAATTATAGCATTCTTTATTGACAACAATTTGTTAATGACATTTGCACATTTGTACCAGCATATTTGCAAAAGCACACTGGTTTTTTCTTGAGTCTCAGTCTATACTTTATTATTAAGTGTAAGCATGGATTGGTCTAGAAAACAAATACAATGGAAGAAAAAGCAAATTGGAAATGGTTGTCTCCTTAATGTATTTGCTACTTCACTTTCTAAATGTTCATTGTATACAAGGATTGGATACATCGTTGCAGCCATTACACATTGCAAATATTACTTATCTTTTGAAAATATCTTTTACTTTGGACTGTTCTGAGTATACTTGCCTGCAAATAAGTTTATTTGAGATTAATGTAGATTAGTAATGCTTTAATTGATTTCACATTTACCGAAATGATTTGATTGTTCAGGAAGAAAGTAATAATCCATATAAGGTAAATTTTTAGTGGTTTGTAAAATTTTGTAAAGGTACTGATAGTAATAGTAAATAGTAAGTTAATAGTAACTTCAATCAAAGGGAGACAACTAATAATGCCATTGAACATGTATGGACCATAATTGCAAACTGTATTGTATAATACATGTAATTATTACCATTACTGTAGATTGCTTACTAAATAATTTAATGTACACTGACTATGTGCATAAAAAAAACATTTAAATGAAAATGTTACTAAATTTAAGTTTGATATTAGAATGTTTGATAATATCTTGAATCATTCTTTGAAATATGAATATTTGAGATAGACTCAACTAGTACGTAAACAATATAAAAGTCAGTTAATTTTAGAAGCGCACAAAATGTTCTTCATTTTTTTTTGGACTGTGTTTTTTTCTTTCTAGAAAACAAGAGAATAAGGTTTTGCATTGTAGTTGCTAAAATAATATGAGGTATGTCGTGGGAAACCCAGCTTAATGCATGTGCAAAAGTGTCGTACTGGATTGGCCTTTGCAGTCCGCACTGTTGATTGAACAGGTAATCCGGGATGGCACTTGACGCACATGCATTAAGCAAGGGTTTCCCACGACACGTCTCATAATATTAAATCAAAATGTGTTGTTGATGTTTTGAGCGTTTAGGACTAGAAACTAGTTAAATATTGCTGGATAATAATATGTATAAGATTGTTTATTGGTATTTAATATTTTACATATGATCTGTATTTTACCTGTATTTTACATGCCTAGCTAATTGTATGTTCGTGTAATTACTGTTTTGTTGAAGCTTGGGAAGACATTATGTTACATATTGTCTGTGATGTAACTGTAAATAAATCAGTGATTTATCTCTTAAACTGGTGTTTCGTTTATATCTATTGAATACCTTGCGCATTAAGCCCACATCTCTTATTTGGTCTTGTGTCAAAGGTTAAAAAGGCAATATTGAGCATCAGGTTAAGAATGTAGATAAGGAGCATACACGCGTTATTTACGCACATAAAATAAAATCAGGGTGTACATTTATGCGCAAATTTCAAATCTTTGCATACATATGGACATGAAAATCAGACCCATATCAGTTAAAGGTGTGGATGTGTAGAAATTCCTTATAAAAAGTACATAAAAATGTTATTTTCTTCTTTAAATGTCTTATTAATATTGTATGTTACTAATTTGCGTTCGTCTGCACTTTTAAGCTAACCAATTTTCCACTTTCCGTATTTAAACTTACCAATTTTCCGTATTTACGCTAACCAATTTCCCACTTTCCGTATTTACGCTAACCAATTTCTAACTTTCCATATTAAAACTAACCAATTTTCAACTATCCGTATTTAAGCTAACCAATTTCCAACTTTCCTTATTTAAGCTAACCAATTTCAAACTGTTTAAGCTTACCAATCTCCAACTGTCCGTATTACTTTCCGACTAAAAAAGTACGTTTACCCCCATGGTTACATTTTGGACTCGACGTACATTTACTCCCATAAATTCTTGCTTGAGTAAAGTGTGCATTTACCCTCTACACAAAAAGTTATCCGGAGCTCTAGTATGGCAATGAACAAGGGGAAATGTCTGGATATGATGGACGCTGACAACTTAACATTTGCTAAGACCTGGCGCAAAACCGAGGAACGTGGCTGGAAAGCGTGTAAGGGTCATTTAAAAAAAAGTCCATATTTTAGTGATTTCAATGCTGAAAGCTTATATATTACTTTTAGCTCACCTGAGCACAACGTGCTCATGGTTAGCTTTTGTGATCGCCTTTTGTCAGTCGTGCGTCGTCAACATTTACCTTGAATGTGAACACTCTAGAGGCCACATTTATTGGCCGATCTTCATGAAACTTGGTCAGAAAATTGGTCCCAATAATATCTCAGCTGAGTTCGAAACTGGGTCATGTGGGGTCAAAAACTAGGTCACTAGGTCAAATTGAAGAAAAAGCTTGTGAACACTCTAGAAGTTACATTTTTTGCCCAATCAACATGAAACTTGGTCAGAACATTTGTTCTTATGATATTTCGGCCGAGTTCAAAAATGGTTCTGGTCCGTTGAAAAACATGGACGCCAGGGGGCGGGGCAGTTTTCCTTATATGGCTATAGGAAAAGCTTGTGAACTCTCTAGAAGTCACTTTTTTTTTACCATTCAACATGAAACTTTTGCTCAGAACCTTTGTTCTGATGATATCTTGGCCAAGTTCAAAAATGGTTCCGGTCTGGTGAAAAACATGGCTATAGGAAAAGCTTGTGAACATTCTAGAAGTTACATTATTTTCCCAATCTTCATGAAACTTGGTCAGAACTTTTGTCCCAATGATATCTCGGCCGAGTTTGAATCTGGGTCATGTCGGGTAAAAAACTAGGTGAAATTGAAGAAATTGAAGAAAAAGCTTTTTAACACTCTAGAAGTCACATTTTTGGCCCAATCTTCATGAAACTTCATGAACTGTTCAAATCAGAACATCGGCGAAGATCGAATCTGAAACGTGGGGTCAAAAACTAGGTCACTAGGTCAAATTGAAGAAAAAGCTTGTTAACACTCTCGAAGTCACATTTTTTACCCAATCTTCATGAAACTTGATCAGAACATTTGTCCCAATGATATCTCGACTGAGTTCGAATCTGGGTCATGTGGGGTCAAAAACTAGGTCACTAGGTTGAATTGAAGAAAAGGCTTGTTAACACTAGAAGTCACATTTTTTTCCCAATCTCCATGAAACCTGGTCAGAACATTTGTCCCAATGATATCTGGGCCGAGTTTAAACTGGGTCATGTTGGTTTAAAAACTAGGTCACTTGGTCAAATTGAAGAAAAAGCTTGTTAATATTCCAGAAGTCACATTTTTGCCCCATCTTCAGGAAACATGGTCAGAACATTTGTCTTTATGATATATTGGCCGAGTTCGAATCTGGGTCATGTGGGGTCAAAAACTAGGTCACTAGGTCGAATTGAAGAAAAAGCTTGTTAACACTAGAAGTCACATTTTTTGCCCAATCTTCATGAAACTTGGTCAGTACATTTGTATTAATGGTATCTTGGCCGCGTTTGATCTGGGTCATGTGGGGTCAAAAACTAGGTCCCTAGGTCAAATTAAATTAAAAGCTTGTTAACACTCGAGAAGTTACATTATTTGCCCGATCGTCATGAAACTTGGTCAAAACATTTGTCCCAATGGTATATCTGCCGAGTTTGAATCTGGGTCATATGGGGTCAAAAACTAGGTCACTAGGTAAAATTGAAGAAAAAGCTTCAATTTCAATATGTACTTCAAAATTTTGAATGTCGGTTGTCACTTAAGTTTTTCAAACCATGATGATTAGACTGCCTTTCCATCAGTCCATATCAGTATATCCATCAACCTCCGTGCAGAGATTTGACTGGTTCAGACCATGTTATGATGATCGATTTAAATCTTCTAGATATCATTTATGATTTTAAGTAGTTATTTTCTTTTTCGGATTTCATTATTGACTGAAACGATATATAAAAAATCCAGTTATGTAGAAAATTACACTGAGTTGCATTAAATAAGTACAAGTTACAAACACGTAATCCTTCCAGATCTGGAAGGATTTTACTTGTGATGGCAGTGGTTACCGTTAACCGATAGGGCAGATAACCGCTGCGAGGAGTTTGTATATCCATATCCGTATAAAAATCTAACACATGGAAAATTGTTCGACTAATGAAACTCAAGTGAGCGACCCAGGGCCATTTGGCCCTCTTGTTTAAAATATTTTTTGTTTCCACCACATAATGTTGATTTATTTGGTAAAAAAAATAAGCATTTAATATTATATGCACACAAGTAATGGTATAAATCAATGTCTCCAATGCTCCTAAAAATCTATTTTTGTACGTGATTTGGCCGTTTTTTTACTTGCAATCATTGTTATTTCTAAGAATGTTTACTGTACATTAATATAAAACATATCAGTGTACTATTAATATCACATTTAATGTTTTAAAGAAGGTATTTCACTCAAATTATCAAACGATATTGAAAATAGAACTGTTGAAAGTGTGTATATTATGACCGTTTCCCTACTGTTACTATTTGCTAATCGCAATGTTTAACATATATAATTTATTAATATATAATTGTGTAAAAACATATCCCTACAAAGTCACTTTCTGATAAATGCTAACCGACAGAAACCAAGTGCATCCATTACTGAGTTGAGAATGTGTAGCTAAAAAGGTGTGTATAAATGAGATATAATTACATGTGTTGTCTCTGGTGTTACGTACCTATTGAACTCGGAAAATATGCGCCGCATATTTTTAATGGTATTTCTCCGTTGTTATAACAAGCTGATTTGTTTTTAATGAAAAAATGCTGTTGAGGATTTGATATTATTCTTTTGCAGTCAGCTTTTGGTGAAATATTTCCTTGGTGTTACTGTCCCTGTAGTTACACCCCCTGTACGTCAGTAAACCAATTTGCAGATGATAAATCAAATTTCAGACATAAAATGTTGTCCACAATTTACAGGTAGGTACATATTTTGAATTTTTCGGCGATTTTAGTCAGTATGAATACACAATTATTGTACACATGTTTAAAGTAATGTCCAACGCCATTATGTATTAAGTGTATTGCCAGAAATCTACGTTTTTCTAAGAAGAAATATATAAATTGTCTGGAGGAACTACAAAATATTGAAAGGGCATTCAAATAGTTTCTTAGTTGATACCGTAGGGATTTCTGGGTTAAAATCATGTATATATTGGAATGGTAGGCTCATTTATGGATAAAGCCAAACTTTTTGAAGAAAATGTGTGAATAAAGTCCAAACTTAAACTGGATAAAGCTCAAACTGCGCAATAAAATGAGTATTTTTTGCAAAGGAAGGTTTGTTTTGTGCTATTTTTCATTACATATTCCCATTACATATACAAATTTTTAGTATATGTAATAGAAGAAAAATAGTTTATTAAAACATTGTACAATGTAGCATATAAAAAACGAATAAGGCCACCATGGCCCATGACAGTCATGAATAACAATTATACAAATAGGAACAAATAATGTCATCTTGCTTTTAGAAAGAGAAATACATTATATATATCTGCGCGTACTATATAAATGTATTCTGTACTGTATTCTCGTGCTTTACAAAAAGTATTTGTATCTAAGTAATACACAAAAGTAATCTGTACTGTATTATCATGCTTTACAAAAATAATTTATATCTTAGTAATACATAAAAGTGATCTGTAATGTATTCTCATGCTTTACACAAATAATTGTTATCTTAGTAATACGTAGCAGTGATCTGTGCTGTATTCTCATGCTTAACAAAAATAATTTGTATTTAAGTAATTTTAAGTATTTAAGTAACACGTGAAAGTTATTGGTACTGTATTCTCATGCTTTGCAAAAATAATTTACATTAAATTAAGTTAAACCAAATTAATATGCACTGTATTCATAAAAGTGATCTGTACTGCTTGTAACTTAATAAAATAGCATTAATCATCATATACTGATAGTCAATGTCATTTCAGAAGCTCTACATGCATAAACAGCTAGTAACTTGATAGTATTTGGATTCTGTGAGGAAAAATAACTCTGTGGTTTTTAACATGCTTGGGTGACATCTATAATATACTGATATGAATTATGTATTGTATTTTTGTCTTGTTTGTGAGTAGATGTTACATTCAAAAATAAAATGATATTCATCTTCGAAAACAGGGCAAACTGGGCAATCACTGTATTACTAATATCGGTATTGTTTCACCTTCCCTTCTAGATGTTAACACATTTAAGGTAAAAATGAAGTTCAAAACAGAAGATATTTTTTTTAATAATGCCCTTGAATAGGTATTTATGCGTCCTTACACCTGGGACAAAAGTGTCAGTAATTCTTTGCTTAAACACAGAAAAGAAACCATTGAGATCACCAACACCTTGTGCCAAGCAGATATGATAGAATCCCAATGAATACATTTCACTTGACTTGCCGAGCTGGTTTTTGAGGGAATTACTTTAAATATCGTCTAGCATAATTTTATTTATCATTTTAATGAATTTATGTTCTGGAGAAGTACTTTATTATATGCGTTTTACTCATAGTTAAAAAGTCAAGTATCCCTGTTTCCGATAAAATATAAAGTCACTTTGTGTGCTGATTTTGGCACCTATTTTTCCTTCACCATTTAATAACATATTTTAAATTAAAATAAGCTATTTTATTGATGTGTTATTGACATAACAAAGGCATTTGATTACATTGATTACCAGATGTTCCATGGTATACCAATTATCTGAGATATCTCAAACAATTTAAGAGAAGTATAGAAGAAATCCATTTACTTCACAAAACTAGTTTGACTGAAAAAGTGTACAAAAAAGTCAGAAATTGCTACACAACTGAACTGACTGTCGCTAAAAATGAATTCTATCAAGACCAGATTGAGCAAACTGTGGGCAACCCAAAGCCCTGTACAAAGTAGCATCAAAACTACTTGTTATGCAGAAATACAATCCTCTACCATCAGTTGCTAGTGATGTAACTCTGGCTAATGACTTCTTGTGGTATTTTAAGGTCAAAATTGCAAAGCTCAGAGACACCTTAGACAAGATTGATCATGAACCAGCATCTCGAACTGTTGAAACTCTATTTGATGACAACAACAGGCCATCTTTTGAACAGTTTAGGCCAATGACTGAATCTGATGTAGCCAAGCTCATCAAGAAATCAAAATCAACAATTTGTGAACTGGATCTTATTCCAACTCCAACAGTTAAGGAAAACTTACATTACTTGTTGCAAGTTGTTACGGAAATTGTTAACAGATCACTTGCATCCAGTACATTTCCACAAGAATGGAAGACTGCTGTGATAAGACCTTTATTCAAGAAAAAAGGTCTTACCCTGGAGCGACAGAATTAAAGACCTGTCTCAAACTTGTCATTTCTGTCCAAGATACTTGAGAAAGCTGCTCTTCAGCAAATTGTTGAATACATCGAAACAAATAATCTTCTTACGTCCTATCAAAGTGCGTATCGTTAAGACCACGGCGTTGAGACTACAATGATAAAAATATATAGTGATCTGTTAGGTAGGGCCAGGGATCTATAAAAACATTGTTTATAGGTCCCTGGTAGGGCTGATATTAACCAAGTGACCATCGTTCATATGATTGATATACATCAATCAATCAAAGGAGCACTTGTATATTCCTTGGTACAGAATATACAGACTCGGTATTCGAGGACGACGTTTTACAGTTATAAAAGCAATGTTTACTCATGTGTACACGAAAGTAAGACATCATAATGATATCGGAACTGCATTTGAGAGTCATTTAGGTCACGACAAGGCGAGTGTTTTGTTCCCGATTCTTTTTCTTTGTATATCAATGACATGGAGGATATATTGTACTCAAAAGGTGCAAGTGGTATTTATATAGGCATGTTAAAATGCTTCCTACTCATGTATGCGGACGGTTGTCTGTTATATGTTGTTCCCATTTCGCTCGACATTCAGCTTGTGCTTCCAGCAATACATGATAATTTTCAGCCCAGTTTGATTGCTTACTTTTAATCAAATTTGTGAACAATGTACCTATGACACTTAACATTTGGGTTATTTAAATCTTCTTTCTTATGTATTGGTACAATAAAACGTTCGGTCCATTTATCTGGAAAATATCCAAGAAATAATATTTTGTTAAACAATTTAAGCAAATACGGAGGAAGTTCATCTCTGCCGTTTATTATAAATTCATTTAAGATCAGATCTGGTCCCGCACTTTTTCCAGTTTTTATACTGGCAGTCCCTTTGAATAATAGCTATAGATTACTATTAAATGTAATGGTAAAGTTTTCAACACATGTTTCATGTCCGTTTCATACAGATTAGTTACAATGCACATTTTTCATTTAGCAAGAATACGTTTAATTTCAAAAGTTTTTAGAATATTAATTGAAAAAGTGCAAATGATTGACTAGTTGGAACCACTTTAGGAGAATTGATTATTACTAACTGCAATTATCAGAATTTCAACTCCTGTTTCATGTCATTTTTTATACAGACTAAGATATAAACATGAAGTGGCTTGTTTGTAGGAAAAAGAAGTTAAATATACAATTGAATAACACTATTTTGAAGGGTGTTTATAAAAAAAATCAATTGATCATTATTGACCAGTTCGGAACACTTTGGGAGTATTTATTATTATTAAAGGGACAAGTTTACAGATTGACGAATTGACCATTTTTCAACTTTTTGTCACCGATTCCAAAAATAAAAGAACGGTGAATACATGGAAGCAAAATAACACTACGAACCTAGAAATATACTGTAAAAACCGTTTCGTTTATGAGCAATCATCTCTTGAACTGGATAAAATTATAAAGCGTTTGTAACGCTAAACGACGGAAAAATCTGGAGTTTTCCTGTTGTTTTCGATGAAATATTTGACAACAGTTAAATAAAGTAAATAATGCAGCTTGACATAAAGAAGTCGAAATGACCTGGTGGTTAAGGTGTTAGCCTTTTAATCGAGAGGTCCCGGGTTCGAACCACGGTGAGACCTTGTTTTTTTTTCTTGTTTTTTTTTCTAAATACTTTTCTAGTTATAATACTTTAGCTTTTTAGTTCCGATGCTTCCGATCTGTCAAGTTAAGACATTTAATGGTACTAAAAAAATGCGAAAATCTGTGAACCAGTCCCTTTAACTCTAATGGTTATATAATCTACGCATGACAAGAGCCGTTTTCATAAGACTAAACAAACATAAAGCGTTGTCTTGTTTATGGAAAAGTGAAGTACCGGTATGACATTTATACTATTCTTATATATTCACTACCTTGTGTCTAGCAAAACAAAGTTATAATTATGAAATTTTTACAAATATTAATGGAAAATTCCTTGTATACAAGTTCACTCGACTGCTGTCAACAATATTAATGGTATTGGCCAGCATGAAATCAGCCGGTTAAAACTATTGGTTAAATCCAGGGTGGGTCCACTGGTGCCAACCGCGAATCAAAAATAAAATTAGCATATTTCTGAGCCAGGAAATAAATGTGAAATACAAATTATCACTTATTTGCTTAAATTCAAAATTTAGTCAAACAGGTTCATTCAGTTGTTATTGTTCACAAAAGTTATAACAAATTGTTAATTCCAAAATATATTTGAAATCTTCAACGGTCATCTATCAAACAAAAACATTTGAAACAGTGTAATTTAAAAAAGTCATTTGTGTTACCAGTAATGTCCGTATGTAACCGTAATCTAAGATAGTAAGTTTGCTTCATTAATCTTTTCTTACCACGTGTAGCTAGAAAATATAAAATGGCATGACTCCGTAAAACAATTTAGTGCTATTAGAATACTGAAAATTCTAAATAAGAATTACATGCAAGGAATTTATGTAAAGGTTGTCTTTGATGCTGCACTTTTGTCCGTGATGTTATTAATATACAATGCATCATAGAAGCACTATTGTGGTATTCTTGATTATTGGACAAAAAGTGTTTTACCAATTCAGGTGTTGATTGTTAATGTTAACTTGGCTATTTTGAACATTTCATAACTGTTCTCTGAGTCATTATTATAAATGATTGTCCTTTACGTTACATGTCTGCCCACGGTGTAACTGCAATTTCCTTGGTGTTACTGTTATGTATCGACAGTGTACTTTTTTTCTGTATATTTGTTTTCACAATTATTTGCAATAGTTGGTCATCTAATTGAGTTGAATCACAAGAGGGAAACTTTAGTTCATGTTTTAAAGTTAAACTGATGTGTGGTGAAACTTGTGATGTCGTTTCACTGTTCGTTTAAAGCATACAACAAATAATTGGACATCCATGTATTATTTGTATCCAAAACACATTCTAATTAGAGAAAGTGGCAAACTGTTGCTTGTTTCATGCTGATTGTATTTTTAAACAAGTAAAATATTAAGTTCCTAATGTTTTGGAATTATTTTTGCACACGTAACACCATGGACACCAGCATTTAGCAGCACGTCATTAATATAACAGTTTCTATTCAATCTTCTTAAACTATTTATGTTAATCAGTTAAATATATTACCTCACAGTTATAGTTAGGCAAAACAGATATAACAACTGTAAAATTTCAGTCTTCGATTTTAAAAAATAGCCAACTTGGAATGTGGACATAATTCGAAAATGACCCATAACAACTGAGAGGCATGGTCCCGTATTCACCAAACCATTCTTCGACTTAAGGCTAAGAATAAACAATATTCTTGAAACTGTTCTAAGAGCGCCGAAATGTGATTCTGACTTGCTATTCACGCATTCTGATCACAGCATTCTTTGTTTAGTACGCTTTGTTAATGCCACGAGCAACGTTGGTATTCAGCAAATTTGTGTGCACGGATGTATGTTTTCTTTATTGAGTCTAAGTCTGTTCTTTATTCGTAAGCCTAAGCATGGGTTTGTGAATACGGTCCCTGCGTATCGACCCACACTGTTTAACGCTTTGGAGTATACTCCCTGTAAACGACTGTCACGTTGCCGCTTAAATTTGGGCCTATATTCACCAACAGATTATTTTACTTAAGACTTAAGAATAAAGAATGTTCTTGAAACTGCATGTTCTGATCTTAAAAGGCTGTTAGTTAGAATTGTACTTGCTGTTCACCAACGCCATTGTTTTCATTCTTTATTTAGAAGGAATTATTAACGAAATAAGCAGCATTGGTACCTGGCATTATTGGCAAACGCACAAACAGTATTTCTTGAGTCGAAGTAGATTCGTTAATCTTAAGTCTAAGAATGGCTTGGTGAATACGGGCCCTGTACAAACGAAGCGGCATAACGTTCAACCGACTGTCACGTGTTTTGCCCACCATATACATGCGCGTGGCCGTGAACGGCTATTGGTGCATTATGGTAATTGTGCACGAAGAATAAACTTTCACGGAGACTAATGCGAGTATATACAACAATTAACGCGCAATAAACATCTCACTGAATCATACACCGACGTAAAGGTGACACTACGCGATCTCCCAAGTATCCAAAAACACGTTTACGGCAATTAACTGACCCTTACATGTCTACTGACATGTTTTATGATACTTTATTATTTACAAATATTTGTTTCGCCCCGCTCCCAAATAATTTAATAACCGGCAGATGACCAATCATAAAACAATTCATAACAAAACCATTCGACGTAACGCGCTGTTTCTACGGTGTAATTAGCCGGTCCTTTCCGTAAGGCCATATGCGTAACTTCCGTAACAAAACTGACAAACGTCAACTTCTGTCAATCTTCAACGTCAGTCATTGTATGGTCCCGCCCACTTTTTTTTCGTTAGCCACAAACATGACGTACATCTAACGGATATATTAGAATAGAATAGATCATTTCGGATAAGTACTGTGATCAACGATCATTAACAAACTGGAATACGGTATTACGTTTTACTCTTGAACGACACTATAAGCATACTTATTTTTAAAGTTATTATATTTATTATTTATTAAAAAATGGGTTTTCTTTCTATATATATTTTAACACTGTTCGTCTACGGGACCTTGGCGCAAGGTCAGTTCCGACCGGCCCCAATAGGGGGCCAAGGATCGGGTATGCCCACCCAGGGAGGCCCAGGTGCATTCCAGGGACCGGGTATGCCCACCCAGGGAGGTCCCGGGGTATTCCAGGGGCCGGGTATGCCTACACAGGGAGTCCCCGAGGGATTTCCCGGGCCCACAGGCTGGGTCGGCCCCACGGGCATCGTACAGCCGCCGTTCGGTTTCCCGCAGGGACCCGGAATGCCACCAGGAATGGGTAGGTGTATTGTTTTATTTTTTATATAAATTTATTTAAATACACATGGTGAATGATAATATTTATCTGACATATAATTATGGCGTTACGTTTAAACAAGGCTTGTTTAACGTTTCTCAAATGTAGTGCTTATTTAAATATGTATTAATTTTCATTTGGCTTAATGATTTATCTCCACAATTAAGTTTAGGTGAATCCAACCGTATATGCGTTCCTACGATTCTTGTAAAACCACAAATCTCGTAAGAGAAATGGTTGAGAGTTGCTTAAACTTGATACCATAACATAACAGGAGGCGTGTCGTGGGAAGCCGGGGCTTAATGCATGTGCGTAGTGTCGTTCCGCAGTCCGCACAGGCTAATCCAGGACGGCGCTTTCCGCCAACAGTGGATTTTTGTTTAAAAGAGACTTCCTTGAAACAGAAAACTACCATATGAGTGGAACGTGTCGGGACGACACGTTACGCACATGCATTAAGCCCGGGTTTCCCACGATACGCCTCAAATTTAATATTTTCCAAACACGCTCGTGCGTCCACATATTGACGAGACACGCAAAGAAAGCTGAGGCGCCCATGTTCATTTTCATTTGTATGCATCAAGATGATGATGTCCCATATTATTATTATTTTAACGTGCATTTACAAACAATATGTCATAGTTTAGGTAAGAAATATATATCGTAAATCATAATCAACTGGAACGGGCGGCCGTAAAGCTCGTGCCCGAGTCCGTGCCTGCAAACCATGTGCAAGCGATTGACATAATGAAACCATACGGACAATGACCAAGATTCCGTTTGTGTTAGTTTGAAATCCCGAATGTTGCTCCCTGGACGCTCATTGGCTAGTTCCGTGTTTCAGCGCCCCCTATGTCTCCCATGGCGATGATGATGTCGACCCTGGCGCGCAACCCCAACAACTATCGATACGCCACGTGCACATTCAATGACACGTGGACAAGCGTGAAGGGGCGCGTGGATTTCAGACAGTTCGTGAGTACTATACATACTAATATCCTTGATTGTAGTATAATAAAAAAATTGAAATATATTTGTATGTAGTGAAAATGTGTATTCTGTTTTTGTTTATTTCTATGAAATTATATGTATTAGGTATCGATACAAATGTATCCACATATACATCAACATACAAATATTCGAAAATAACTGTAACACGTTTAAATTTCAGACAGTTCATAAACTGTATATGTATTCTATTTATATCCTTATTTTATTTAGATTCGATACAAATGTCACTTTAACCACCATAAACATCAAGATACATTCGGAAATAACCGTTTACAATTTAAGACAGTTCGTGAGTACCATAGATATTAAAGTCCCTTTATGTTATATGTAATCGGTAAAATATTGTATGTGGTGAAAAGTTCTATGTACGAATTTTGTAAACATCATTAGGAAATTATTTGTTTATTATTTATTTGTTTAAATTATTTAATCTCGATACGTTCTGTCATTTACCCATCAATACTCGTTTGTGAATTACTTACTACACGTGACGGACGTTATGCACGAAGCCCTATTGCCCATGAACATTGTAGTGATATATTTTATGCGGTGCACCGAATCATACTGCAAAATGTTTTACTCTCGCTTCATAATTAAGTAAATGATTGAGTAAAATTCATTTCGACGTGATGTAAATGACAGATCTTACACATTATAGCTCAGGTTTCCTGTATACGGGTATTATGAGGTCTACGAGAATAAAGGCAACTATACATGAAACTAGACACCCCGATGTGACCACCTAGTCGGTTTAATGAAATTGTGTTGATGAGGGTATCAACCATTTATTGTAAACAGGGGAATCGTCGTTTGCTGTTCATTAATACGCTTCAATCGTCTGCATTTATAAATCATCTGATTTACATGTATCGACGCGTCCATGTTTATAACGGTTCTCACTTGCATTTTTACAGACTGTACTTATTGTTTGATAGCAAGTTACGCGTTATATCATCGATAGTATTGTTTGTTAATTCAACACACATCACTACATTAAGTACTAGTACAACTGGAAATTAGTATTAAATAATAGTTTAATTTTAACGGTTTCACGTGCGCCGATCAGAAACGATCGAAGTTACACATAATTTAAATTTGAAATCTTGAGTCATGGTTAGTCATACAAGTGTTTTCAACAGTTGCCTGAGGGAACGGAAAGCCACGTACAAACACCGCAATGGCAACAGTTTAGTGAAGTTAAAGTTTAGGTAGTGCTACACACCCCCTGTACGTGGGTAAACCAGTTTGCAGATGATAAATTAAATTTCAGATAAAACATATCGTCCGCAATTGACAGGTAGGTACTTATTTTGATTTTTGTTGGCGATTTAAGTCAGTATATATACACAATTATTGTACACATGTATACAGTAATGTCCAACGCCATTATGTATTAAGTGTATTGCCAGAAATCTACGTTTTTCTAAGATGAACTATCAAAATTGTCTGGGGGAAATACAAAATATTCAAAAACATTACGTATTTATTTAATCTAAATCGAAAAATTACGGAACTAAACCGTTACAGAGTAGTGATATCATCTATCTAGAAAGGCATTCAAACGTTTATTAGTTGATACCGTAGTGGTTTCTGGGTTAAAATCAATTATATCTTGGAATGGTATGCTCATTTATGGATAAAGCCGAACTGTTTGAAGAAAATTTGTAAATAAAGTCCAAACTTAAACTGGATAAAGCTCAAACTGCGCGATAAAATGATAATTTTTTGCAACGGAAGGTTTGTTTTGTGCTAGTTTTCATTACCTACTTTCCATACATATACATATTTGTATTATATGTAATAGAAGAAAAATAAAGTTTATTCAAACATTTCACAATGTAGCATATAAAAAACGAATAAGGCCAACATGATCGTCATAAATAACAATTGTACAAATAGAAACAAATAATATTGTCATGCTTTAAGAAAGAGAAATACATTTATTTATATTTGTCTGCGCGTACTATATAAAAGTATTCTGTACTGTATTCTCGTGCTTTACAAACATTATTTGTATCAAAGTAATACACAAAAGTAATCTGTACTGTATTATCATGCTTTACAAACATAATTTATATCTTAGTAATACATAAGAGTGATCTCTAATGTATTCTCATGCTTTACACAAATAATTGTTATCTGAGTAATACATAACAGTAATCTGTACTGTATTTTCATGCTTTACCAAAATAATTTATATTTAAGTAATACATGAAATGCATCGGTACTGTATTATCATGCTTTGCAAAAATAATGTATATCTAAGTTAAACATTAAAGTAATATGCACTTTATTCATAAAAGTTATATGTACTGCTTGTAACTTAGCATTAAATAGCATTAATCATCATGTACTGACAATATTTGTAATTTCAAAAGCTCTACATGCGTAAACAGCTAGTAACTTGATAGTATTTGGATTCTGTGAGGAAAATAACTATGTGGCTTTTAACAAGCTTGGTTGACGTATACAATATACTGATATATGTATTGTATTTTTGTCTCGTTTGTGAGTAGATGTTACATTAAAAAATAAGATGATGTTCATCTTTGATAACAGGGCAAACTGGGCAAACACTATATTACTAATATCGGTATTATTCCACCTTACCTTCTCGATGTTAACCCATTTAACGTAAAATTGAAGTTCAAAACAGAAGATATTTCTACAAAATAATGCCATTGAGTAGCCATTAATGCGTCCTTCTACACCTTGGACAAAAGTGTCAGTAATTCTTTGATTAAAGACAGAAAAAAAAACATTGAGATCACCAATACCTTGTGCCAAGCAGACATGATAGAATCCCAATGAACTTAGAAAACATTTCATTTGACTTGCCCAGTTGGTTTTTGGGGAATTAGTTTCAATATCGTCTAGCATAATTTTATATATCGTTTTAATGAATGTATGTTCTGGACCACATTAAACCAGTACTTTATTATATTCATTTTACTGATAGTTAAAAAGTCAAGTATCCCTGTCTCCGATAATGTCAAGTCATTATGTGTGCTGATTTTGACACCTATTTGTCCTTAACCATTTAATAACATATTTTAAATTAAAATAAGCAATTTTATTGTTGTTTTATTGACATTACAAAGGCATTTGATTACATTGTAAGGGATACCCTTGGTACAGAATATGCAGACTCGGTATTCGAGGACCGCGTTTTACGGCTATAAAAGCAATGTATACTCATGTGTACACAAAAGTAAGACATCATAATGATATGGAACTGCATTTGAGAGTCATTTAGGTCTAAGACAAGGCGAGTGTTTTGTTCCCGATTCTTTTTTCTTTGTATATCAATGACATGGAGGATATATTGTACTCAAAAGGTGCTATGGATATTGATATAGGCATGTTAAAATGCTTCATACTCATGTATGCGAACGGTGAAGGCCAAATACGTGATCTGCTGTTACCATTTTCGCTCGACATTCAGCTTGTGCTTCCAGCAATACATGGTACTTTCAGCCCAGTTTGCATACTTTTAATCTCCTTTTTTATGTATAGGTACAATAAAACATTCGGTCAATTTATCTGGAAAATATCGAAGACATAATATTTTGTTAAACAATTTAAGCAAATACGGAGGAAGTTCATCTCTGCCATTGATTATAAATTCATTTAAGATCAGATCTGATCCCACACTTTTTCCAGTTTTTATATTGGCAGTCCCTTTGAATAATTCTCCAGCAGTAAAGTATTGGTGTGATAAAAACCTTAACAATTATGTTTACTTTCATAAAATAGTTGCACAATGCTTTAGTGAACTTATGTGGTCAACAATGTTAAAATATCGCTCAAAATGGTTTAAATGCATTCATTTATAGCATTTACATAAAGCACTCTTTTACAAGTGTGGTTATTATCCATTCAGTTTGAAAAATTTTTTGGACTTTATCACCTAATAGTTAGGGCTTTATTAATGTTATATTATATTGTCCCACGAAAATAACAATAAAACGCGTATTTGGTGCATTTAAACAACGCGTGAAGCAGATATACAAAGAAGAATGGCAGATACGTAAGGTCGTACATTAATAATTGCAAAAACATTAATTGATCAGTACCTTTTTACATAAAATATTGCCAACTTTACTGATTTTACTACATTCTTAACCAAATTCATACTAATTTGGTCAAATAATTGTCATTAGGAATCGTTTGTAACAGCGCATTATACGTACAAAATATAATTGTATCTTGTGCGATATTTTACATGTTGAAACTTACCTTAAAGATATGAGTATTTGTAAATAAATTACTGTAATAAGTAATTTGTCCGACATGTTTTCTCTGAAATTTGATTTATCATCTGCAAATTGGTTTACCGACGTACAGGGGGTGGTGCTACATAACACTATAAATAACGTGTTTACATGTATACGTAATATAACCCAATGACAAAAAAGGAACGAACGGTCAAACAAACAAAAAATAAATAAATAAACACAATTCACAATTATATAGTCAAGTATGCGTAATTTAAAAACAAATTAAATGTAAAAAATACATTAGCATGGCTCATGCAAATCAGAAAATGAGCTTTATCATAAAATTGTTGTGTCTATTTCTATGCAATGGGAACAAATTGATGTTCGTCATACAGAACAGAGTTGTCACAAAACAACAGTTTATTGATATCGAAGCAATAAAACGTTTTCTCACAATCAGCACTCAATAATCACGTTGGCAAGTTGGCAATAACTTGTGTGCACATTACGACATACGTTGACACAGTGATAGTATATCGCTGTGTAATATTAAATACTATGATATTAATCGTATTATACTCTCCCGACTAATGTTCAAGTAGTACTGTCTAAGATGTACCATTAGTGTCAAAACGAAAACTATGTTCGTTAAATATAATATCATCTCTTGAAAGCCAGAACAGCATTCTTTGCGCATCTGCTTTCAACTAAGGGACGATATTTGTTTGCATGTATAATGCACCTATCAGTATTTTTACCCGGGGCGAAGCGGTGGGCTGACCTAGGGGAATTTGACTAATGATATTTTTTGGGATCTAATTCCCCATAATAGAGCCAAGCATTTTGTCTAAATCCCCACAGTGGGACCCAATATTACCGGGATCTAAAATCAGACCCAAGCATATTTCCCGAAACCCGGACTTATTTGGCGAGTAAAATTCCCGCCTGTCGGGGATCGCTTTCATTCAAAGGTCCCGTTATACCCGCCGCTCCCCCCCCCCATTGCCCCATTGGGGAAAATACTGATAGGTGCATACAATTATGCTATGTGTACGTATCTATAAAATAACATTGTACCTCTTTCCATCCCCAGTTGTTAGGCGAGGGTCAGGAGCAAGTGCAGGTGCGTCTCCAGCTGGCCGGACTTCCGGTGGCCAGTAGCGAGGTGGAGCGCGGGATCCACGTGCACGACTTCGGGGATATCGGCGGCGGGTGTTCGAGAGTGGGGCCCCACTTCAACCCTAACGAGACCCCACACGGATCTCAGAGAAACATTGCATAGTATGTCTCATTCAGGCTTCATGACTACCAAAGTTCTCCATCTCAAACTTATCCTCAACTTAAAAAAATTGACCAATGAAAAATCTCAAACTTATCTTCAACTTAAAATATTAACCAATGAAAATCTCAAACTTTGCATAGTATGTCTAATTCAGGCTTTATGACTACCAAAGTTCTCCATCTCAAACTTATCCTCTACTTAAAAAATTGACCAATGAAAAATCTCAAACTTATCCTCAAGTTAAAATATTGACACCAATGAAAATGATGAGCTTCGATTTTCCCTGGCAAAATTCAAGTTTTAGACAATACGGTTTAAGAATGTTTATTGTACTTGGGCCAGATACATCTATTTTGTAAGCATTTAGTGTTAGAAGCACATACATTTTCGCTTTGTGCATTTAGTGAAATAATCGTCAATTTGCAGTAAAGAAGTACAATGTAACCTTGCGGTGATAAAATAAAAACTATATAGACTGTATAGCTGTTATATTAGTTGATATTATTTAGGAAATCTAAATCAAACACTCTAGACTACCTTCAACCAAAAATAGTATCTCATTTATCTCAAGTATTTCCTGATGTATTGAGAAATTGTTGTATGCGAATTATATGCTTTTTCGGTAAGTTGTTACAATTTATATATCATGACGGCGACTACTTTGAAAAATCAAAGATCGTACGTATTTGTATTGTCTGACTTGTGAAACATAATAAATATAATTATGTTCTGTTCTGGTTAGCCTCCGCCACGTGGGTGATCTTGGCAACATCCGGCAGTCCACCGACGGCAAGGTTTCCACGCAGTTCGTGGATACGGTCATCTCGCTAGGGGGCGATAACGACATCGTCGGCAGATCATTCGTGGTCAGTAGAGCATGATCTCCTCAGTGCTTTGACTTAGGATAAAAAATGACATTTAATATGACATTATTTAATGATGGATACTTTGACAGCGTGCACTTCACTTGTTAAATAACGTGTAAACCAGCTTTAATACCATGCTTTATCTGACATCTTGGGGGCATATGTAAGCCTGAGAATTACACATTTTGAATCTCATTAAACTACACCAATGTATAACTTTATACGAGTAAAATAAATCGTTCACTAACCATAAGCAAATGGCCATAGATGATCTTTACAAGCTCATTTTATAAATGTCACAGTCATTTTACATCATAACGCATGTCATTGCCTCTTCCGACCATTGAAGATATTAAATTTAATAATATTTAACATTATTATTTTTTTCATTAAATGTTGAAATTAAATATTGAGAATTGAAAACCAGAAGGTATTGACTGCCATTGAAATCAATAGCAGTTGGTACCTTTTGATTTTCAACCCAGGTATGTTCAACGTAAAAATCAGCTATTACTACTTCAACGACGATCTAACGCAGTACTCTCCTTCAAGGTCACGTGTTAATGAATGCCACGTTGTTGTTTCTACCAGATCAAGCTCGAGCGTGACGACGAGGGGCTGGGCGGAACACGTGACAGCCGCGTGAACGGAAACACGAGGACGCCGATCGCGTGCTGCGTCATCGGGCGCACTACGGCCGCCAACTGGTACAACCCTTTGTCGGCTGCCGACATCCAGAACATGGGTACGTGGCCGGTTGTCGGCGCGGATACACGATTTTTAGTTAGAGGGGGCGGAAATATTCAGTACCTGCAAACAAACTGAGTTGATATCTCTTACATGTTGGTATAGGTGCAATATCGACAAAAAAGGAACACTTTAACAAAACGCATTTGACTATTACACTAAATTGATTGAAGAACACTTCACAATGCATAGGTAACAGTTTACTTGTGGTTTAAAAATCGAATAAATGTTGTAAAAGTTTAGAAGGGGATCCCCCCCCCCGCCCTATAAATCGGTCTATTTGCAGTATCCGCGCTTTAAACTGTACGTGGTGCAGTATTTATGTACATGTTAGTCCAGTATTTATGTACATGTTAGTCCAGTATTTATGTACATGCTAGTCCAGTATTTATGTACATGCTAGTCCAGTATTTATGTACATGCTAGTCCAGTATTTATGTACATGCTAGTCCAGTATTTATGTACATGCTAGTCCAGTAAAAATGACCCGGGACCATACTCACCAATCTGTTATTAGAGTTAAGAAGAAAAAATAGACTTGGACCCAATAAATGTTTCTTATGTCATTTATAAGTATTTCGATTAAAACAAAGAATGTTAACATCAGCGTTGGTGAAAACCAACTAAAATTCAAATGAACAGCGTTCTTAAACTCAAACCGGTCTTCGTGCATGTGCGTAAAGTGTCGTCCCGGATTAGCCTGTGCAGTCCGCACAGGCTAATCCGGGACGGCACTTTCCGCTTTTATGGTATTTTCTATTTCAAAGGAAGGCTCTTCTAAACATAAATTCACTGTAGGCGGAAAGTGCCGTCCTGGATTAGCATGTGCGGACTGCACAGGCTAATCCGGGACGACACTTTACGCACATGTATTAAGACCGGTTTTCCCAAGATGCGCCTGCCTTTATTCTTATGTAAGAATTGATGAATACGGACCCAGAACACTGGCCCTGGGTGGTGAAAAATTCTCTTCAAGTACATACATACCAGTACAAATCGATGTATGATAAACAACTGTCAAAAAGCATGAACGCCTCTCGAAATATAAGTATTCTAGTGAACATCCGCACTAAAAATCAAGAGTATTTTTCCTGAAAATTGTATCTTTAGTTTAGAGCAACGTATTCGTGTTTTAATTGTGTGTAAATATATATGTATATATATATAATGCAAAATGCTCTTCATTCCGGTTTCGGCTGATGAAATACGCATTGAAATTTTGCATCCGTTTATTTCAGCGATGACAGGCTTGATGCCGGAAAACAGGGTCGACCCATTTGCGATTAACACAAACTCAGACGCCAGCCAGGGAGGCCCGGATATGACCCCGGGCCCGTTTCCTGGTCAACCCGGAAGTGGATTCCCACCAGGAATGGTTCCACAGGGAGGCGTTGGACTGGGCGGACCGACGGGGGGAGTCGGTCAGTTTCCGGGCACGTTCGGTCCAGGTGCAGGACCCTTTGGATTTGGAGGTCAGACCGGAATAGGCGGCCAGAGACCCGGTTTCGGCGGTCCAATGCCTGGCTTCCCTCCCCGTGGTTTCCCGCCAACAACCGCAGGCGGGCAGCAAGGATTTGGCGAAATCGATGCGACGAATTCCCTTCCAGGTTCAACCGACGTCACAGGCTTTGGACCGCAGGGCTTTGGTGGTCCAGGTGGTTTTGGGCCAGTGGGGTTCGGTCAAGGTCAGCCTGGGGCGGGTAGACCCTTCCCCCCTACGACCGTCATCGGTGCCCAAGGCGGACAGGGTTTCCAGCCACAAGGTGGTTTCACGCAGGGAGGTTTCCCACAGGGTGGACTGACTCAGAATGAATTCAGTCAGGGAGGCTTCCAAGGGTTTTCAGAGACTGGTGGTGCACAGGGGCCCACTCAGTTTAGATCTGGCACTTTCACACCCGGGGCTGCACAGGGGCAAACGTTCAATTTCAATCAACAGGGGAAGAAGAAATAAACTTTCATCGGTCAGTAATTAAACCACACATTCGACTGTCACAATGGTTCATGTATCATTAGCGTGTGGGAAACTTACCTTTCACAATAAAAATTCAAAACATTAAAAGTGTATTGTCTTCGTGAAACGAATGTAACCAATGGCAACACGTCCCCATGCTCTACCATTGCTAACTGGTATTTCTTCATATACGTATCTCATCATTTACTATATTTTGATAAATTAATGATTGTATGAGTAATTACACAGACTGGTGGTGCACAGGGGCCCACTCAGTTTGGATCAGTTTGGATCTGGCACTTTCACACGCGGGGCTGCACAGGGGCAAACGTTCAATTTCAATCAACAGGGGAAGGAGAAATAAACTTTCATCGGTCAGTAATTAAGCCACACATTCGACTGTCACAATGTTTCATGTATCATTAGCGTGTGGGAAACTTACCTTTCACAATAAAAATTCAAAACATTAAACGTGTATTGTCTTCGTGAAACGAATGTAACCAATGGCAACACGTCCCCACGAAACACCAAATAAAATTTAGGTTTATTTTTTATTGCAAAACCAAGGGTGATGCATGATTTTCAAAAATGTGAATGGAAATCATGGTCATGAGATTTTATGAACAATTAAATACGAGGCACGTCGTGGGGAAACCGGACTTAATGCATGTGCGGAAAGTGTCGTCACTTTCCGCCTACAGTGGATTTATGTTTAGAAGATACTTCCTTGAAAAAGAAAATACCATAAAAGCGGAAAGTGTCGTCCCCCATCATCATGTGTGGACTGCGCAGGCTGATCCGGGATGACACTACGCACATACATTAAGTCCGGTTTTCACACAACATACCTCAATTATTATAAGATGGTAACAATGATAACAAAATATAGGTGTCCATGATATTCAACTAAGAGCAGCAACTTCATTAACACCAACACGCATTGCAAAGCATTGTCAATAAATAACAAGTGAACAGTGTTAAATTGGTTTAACATAATAATAAAATACAATAGTAATCTCATTCGTTCCCTGAAAGCCAAAAGGAGCTATCAGGCTTCTTTGCACATACGCTGATGACAACTTCTGGCTTCCAAGGCACAATATATTTCTGCACGTAGAACTGGAACCGAGTACTTACTTTTTGTCATGAAATTCGATTTTATTAGTATTAAAAGATAAAACCTAGCATTAGATTTCTAGAACTATTTCAATGTGATCCGATACAAGGCACTTCTTTTAGAATTAACATGCAGTATGAAATAGTTTTCTGTCCAAGATGGAAAATAAAGTGCTTGAAAACAAAGGTATTTGCAAAATAGCACTACCTTGATTTTTTTGTTTGTTAATTACATTATTAAAAGAAAAGAAAAAAGAGACTGGCAACGACATAAGCTAACAAGAAATAGTACTGGGTGCCAGCAGTTAAATATAGCCTTCAAACCTGATTTTTGGCATAAAACAAACAAACATTTCATGGGTCTGAAGTTTCAACATAACAAATGAAGCTTTTTGTAGTAAAGTAAAGCCAACTGTTATCCAGTCATTGATTTGAATTATTTGTTCATAAAATTACTAATTGATTTCGTTGGATTTTATTATGGACACTTTTAACAAAACGGTCATTTTACATGTCTAGTCAAAGCGTGATCAAACAACACCTCCTGGGCCCATATTTATAAAGATTCTTAAGCCATTCTTAAGTTAAACATAAGTCCAAATTAGAATTTGTGTTTAAAACACTATGCTTTGGAACATTTGCATGACTAATGCTAACTCTTTGAATTATATTGCAAATTATGTGTCAAAATCTTCCACAAATGCATTACTTTGTCAGAAAATCCAATAATTAAATTTGAGAATTTTAAGATTTTTCTTAATTTTCAACTAAGATTCTTTATAAATACCAGCCCAGTACTGTTGGTATTTCAGACAATAACATGTTTGTGGCCTGAACTCAGGGTCCGTATTCACCAACCCATTCTTAGACTTAAGAATAAAGAATACTAGTTTAGACTCAAGAAACAATCCATGTGTGTTTACAAATATGCTGGTTATTTGGCAATTCAAACCAAGACGATAATGAAAATTCCACTATATATCTTTACGTACAAGAGTATATAAGTGAATCCTGACGATTTCCTTAACAATCCGACTCAGATTCTGTTGTCAGCTGTTTACGTAATACGCGCATCACCAATCCTCCACGCCTTGTTTGTTTTTCTCCTTTAAATTTTTTTTCTAAAATTGTACATCACTATTAAGTGTTTTTCTTTGTCTGGCATAAATGTTTGTCGTTAGTTCTATAAAACCTTGCCATTTATATGTGTAAAAACAATCTCAAGGAGAGAAACCATATAAGAATTTAATTCTTTCCTTTCAATCCTTTTCTTATCTTTATTGTATTGTGAATGTGTTCGTATATTTGCCAATTGTACAAAAGAAATGTGAATGCATTTGTATATTTGCCAATTGTACAAAAAGAAATATTTTTAAACTAAATATGCTGGTACAAATGTTGCTTATGTCATTGAAAAATTGTTCTAAATAAAGAATGATATAATCAGAGTTAGTGAAATACAAATAATACTCACATTAATTGCCTTTTTAAAACTGAACAGTTTTAAGAATATTCTTTATCACATGCTATACCTTGTCTCCCGTGTAATACAAGCATTACTAATATTTCTATCTTACACATGTGTAAGATAACATTTTGAGCATTTTCATTGGCTACATATTCTTTGACTGACCAATCTCATGACGTTGTTTTGGTGAAATGACGTCGTCAACATGAAATGATGTCATGCCAATACACAACTTGTAGGATTTGTCAACATCTTTTGGTAAAATTAGAAGTTTTTTTTTCGTTTAAAAGCATGTAATAAAAAAGATCTGACACTCGTTGTCATTTCATACCATATTTTATTAAACTCGTCCAGGAAATTCGTTAGTAAGCTCGCCAAAGCCTCTCTTACTAACAAAATTTTTGAACTCGTTTAATAAAATATGGTATGAAATGACGAGTGTCAGATCCTATATTTATTCTGAAGTGTTAAGTCTAAGAATGGGTTGATGAATGTGGGCCCTAGATCTAGGTGAAATTGACGTCGAATCAGGTTTGAAGAGAATGCATTGTGATGATGCAAATATAAGTAACAAGTAGTCTTCGTTATTTTTTTATACCTTATAGTTGGAATTGAAATAGAAAATTACCACGATTGAATGCTTAAAGAATGCTTTCTGCTAAGTAATCATAACAATATGTTATCATAATAATGCTAATTTCTAACCGCATATATGATGTTTAATGACATTTGGTTGCAAATTTACTTACCTAATTGATCCATTTAGTTACCTTATGTACATTATATAAGGGTTTGGTTTGCAACTGTAGAGGATAGGTAATTACATACATTTATCTACTGGAAAACAAAGACGGCAAGCTAGTCCGAACAGAGCAGAAACATCAAGCATTCAAATCAATAATCTCAGTAAAGGAGTTTGCACCAAACAAATTTGATCACACACTTTTAAACAATTTATAAATGTACACATTCCACCAGAAAGCCAAAAAGTAAAGACTGCAGATCACATGAATGTAATCTTATCACAAAGCTACTAAACAAAGAACATGTGTTTTTTTTTCACAACTTTTATACAAACATTGTAAGTTGTATACATAAAAGTATCCATAAAAATGAAACAGTGAAGCAATTACAGGTATGAAACAAGAGAGCCATGATGGCCCGAAGGGCTCACCTGAGTACTGGCAAAGATAAAGCCTTACTGTTGTGAAAGGCTTGTGGGAATGTACGCCATAATGTCCTTAAATAATTTGTCTAGCGGATTTACTTTCATACATAGAACAAGTAAGGACATGGATATATTTTCTCTACCCTGGTATCCAACTTATCGCAGGCAATTTCGGAGGAATAGTGTTAATGCTGCAGATCTGAAAGATAATGGCAACCGCTGCGCAAAGGTAATATCATGCTTGCCGGCTTGTTTGAAAGAGTAGAGTGTATTGCCATTTACCCGTCATATATTGACATTCGCTTTAGATTTTATGGTCATAGACAAATTGTGCAAGTTTGGTCCAGACTGGTTGAAAATGAAGTCCCCGTCTTGCAACAAATTCATTTTTGCATTAATTTTCACAGTTAAGTGTATTAATTTTAGGTATTCGAATATATTCGAATATTCGTTTTACTATATACGGCACTCTGTCCGAATATTTACCTATCCGAAATATATATACTACGTGTACGTAGTTGTTTTACCTTGTTTCAGTGGTAAATGCGCGATATAATCTAGTGAGTGTTAGGAAAATATAAAGAAATGTAAGATATTGTTCAATGTATTGTTAATTAATTTGTTAATCGTTCCGTTTTTTATTGAGAACCATGAAGTTTGTATCTGCTGTGCAGCGATTCGTGACTAATCGAAGTATATCATTGCAGATATTATATTTTATTATCATTCTCATGTTTTCATATACGAGAGTATATATAGATTTTGTTTTCAGTGAACATTTCAACCTGAATAAATCTGAAGAAACACATATAGTATTGTCCTTTTTTATTTACTGTAAACAAGTTAACCGTATAGATGTCACTTAAGGACAATACAACAATGTACGCTTTGTGTAAACCGTTATCACAACATGGCCCAGTTTTGTTATTTGAGGAAACAATGCGTCATATTCGCGCCTCCTACAAACCGTTAAGTAGCGGCCCTGGTAAAGACGTGGCCCCCCCCCCCCGCTGCCAATTATCAATTGTCGTTAATTGGACATGTTTGGCATGTGTTGTAAAAACGTTACACTGCCCCCGCCCATCTGCTAGGCAGGAAATAAGACTAGAATTCATGTTAACTTTGCAATCAAACTGGAAAAAGAAGATTTTTTAAAAGAAATTTTGATCTTTAAATAAATTTGAAAATCAAATATTCGTATTCGTTTTTTTATATTCGAATATTATCCGATATTCGTATATTCGGTCCCATCCCTAGATATAACTGCTGTGGCCTGTCTCATTTGCTGCTTGTGTTGAGATCTTATGGCCATACAAAACATGTGGAAGTTTATAAAGATTGAATAAAAATTGATATCTCGGAGCACAAAAAAGCAATTTTTGCATTGTTTATTTAATAACAAAGGGGCCATAACTCTGATGTTTGTTGCCCAATCTAACCCATTTTTGGCTTCTGCTGCAGTTGTATAATCACAAACAAACTGTGGAAGTTTAGTCAAGATTGGAAAAAAAAAGTATCTATGAACAAAAAAGGCAATTTTTGCATTTTTTTCCACATACAAGGGGCCAAAACTCCGGTATCTGTGGTCTAACCTTACCCATTTTTGGCTCATGCTGAAATCTTTTGGTCACACGCAAACTGGGGAAGTTTATTCAAGATTGGAAGAAAAATGAAGTCTTAATCAAGGTAAAATGGCAATGTTTGCCTATTTTTCAACAAAAAGGGGGCATAACTCTGGTGTTTGTTGCTCAATCCGACCCAATGTTGACTTCTGCTGTGATCTTTTGATAATACACAAACCATGGAAGTTTGGTTAAGATTGGTACAAAAAAGAAGTCTCTATGAACAAAAAAGGCAATTTTGACATTTTTTCCGACAAAGGGCCATTACTCTAAGGTTTCTGGTCCAATTTGGCCCATTATCAATAACAACCAAGATTTTATGGTCATACACAAACTGTGCAAGTTAGGTCAAGATTGAATAAAAAATGTAGTCTTTATCGCGATAATGGGCCAAATTGTTGACAGGATATGGACGCCGGACGACGCCGGACAGGTCCCCTATACCAATAGCTCACAGAGCACTTCGTGCTCAGGTGAGCTAAAAAACAACTTTGATGATTCAAATGTGATCCCTCGTCAATGTGACAGCTTTGATAATACCTTCATGAAACAAAACATTTCCAATTATAAAGTACAGCATACGTGCAAAACATGTTTATAAACTATTAAAATTACTGCATTTGTTTGGAAGATGTTTCTTATATGCATATACATTTAAATAGTCGTTAAACTTTGCTACTGAGTATATTAATTTACAAGACTGCCGGAGTACATAAGAATATACAGAAATATATAATAGCTTATGTAAGATTGGGATTTTTTGGAAATACGCACATAAATGACACCCTGAGCTGTGCTGTTTGCTACATACTGCTGTTTTACTTCCTTCTGAGGTATTCTATCAAAGAGACAAACGGTGCAGTCTCTCGTTTTCAAACAATAAAACAATGAAAAACTGAATTATAATTATGATTCTATAGGACTTTCTTACTCATCTTATAGCTCAGACACGTTGACCTGACACTGGGCTTTATGCATGAACATGTTACAAATACATTACGATGTATCGTTCAGTTTCCATAACTAAATCAAGATAAAACGATGCAATAGAAATCAACGTGAAATACAGTTACAGCATCAATAAACATGTGAACGAACAAAACTGAGAATAAAATATACAGAAAATAGTTCAAGCACTTAATTATGAGTGTCATATTATTGCAGTCTTCACCCTAACCACTAGCCCGGGGCTAGTGAAATGAAATTCGGGCTAGTAGAAATTGATTAATGTATATAGTCGGGCTAGTGGAAATTTCACCAGTTTACTATGATTGCATAATGATTTGGGCTAGTGGATTAAACAATTAATGTGAAGACTGTTATTGTGTCCGAGCTATACATACGAATGTCTGTATTCAATCATAGTAGGGCGCCTTTCCTATAACCAATCAAATACATCACACAACTGAGATCAAGTTCCAACATTATGTTTGACTGGCAGTTTGGTAAGAAATTGGTTCTCTCAACATCCTACATACCTTTGTTCAAGGGCATCTAACTATAAATAGTTAAATATAAAGTATTATAAAGTTACATGTGTAAATGACTAAATGTTAAGAGTTTTTTTTTCCTCAAATGTGTAACATATGTTTATTAAGAGAGCTGATCAAGTGTTAAAACATTTTCTCTCAACAGATTCTTCTTTCGCATTTTTGCCACTAACATTTACGTGCGTAAACTTCTCCTCAGTTACTGTTAAAGCATGTACTTCCATTCATTGATAATCACAAACATTTCACAAGTTTTACCACGCGCTCTTCTTTATAAATCGGTTAACCTATAAACTCATGATATTTGAGTACATCTATTAGATAAATGCTAGATTAATTTGCATATGACTGATATTTGTGGAAACGTCAATAAGCATTCCATTAAAACTGATTTCCTTAAGCACACAAAGTGACCCCATAAACTGTGACAAAGCAGCATGACTGTATCATTCACAAGCTATTATGAAATGGAAAATATCTTATCCTAGATGTAACACTGCAATAGATTCTACTAATTTTATACCATGATTTTCATGACAAATATTACATATGCATTTTTGTCACTCGATTTAACAGGCATCGCCAGTCTTTAAAGAGGGTAAATACGATCTCATCAAATTTTTATACAAAAATATTAAAGTATAATAAAACCAATAAAACGCTGATAAATAACAAACAAGAATAAAAGTTTTGAAGAACTGATATTAGAAAATCCTCAAAATTGTAGATTTACACGCTTAAAATACTTTTCGGCTTCCAAGCGAAAACTCATTCATATACATTGTACATGTACAATATTGGGGAAATCCTCTATATTTGTTGAGTGTTGACTTCAGTTCTGTGCCGATGTTTTAAATGTGTTCATAAGAGAGATTACGACACATGGACACATTTTTGTTTCACTCACACAATACGATTAAACATGTCGGTATCGGTGTAGCTCTAGGAATAAATATGTCGTAATAAAGATTCTCTTTTTAAAAAACAACATGAAAGATGGTACATATAACTGTTTATTTTTTAACTTTCATACTCGTCCTCTCATCCGTGATGTTCAAATATGAGATAAAGAAATGCTGATATTGTAATCGTATATATCCCCTTCAACATGAATGTACGATACACTGTTACTGAGCCTCTAACTTGCAATGAAGACAATTACATTCATAAATTCATATATATTAAATGTTATTAAAAATGCTAAAATACCTGTATTAACAACATCTATGCCATCATTGCATACACTAACAAAGGACTTATTCAGTGTTACCGTAATTTCTTAGCAATATAATACTTATAATAGCATAAATAATACATCTCGTGAATCTACAAAATACACTGCCATCTTACGCCAACATTTAAATTAACTTTGTTTGCCATTGCCTACCTACCCGACAATAAGGCCCTACTCAAACGTTTTTTTCTTTGTTAATTCAAACCAGTTTGTTTTTTTTAATTCCAAATATTCTATTTTTTTCTTTGGGTTAAATAAAAGCTCGCTTTTCTCTCATTTCGGTCCTTTTCCATTGGGTAAATAAATTAACAGGCCATATCAAAATGCAATTTTAGTCATGTTTTATCAAACATGTGA
Source organism: Congeria kusceri (assembly GCA_027627225.1). Classification (NCBI taxonomy): domain Eukaryota; kingdom Metazoa; phylum Mollusca; class Bivalvia; order Myida; family Dreissenidae; genus Congeria; species Congeria kusceri. The sequence continues at coordinate 16,055,867 of CM051032.1, forward strand.
AAACAACGGGCTGTTTGTCAGCATTCATTGCCTAATGAAAGACGATTGCTAGCATAATTTTACGCTAAATGGATCATTAATAAATTTTCATTTTTTTCCACAGAAAAATATGTGCCTACCTACCTACCCATTACCAGTAACCTTGGGTAGGCAATGGCAAACAATTTTTTAAGGTTGGCCTTAATAGCACAATTTTTGTGACAAATAGTATATATATCATGAAGAAGTCAAACTTCAAACATAGCTAATTTATTTAATCACAACGTTTCGGCTGAAAAGCCTTCTTCAGGTAACATGTTATGACAAAGACATAACATGTTGTGACAAATACTAATGTTGTGGTAACATGTTGTGACAAATAGTGAAATACTAATGGCCCTTGTAATATACAACCTATTAGCTGCACCAATAACAACAACAACAACAATGACAGAGTTTCATATTAAATGACAACATTATTACACCTGTCATTAATATACTGTTCCATTTATATTTCTCCAAATATAAGTGTATTTTATACACATACATATCGAGAAAAAACACATCTGTGACTAATATTCTACACATACTTGCCAATATACTTCAGTAATTTGTTTAAACGACATGTACGATGGAAAAATAAACTAAAACACTTAACTGGCCTGAAAACAGTCTACAAGTCTATAAAGTGTTTACAGCATTTGTTCAAAGAAAATACAACAAGTGGACATTTAATCTATAACAATTATTAAAATAATATTGTTTCTACACAATATCATATTCCTTATATTATTTACCATTAAATGTATAAATATATCATTAAAGATCTTCTATAAACTGATCAATGAGCAAAACAGTGAAAAACGTCCTCCAAGGCTCCATATATTAAACTGAATGAGTTGAATAAAATCATCAGGGCCTATTAATAATGTTATTTGAACCCCTCTCTCAACCTCTTCAAAAATATATAAATTGCGATGAAACTGAATATGAACAAGAAATAAAATATCAAAGGATTACAACTGAGGCATATCGTGGGAAAACCGGGCTTAATGCATGTGCGTAAAGTGTCGTCCCGGATAAGCTTGTGCGGTACACACAGGCTAATTCGGGACAGCACTTTCCACCTACAGTGATTTATGTTTAGAAGAGACTTCCTTGAAACAGAATATACCATAAAAGTGGAAAGTATTGTCCTGGATTAGCCTGTGCGGATTGCCTCAATGAATCTTTTACTAAAATTAAACTTGCAATGTATTGAATGTAACAATCAGACAGGTGTGTAACATAACAATAATATTCTGTAATTATTCTATCAAGTATTAATGCACAAGTAGAGTGCGTCCAAACCCAGTAAAACATGGCCATTGATCCAGTGTAACCAAATGGTAGATTCGGTAATGTTTTGCGACTCAAAAAATAAACGTAAGTCGCATATTATATAAACAACACAGTTTACAAATTGTCACACTGGCTCTCTTACCCAACTAAATGGATACTGTTGAAAGCTCTCATTAAAACTTTACTTATAATAATAACTTATGAATAAAGCACCTATAAATATTTTCCCCCATGGGGGAGCGGCGGGCATATACGGGACTTTAGACTGAAAGCAATTCCCCACAGCGGAAATTGACACGCCGAATGATTACGGGTCCCGAGAAACAGACTTTGTTAGGATTTTAGATCCCGGTAATATTGGCCCTTGGGCCATTTGATAGACCAAGCATCCCCTAATAAGAGGATTTAGACAAAAATACTTGACCCTAGGGTGGGGAGTTAGATCCCCCAAGATACAATTAATCAAATTCCCCTGGGTTTGCCCGCCGCTTCCCTCCTGGTGAAAAAAAAAGATGCATAACAGTACAGTATAACTGGTCAGTAGAAAACCATTGTTGACGCTCAGACACAAACACTAAGTACACATGAAGCATGTCGTGGGAAAACCTGGTCTAAATGCATGTGCGTAGTGTCATCCCGGATAAGCCTGTGCAGTCTGCACAGGCTAATCCGGGATGACACTCCGCTTTTATGGTATTTTCTGTTTCAAGGAAATCTCTTCTAAACATAAATCCACTGTAGGCGGAAAGTGTCATCCCGGATTAGCCTGTGCGGACTGCACAGTCTCATTCAAGAGGACACTTTACACACATGCACTAAGCCTGGTTTTCCCACGCCAGTAAGTACATATACAATCTCAGTTGCCAATCTCATAGCTCAAAAAGTATGCCCATTTTATGTTTTACAAACAAGCACATAACACAAGAACATTTACAGAATATACTTTTTCAAATCAAATAAACATGATGAGAATTTATATGTCATTTTTAATAATCAACACATTTTAAAATCTAAATGTACATGATATCCTTGAATGAATACTAATAACACTTATTGCATTTTCATATACAAAGTTTGAGCACAAAAAACCTTTTTTAAACAGTTTTCTATGCAGATTTTTCCATAAACAGTATTATTTCGTCATGTTAAACTCTTAACTTATGTATAGTAAATATTTTTAAACCAAACAAATAGTTGTTCCAGATGGTGAACATTAACAAGACCAAGACAAACAAATATGATGCAAATACAGAACGGCACCAGCAATAGATTTCTGCTGACAAGTTACCCGACCGCCACCAGGGCCAGTCTTCACAAAGCTCCTTAAAGAAATGTAAACGTGGCGCGTCATGCTTTTATGGTATTTTCTGTTTTAATGAAGTCTCTTCTAAACATAAATCCACTGAAGGCGGAAAGTGCCGTCCTGGATTAGCCTGTGGGGACTGCACAGGCTAATCCGGGATGACACTACGCACAAACTTTTATATTAAAGTAAACATTTCAAACATTTTTTTATGTGAAATTCTTTGTTTTCTGTTTAAAGAAAGGTAAAATACTAAAATCTAAGCACTATTTACGAGTTTAGTAAATTTAAACATTTAAATGTGAAATAACCTATACATGAAACAACCAGAGACTTAAGGCATTTTATAAGTTTATGACTTAAGGCGTGTTGTGGGAAAACCGGACTTAATGCATATGCGTAAAGTGTCATCCGCATAGGCTAATCCGGGGGCAACACTTTCTGCCTACAGTGGAATATCATAAAAGCGGAAAGTGTCGTCCTGGATTAGCCTGTGCGGACTGCACAGGCTAATCCGGGACGACACTTTACGCACATGCATTAAGTCCAGTTTTCCACAACACGTCTCAAATTTAGTTCAGTTTTCCCTAAGGAGCTTTGTAAATATGGGTCCAGGTGCTACAACAACTGACTAGCCGCGCTCTGGCTCACATACACGATACAGCCGACAAAGTTCACGCCTGCAGCTATCACAAACACTGGCAACCAGCGACCACCGCTGCTCGTAACAAGCTCAGCCGTGAGTGGACCACAGAGAATGCCCGGAATTGTTGCCTGTAATGTGTTCAAACTTTCGATAAATATAGTACATAGAGATTCATTTCAACTGTGGGTATGAGGCAAAGATCTAAGATCAGAAATGTCCACTGAAAAACAGCAGGGGTGGGGAGAGGGACAGAATAATGCTTCCATCTAAGTTAATTGAGCAAGGGCTAAAATGGTACAGCCTGAAAAGATACATGTACAATGTAAATAACAATTTATTATATTATATACTAAATATAGTAATTTATGAATTAATAATATATTATGCACATGTTAATAATAATATATTATACACATATTAAATGTTATTAAATATATATAGACAGAACAACTCATTCAGATTACCGGTAGCTAATTTCTTGATAATTATTATGTGATTATCCTATTTATACATTGACATCTTTCAAAACATTGTCACTTAATATAAAAGTCATTTTATTTGAAATCAAGCAAGTGCAAAGATGTGTCCAGCATAAAATACGACAACAATTTCACGCAGGCACAAACACTTACAAGAGTATTGGAGATGGCGAAGGTGATGCCAGCGTGACTGGGCGCCACTTCTGCATGGTTACTGAGATGTCCCGATGAGTTGCAGGCACTCAGACCCAGGCACACGGTGACAAAACTGAAACACAGGGAACTGAAGTTTAACAGGTGGAACATTTAAAGAGCCTTTGTCTACAACAAGAGGGCCATGATGGCCCTAGGTCGCTCACCTGAGTTTAAGGCATCATAATGGCTAATAACAAGAGGGAAAAATGGCACTAAACGCCTTACCTGAGTATAAAGATCTGGGCCTTGCAGTTTCGTATGTTTTTTTAGTCTATATAAACCATGTCACCACAGGGCATGGCCACCTTGTACCCCAGGGGCATAATTTGAACAATATTTGTAGTGGATCACTTTTAAATGTTACATACCCAATATGATTCCACTGGGCCTTGCGGATTAAGAGGAGATTTTTGAAGTCATTTTGCTATTTAAATGTATATAAACCATGTGACCCCCTGGGGGTGGCCTTTTTTCACCCTAGGGACATCATTTGAACCATCTGTGTAGAGGACCACTCCACAATGTTTCACGCAAAATATAAAGTCTCTGGGCCTTACGGTTTCAACAGGGAAGATTTTTAAGGCCCACTTGCCATATAAGTCTATATAAATCATGTGACGCCCCGTGTCATGGCCACTTTTTACCCCAGGGGCATAATTTGAACAATCTTTGCAGAGGATCACTATAAAATGTCACATACCACATATGAAACCTCTAGGTATTGCAGTTTCAGAGGAGAAGATTTTTAAAGTCATCTTGCTATTTAAGTCCTTATCAACCAGGGGCATCATTTGAACAGCCTTTGAACAGCCACTATACAATGTTACATACCAAATATGAAACCTCTGGGCCTTGCATTTTCAGTGGAGAAGATTTTTAAAGCCATTTTTCTATTTAAGTCTATATAAACCATGTGACCCCTGGGGTGTGCCTAGTTTTGACCCCAGGGGCATCATTTTGAACAATCTTTATAGAGGACCACTATACAATGTTTCCAAGCAAATATGAAACCTCTGGGACTTGTGGTTTCAGAGAAGTTTCTTAATGACATTTTGCTATTTACGTTTATATTAACCATATGAGCCCCAGGGTGTGGACAGTTTTGACCCCAGGGGCATCAATCAAACAGTTTTTGTAGAGGACCACTATACAATGTTACATACCAAATATGAACCTCTGGGCCTTGCCGTTTCAGAGGAGAAGATTTTTAAAGTCATTTTACTATTCAAGTCAATATAAACCATGTGACCCTCGGGATGTGGCCAGTTTTGACCCCAGAGGCATAATTTGAAGAATCTTTGTAGAGGACCGCGGTTGGGGGTGGGGGTGGGAGGGTGGGGGGTACCCCCTTCGACATTAGATATTTAAAAACTTTTTATGGGTACTAAATCAAAATCTACAGTACTTCAGAGCTAACAGAAGCACAACAATAAACATCCTTTTGATATAGTTTTTTTTTCCTTTCTTTTGTTTCCCAATGACATAACATAATCATAAAATTCACACACTATAAAATTTATCAAGGAAACACAACATAAGTGGCAAAAGTAATGTAACCTGGAAATAGATAATGTCATGGTTTACCTAAATGTATACCTCTTTCGATGAAGTTATTGGCATATTATCACAAAATTATCAGAAATGACTTTATACTTCATTTCATGTCTGAAATGTTCACGTCTTCCACCACCCAACACTTATATCCAACACAAACATTTCATTTTAGTGCAAGCCCTGTACACAAATTTAGAAAGCTGTCCTTCATGGTTTCTGCTGGTGCCACGGTTTCAGAGAAGATTTTTAAAGTCATTTTGCTATTTAAGTCTAAATAAACCATGTGACCCCTGGGGTGTGGCCAGTTTTGACCCCAGGGGCACCATTTGAACAATCTTTGTAAAAGACCACTATACAATGTTACATACCAAATATGAAACCACTAGGCCTTGCGGTTTCAGAGGAGAAGATTTTTAAAGTCATTTTGCTATATAAGTCTAAATAAACCATGTGACCCCTGGGGCGTGGCCAGTTTTGACCCCAGGGGCATCATTTGAACAATCTTTGTAGAGGATCTCAAGAGGATGTCACGTATCAAATATGAAAAAGCTCTGAGCCTGTGGTTTCATAGAAGAAGATTTTTAAAGTTTTCACTTTTTAAATCTATTTTTAGCTCTGGTGACCTACATATTCAGTGGACCGGAAAGTTTGAACAACTTTGAAAGAAGTCCACCCAATGATAATTCCTGTTAAGTTTGGTGAAAATCTGCCAAGCGGTTTAGGAGGAGATGTTGTTTGAATGAAAAGTTGACGACGCACGCACGCACACACGCACGACTACAACGGGCGATCACAAAAGCTCACCATGAGCACTTTGTGCTCAGGTGAGCTAAAAAGGGCACAAACAGGGCAACTGCAGTAAAGAAATTGAAATATTAATATTGGCATATCATAAAGGTTAAAATAATGTACATACAATGGAAAAAAGTTTATTCCCAGAAAAGAATTATTATATAATTGTGTTCGTATTTGTTTGGCCCTTTTCTTCTTTTTGCTAGTGCGTAGTATGCACTTCTAATTTCGTAAGTCAGAATAGCACAGTTGGTTAGAGTGCTGTCAATTGTCATTTCTATAACATAATAACAATAAACTTGCTGAAGATCACTTTTTTGTAAACATAGTCCCTTTAAATTGAATTAATGTCCTAACATTTTGCCTGGACAAAGAACAGAAGTGCCTGAAAGCTTCCATTATTTTCATTACATGTTTGGATTGAATAGTTCAATACACATGGACTCTCAAAATAACAAGTTTTAAACTTAGTATCAAAGCTTAATTTTGACCAACAGTTCAAGAATGGCAGACTGACGAGATCCATGAACACTCACACACACACCAGAAGTTAACACTAATACACATAGAACATGAAAGTTCTCAGAACACCATACTAGTGTTATTCATACTATTCCATTCATCACATACATTTTTCAGCATAATATTCTTCATAATACCAAAACAAATTTAAAACTATTTTATTCGCTTAGACTATGTTGATCTTAGAAATGAGTTGTGTAATGATGACGTCATTATATGCCTATTAACGACTATGTCAAAACATTAGCTCTGAGTGATGCTGTGTTCAGTGGATATTAATGAGTCATTTTTAATTACGTTGGATTAAATACACAACAAATCACAATCACTGTTTCTCGTTTGCCTTTTGTTTGACAAGGGTGAATTTGAATAATAATGGTTGATCGTGATAAAACAGCAGTCAACTTTTTTACTTTTTTTTTTCTAGATATGTTGAAATTTGCTTTAGAAATGCTGTATTGGATGCCTTTAGGAAGAAACTTAAACCGGAGTTCAGATAAGCTAGGGAAAAGATCTAGGATTCAAAAAGCTACCGGGTGCTGCTAATAAGGAGCAGGGTGGACAGCCGGGGAAGTTTGTTGATATTTCCTAATAATTTGCTAAATTTAGGGTTTTCATGAGTTTAATTCTTCTATTTAAGGTTTATAAGCATAGTCTATGCATTTGTCATTGAATATTTGCAAAAATATCGAATTTCAAAAGATTTTCAGCATTTCTGTGTTGACCAGCCAAGAGGTCAATAGCTATTCATAGCTGGTGTTATTTGTTAGGTAAATACTCCGACTTTAAATTAATATTGAAACTGAAAGGGGCAGCAGGGGGGAACCAAAAAGGACCCTGCTTTTTCACTCTAGATCTTTCCCTATAAGCAATAAATTGATTTTATTTACGTTCTATTTATTTGATAAAGGTATATGCCAAACTAGAAATCTAGATCTCTAACAATATTCAAGTTGTAAATATGCATTCCGATAATTGCCAAATTCGACCGAGTGTTAACACGGGCTAATAGTATGATATGAAAAAAGAAAACGCTAGTAGTGAATATGGTTTCCCGTGTAGGAGTGTTGAATAGAGTATATATTGATGACAGAAAAACGACAGGTATATATTAAATATAAATATTTGTTAACCAATAAATGTTTTTCACCTCAACCAATAACAAATTACAGACCCTCATTAACAAATCTTTGAAACTACTGACCACAATAATTCATGTGAACAGCATGTAATTCCAGTCATTGAAACCAGCAGTTTGTGCAAGCAAGCCGAATTTCTTATATGAGGCGTGTCGTGGGAAAACCGGGCTAAATGCATGTGCGTAAATTGTCGTCCCGGATTAGCCTGTGAAGTCCACACATTTTCTGTTTCAAGGAAGTCTCTTTCAAACATAACTCCACTCTGGGCGGAAAGTGCACAGGCTGATCCGGGACGACACTTAACGTGCAAGCATTAAACCCGATTTTCCCATGACACGCCTCATATGATTACTTGAGAGCAAGAAAATACTATACGCCCACCAACAAATAACTGAGAATCTGAGCACGCCTCGTGATCATTAAAACAAAAGTAACAGACATCGCGAAACTTATGAGGTGCTCAGCAGACACATCGTCTGGCAAGAGCTTTGGATCAGTCATTTCGCATGTCTGTAGTAATACAGTAACGTAATACAGTAATGTAGAAATGACAACACAACACCTTTATATAGCACGTAACAGAGTGCACTTACAAGACTGCCAGAGGCAGATTATCGACTGCGCTGAAGAAGAGTATGAACATTCCTGGTCCCAGCAGACCTATGCTTGTCATCAGTCGCCGCACAGAGAGGACCGTCCACTTGCGGCGCGTGATCAGCGAGTCTGCACAGTGGCCCGCCACTGCAGAATACATACATCAGACAATAATGCTATTGATGCTATTAATGATGCTATTGCACTGTGCGAGTTTGATTTATCCCACGGTGTTAAAATAGAGCAAAGATTATTCAACAGGGGTTTATGTCGTCAACGCACACATGATGATGCTATGATAGCGCTACCAGTACCCAAAATATCCATTGGGTACTAAAATTTCTTTTTGGCTGCTGAAATTTCGGAAAATATTTGCGAACTAAATGATCTTTTTACACTTTCTCAATAAAATGTTTGTAAATAACAGGTAATTGCAAAATGAAATAAGGAGCTGTGTTCGATAAACACACATGCCCCCAGCTGGTGCTGGACAGACCATTTGAATTATTCTATGTCTAATGGTCATAAGCAACAACTGTATAAGTATCCAAGAGTTGTAGTAAGCAGTGTTGTTGCTAGATGAAACGGTAAAATCTAGTTAACAATGAAATAGCCCATATGAATTATTCCAAGTCTAAATTAGGTCAAGATCAAGGTAAAAGTGAGGTTGGGTAATATAGGTGGATTGGGAATGGTCATAAGCAACAACTGTGTAAGTATCCAAGAGTTGTGGTAAGCGGTGTTGGTCTTAGACAAAACGGTTAAATCTAGTTAACCTCGTATGGACAGACGAACATGACAATTATTCACAGCCCAAAGTAGGCCAAGGTCAAAGTGAGGTTGGGTGTTATGGGTGGATTGGGAATGGTCATAAGCAACAACTGTGTATGTATCCAAGTGTTGTAGTAAGCGGTGTTGGTGCTAGACAAAACGGAACCTTGTACGGACGGACAGAACAATCACTGTATGTCTCAGAGCTCCAGATAAGACGAGTATCCGCGTATTTACGCATTGAAATTAAAAAAAAACGAATTGAAAATCTGCCCAGTGCGTTACATTACGCATTGCAAATCTTTGTACGTATTTTTAATTGCTTAAACTGCGTAACCGGTTTTACCAATTATCCATTTCAGCTTATGGTGTAAGTTAGCCTTTGAATCGATTAAAAGTGAATCAAGCAAATCTTTCTACTCAAAATGGCTTCGTATTGTGTATGTGGGTTGAAAACGGAACGTTTTAAGCTCAGTCAGCCAGTTCCAGTAGGCAATATCTTGACAAATGTTAATCAGAATGAGTCTTATGACGCTTCTCCTATTTAAATGGCGATCTAATTGTCACAGCAGCTGAAAAATCGGACAAGAAACACAAGCATCATGTGAGTGCAAAATTGTCTGAAAAATTGCTGCAATCGTGGAAAAGAAATGATCATTGGCGAATTGTCAAGCAAGAAGGACCAGAAATCAGGTTACCTTGTAGGATTTTCACTGAAAAAAAGTACAAAGTATCTGGGCAAATTACTACTACTTTGCTAAGTAAATGTTATGTTTTGATAGACCTACAGATTATTGTCTACATTCAATTTATTCCATTTGCCAATATTAATGTGTTCATATATAACAAGCACATAAAATACTCTTTTGATCTTGTATAAAAAAGAAAATACTCTTTAAATTTCTCAAATACTCTCTAAAGGTGACGGAATGGGGGTAAAATACCCTTGAACAAAAAAATCAGGGGGTAAATTACCCTTTAGACTAAAACCTTATCTGGAGCTCTGGTATGCCTCCCTTATCAAGAATTCATATTTCTTAGCGCCAACCTAGTGATGGGATGAAATGTGATAATCATACAAAACATGCGAGTCATGTACCTACCCATGCCGACTACAGAGTTCATGACGTAAGGCACCGCAGTCAGCATGATATGTGCTTTGCCCGCACCTAGGGACCGCGTCAGGTATGTAGGCAGCCAGTGCATGATGATGTAGTTGGACCAGTTCATGGAGAAATGAGCAATGTATATCGACCAAAGAGGCCAGTGGTTTATGAACTCTCGCCAGTTCACATTTGTATTATTTACCTGAAATTGGTAATACATATTAACCGGTACATAGCTGTAATCAGTCTTGGACTAATACATGTATTCCTTTAAAAGCTGGATTAATCACAAATATACCAGTAGTAAATACATTTAAAGCCACTTCTTTATCTGTTATTTTTTGCAATGTCATGTATCTATGATGTTTATTATTCTTTGTCCCGAACTGTCAATTCATTTGATGTCCACAATATATGACATACAATTAAACTTTAATATACAGTGAACATACCCAATTTGGATAACATTACACAACTTTTCCTCAAAACTGTTGAGCTGACTGTACAATACCCAAATAGCAAAGACAAAGGCTGATCATCATATTAAAAGCTCAATATTAAATTTTTTTGATGAGTCAACCAATTCAATGCCTGCTATTAATTACTAGAGTTACTTCATGATAACAAATGTGTTGAATCTTAGTCTAAAAATAATACCCAGTAAAGTAGCTGGTACATTCCACAGTGGCTATTATTTAACGATTTATGGACAATTCTAACATGATACTCGCAAATTTTTCTTTAGACAAAGAACAAAATTATCGTTGTTAAACTACACAATAAACAATGCAAAAAAACGTCCCGATTCTGAACGGAACCTAGTAAAAGTAATTCCAATTACAATAGCAAAAATATATGTCAAACTAGAATCGTCACATGAGTGACATATATACCCCCACAATATGGCCTTACCACAAAACTGGGAATTTTAAGTCGAAAAGGGGCCATAACTCTGTCAAAATTTAGAGAATTGTAACCAATATCGAACTTGACCTGTATTCTATGATGTTACACATGTGTACCAAAAATTATTTGAATATGTCAAGCCTTTCTTGAGTTATCATCCGGAAACCAAAACCAACAGACCGACGGACCGGCAGACCAACAAGCTCACTCCTATATACCCCCTAAACTTCGTTTGTGGGGGTATAATCATATCAGAATCAAAATAATGTTCGCATTATCAATGTTTATTGGCCAAAAAACAACTCTTTGTAGTTCTGATGTGTGGCTTTTAAAAATCTTGGGCTAACGCCCTGGTAGTTTAATTCCTACACATCAGAACTCCAAATCGTTGTTTATTGGTCAATAAACAACGATAAATCAATAATTATTTCTGAAATACCAAGTTATAGAACATTTCAGGCCTACTTTGGGTGGTTGAAGAAACTCCTCGTCCACTGAGCCCTTGCACTCCTTGTAGCAGTAGATCCACACAAACACCCAGAGGAAACCTAGAGCACCGAACAGGTAGAACATCCATTGCCAGCTCAGGTGTGGACACACCTGCAATGAATGGAATATGACACTTGTAGCTCTCAAAAATAGTATGGGGAGATCATTGCAAGTGTTTGATAATTAGAACTGATGATCAGACGCTAATGAAAAATTATTTCTAATTGCAACACTCATATCAAGTTTTCCAGCCACGTGTTATATTAATTTTCAAATCATTATGATCCACTGTTTTTAGTATTTAATAACTCATCTAAAGACAAAATTGGAGGCATTCAAGTATGAGTAACAAGTGGGAATTAGACGACTTTCTATATATTAATTTCAGTAATTGATTTACAGCTGCATGAGTAAACTTGGTTACTCCCACAGCTAAGCAATCACTATGGAAAACTAGGAGCAAGACGTGTCAACTTTTGTTGGTGCAATATAGTTCATGGTGTCTACTTTAAAACACAAACATTTTGAGTTTAATTGTATACCTGCAAGTATACAAAGGGAACCCAAATATAAATCCTTCTCAAACACTAGAACTCTGCAAGCCGAAAACCAAACGTAACCTTCCTTTTATGCCTACTATCACTGCCTTAAAGTTTCATAATGATTGCATAAAAACTTGTCAAGTTATCTGCACAAGCCTTATCTGACCTATTTTTTTTTAAACACGGGGAATAACTCAAGTACGATAAGAGCAATTCTGTCAAAAATCGAAATTAATATTTCTTTTGTGCCCACTAACACTTACCTAAAGTTTCATAATCATAATAACTGCACAAAAACTTATCAAGTTATTGTCTGCACAAACTGAAGACGACGTCACCACCAACACCAACAAAAGTAACCTCTATATGTCGCCTTTTCATACGATTTAAAAAAAGCAAATTTCTGTATACATTAATACAACCCTGAAAGCAGTTTCAGTTGCCTAAGTGAGCTTTAGGCATTTAACACAATCAATTTGAACAACTTAATAAAATCATAAGCATTGTTACCACTGACGCTACAGTCTGCCCGATGGAGCCCAGAGCAACTAGATACCCGAACGCCCGTGACCTCTCCTCACTGGGGATCCCATGAGAGAAGATGTGGAATATTGTGGGCAGGCCTGAAACAGTCACAGAATAACCTAGGTATAATATAGGGAAAAAATTTGCTAATGTAATATGATTGCTATATGAACATAAATGATGTCAAGACATTCTAATAAGGCTAAAAAAAAGTAAATTTGTTTCTCAGACAGCGCCACGTTTTTTTTGGCTGCCACGAATTTGATTCAATCCAAACAAAATTTTATATTAATATATTTTTGACGATCGCACCCAGGTTTTAAAGGCCCAGAAACATGTTAATAAAAATTTAACTTTGCTGAAAGTGTTTCTAATGGGCATGTTACCAAACAAAATACAAAAACTACACATTGAAATTTGTGAATTATTAGCATTTTGGTAACTTGCTATCGTCTATTTTCTATATACAATATACAGTTTGTGATGACTCTAGAGTAAACAAGCATGAAAATTATAGTATATTCCGTTCGTACCAAGTGCTTTTGAACAATTCCTTGTGTAAATAAGGAACAGATTTTGGTCGAATAAACACCATAAACATTAATAAGAACTATTACTAAAATTACGATGTATTGAATTAGATCTCCTGGACAGCGGCTTAAAATGAAACGAAATTGCAGTTTAACAAGGCTGAAGAAGAGTAACCCAGTAGAGATTTCGGTATTTCCAGTAACTTTCTTCCTGTATGATTTAATTATATAAATCTGATATACACAAATTGAGAAATACTGGATAATTTTGAAAAAAAAGTCATATTCGATTGGGAACCTTTTTTAATATCGTCTATTTGTTGATTTAGACTTTTGTTTCGTAGATGCTTTTGCTTGTGAAATAGCATTCCATATTTTTTGAAGAAAATCTGTGTCAATATAAGTCCTATGGAAACAAACGAAAATGCTAGCTGCATTGATGTGTTGATTTTCCTTTCCAACAATTATTGGTGATTTATAACAAAAATAATTCCTATTTTTAACAGTTATAAACAAGAGGGCCATGATGGCCCAAAGCGCTCACCTGAGAACTGGTACAGATGAAGACCATACTGTTTTGACAGGTTTGAAAATTAAGGTATCTGAACAATACGCAAAGGGGGATAGGATCAATTTTGATTTAAAACATTGGTTAATGTAATGGGCTAACTAAAGTACGAGTTGGGTAGTGGATGTGGTTTTTTTTTTGCTAATGGTTCTCAAATAATTTTTCTCTATATTCTTACCTGACACTTTTTCAATAAGTCAGTGACAATTCTGGAAAATGCAGAAACAGTAGATTGAGATGTCGTTTTCTCAGACAGCTTTGGAGAACTAGTTGCAATGCGATAATTGCGATGTCTGTGCTATGGTGTTAACCGCCCGATATCCCGAAGGCCCGATATTCCGAAAGTCCGAAGGTCAGATATTCCGAAGGCCTAATATTTCGAAGGCCCCATATTCTGAAGGCCCAATATTCCGCAGGCTCGATATTCCGAAGGTTCGATATTCCGAAAGTCCAAAGGCCCGATATTCCGAACTCCCGTTATTCTGAATGCCAGATAAACCACCCACGATTATGTTTATAATCACCTGTTTTATTATTCAAAAAATGTTAGTGCAATTGACAGTGTTTATGAGCATTAAAATATATATGTACATGCATAATCTTGCATTTGTTGTGTTATTAAAAAATTCATTACACTGATATTATTTTCTGTATACATACAGAAAATAAAATGTATATTAAACGAGTATACGATCTAATGGGGCATATTTAAACCGTGGAATCGTTTTAAGTCTTTAACTTATGATTCAAAGTAGTTGATCCTGCGAAGTAAACATTGCATCATGAATAACACAGAAAATTTAGATTTTCGGACAATTGGGCCTTTGGAATAACGGGCCTTCAGAATATCGGGCCTTTGGAATAACGGGCCTTCGGCATATCAGGCGTTCGGAGTAACGGGCCTTTGGAATATCTGGCCTTCGGAATATCGGGTAGACACCTGTGCTATAAGGTTAAGTTTTGCTTTTTCTTTGATAATTTTCTGTCCAATGATGATCAATGATGTTAATGCAGGCTCTGAAGCCATCAATGTTGCATGTACAAATAACTGCATGCAAGGTTTGCACCTGTTGGAAATCAAATTTTATCAATCAATTTTTATGGTCATACGCAAACTGTGTAAGTTTGGTCAACATTGAATCAAAAATCGTGTGTGCAAGCCAATCATTGATAACTTGCTGATGTTTTTTTCCAAACACAAGGGCAATAACTCCAGTTTTCTGGCCGATCATGCTTATATTCGACTTTAATCTGTACTTATTTACTTGTTCTAATAAGCCATTACATAATGCCGATAGAAAATAGAAGGAGAATAAAAAACACTTGTCCCTCCCTCCTGCTTTTTTTTTAAAAAGTGCCTAAGAAACAATTCATTAATTTTTTTAGCCTAAGATTGGTCTTTTTATTTGAAATAAAGGGTGACATAGTGTCTTTAATTGTTTTCTGATGAAATTAAAGGGGCATATTGCCAGTATTTCCCATATATATAGACAAGTATTAAAATAAGGCATATTCCATTTTTTTACGAAAATATTTTTCTAGTAGCAATAAAATATTAATGGAATCGTTAAGAAAAAATTAAATACAAAATATTTTTTCGATACACACTTCCAGTAGAATTCTAACTCACGCCTACAAAATCGTGCACTTCAATGAAAACTTTCCCACGCTACAGTACAGTTATCAATATAGCACATGCGCATAGTATTACTTCATGTACATTTCATTCATATCAATTTAACTACTACTACTAATTTTCCCGTGCCCGCAAAAAGTGCTCCAGTGACCACTTTTTTTAATTATAAAAAGCCATATTTAACTGTTTGTTTACAAAAATGAGACACACCCCTTTAAGTAATCAGTTACAGTTAAATTATATTTCTTAACTTCTGTCAGAAAATCACGCTAATAAGAACTTGCAAACTTCTATACTTCCAGTTACATGTAGTTATACAAACATTATACAAGAGTTTGTTGGTAAAAACTGGGGACTTTATTAACAGCCAACAATTGTGTTCTTATAATTTTATAACTGATACAATGACATTTTATACACTCACCCAGGCCCTCCCCCAGCCCCAGTATGACTCTGCCAATGATCAGTGCATAAATAGAGTGAGCAAACAGTGGAACAAGGAACGTTGACATGGACCACAGTAACACTGATATCGTCAGCATGTTCTTGCCCCCATACTTCCGTGTCGCGCTTGCACCTATCACCTGAAAATGTATTACTGTGTGTTACACAAGGCTAATGAAGTAATATGGCATTTTTTGTATTATATGTGATACTCTTTCAAAAACAACTTAATTACTATGAATCATCATCAATGTTATAACTGCGTGATGCACAGGTAATAAAAATAAAGCAGACAAAGTCAAGCTTAAACTTGCTAGCAATTGTGAAGTTTGGATTAAAATGTGTGAAAAAAGGGTACTTTTTTGCTTTGTGAATGGGGCCCTATTTCAGTCCAAAACTGGCTTGAAAAAAAATCCTCATTCTGCCTCATTTATTCTTCACTTTGACACAATTTTGTTTAAATCAGCTTCTAGATAGTCTCTGGGTGTCTGTCAGACTTCTGACAAAGTCAGTAACAATATTCACGAAAATAATCAACACATCAAAACATTGGCCAGTATGATTTGTGAAAATGTCTGGTCATGTTTCTACTATCATACTTGTTGAATGGCTGGTAATAAGCATTCAGGCCAGTAACAGTTTGCAGACTACCAGACCTTGTTGCCAGAAATAGGTTTGAGACTTTCAGAGAGACTGTCTGAAGTACTTACTTGGCTACTTATGTATCCGACAGCAAAAGAGCTGAGAACCCATCCCTGACCGTGCATGTCCCATTTGAATTCATCTGTCATGGGCACAATAGCTATGGGCATTATGACACGGTCCGCCGCATTTATGAAGTTGGCTATACAACATAGCCATAGCGTGTGTGAGGGTTTGTTCATTATGAGATGCAAAAACTGAGGTGAGACATTTTTATCACAGCTGGCTTTCTACTTTGCACAATGGGGTTCTGAAAGAAAAAAGGGTTAAACAGCAGGGACATGTAAAACTCTAATCATTTTAACCTGAAACAAGACACTGTTGCTGGACATCATATTTGAAATATTCTAAGTCCAAATTAGGTCAAGGTCAAAGTATGGTTGAATGATATGGGTGGATTGGGAATGGTCATAAGCAACAACTGTGTAAGTATCCAAGTGTTGCAGTAAGCGGTGTAGGTGCTAGACGAAATGGTAAAATCTGCCTAACCTTGTCAAAGACGGACGGAAGAACGGATGGACAGGACAATCACTATATGCCTCCCGCATCAAGATGCTGGGGGCATGAAAAGTCAGTTTGTTACATCAGGGATCTCAGGTGATTTTCGAAACTAAGACCAGAGTCAAATGACCCTTGGCTTGAAATCTTGATGGGTCAAATATACATTTCAGGGGTGAAGTAACAGGAATTCTGTTTCTGCATATTTGTTAAATACTCTGCAAAAGGTGATTTGTGTTAATAAAGGTAAGTTTGAAAAAAACAAAAACAATTAGAATAATACAAATATTATTGTCTAGTGGTTTGAAGTTGGCAAACAGTAAACAAATGCATCAATATGATAAAAGGCAGATTATTTCCTTTTGTCTAAAATGAGTAAACTGCAAATTGCTTGCATCATAAAGCAGAATTCTGCATCTATTGAAATCCCTGTATATGCGGAAAATGTCTTTGAGCCTTGTAAATACATGAACCCTTTATTGTGATTCTAAATAAATCTTTTAGAAGGACTTGTTTCACAATTGGGCACAAACAAAAACATTGTACTTGTATGAATCGTCCATTAAACTTGGCTAAATTTGTTTTCTCTATACTGGCAAAGTATGTAAATCTGAACACTTTTTCTGGTTTTTAGTAAGATTTATCAGGATAATTGCATCAAGCGAAAACAGAAAGTTAAACTTAACAAGTAGGGTTTAATCTTAAGCTTTTGTCAAAATCTTGGTTGAAATAGCTATCTACTAATAACTGAATGATGTGTTTGAAAAAAGCTTGTAACAAGTATCAAAATATGAATAAACAGTACTTAAATCTGGACACTTTTGTTTACATATGTTTCATTAAAACAAATAATTTAAAATAAACATTAAACTGCAGCTTCTCTTCAGATTTCTTGTTATTATTCTGCTTTTTTTTTTTACCTTTTTCTGGTATTTACTTTGAAAATGTTTATCTATCAAGCTTTATTTATTGGAGATACTGTTTTGATTTAAATCCCCCACGTGCAAATGTTTATATTGGAAAGGAAGAAAATACAATAGTAAGTAAATGCATTAATACTCAGTGGATTTAGTTGAAACTTGATTTTTGCTGAGGAGACAGGCGCATGCATAAATCGATACCATAGAATTATTGGTCTTCACCATACAAACGCATTGTTTTCAGATGTCCGGATTTTAGTACTGTCCGGATTTATGTACTTCGCCAGTTTATGTTGTACTTTTTCTCTATTCTGGCAAAGATCGTATAATCCGGACAGTACCTAAATCTGGACACCTGAAAATGAAATGATTCACAAGTCTATGGTATCAATTGATGCGCGCGCCTGTCTCAGCAATGTATGTCAAGCTTTAACAGAATCGATTGAATATTAATCTATTTACTTACTACTGTTTTTTCTCCACTTCAAAAGTAAAAATTTGCATAGCGGGGATTGAAATCAAAACAATGTTTCGAAAAAATAAATCTCTACAGAAATATTTTTTAAGTCAACAGAAAAACAAGGTAAACTAGGGATAGATCCAGAGCAAAATAGCAGGGTGCTGCACCTGCTCCTTTTTGGTTCCCCCCTGCTGCCCCTATTGGGTGGTCAACACAAAACTGTTGAATATCTTTTAAAATTCATTATATTTTTGCAAATGTTCAATGGCAAATTAATATAATATGTTTAAAAACCTTAGCTAGAAGCATATAAGTGATAAAAACCCTGGATTTACCAATTTAATAGAAAATGTTAACAAACTAGTCCAACTTTCTCCCCTGCCCCTTTTGAGCAGCACCCTGTACCTTTTGAGCAGCACCCTGCCCCTTTTCAGCAGCACCCTGTACCTTTTTTTACCCTAGATCTTTCCTTAGTAAACATAAAAATAATACGAAATCTTACGAGCAAGCTGTAGTTTAATGTTTATTTTTAGTTATTTGCCTTTAATCAAACATATTTTAAAAAAATGTCCGGATTTAGGTACTCTCCATCTGTATTTTTATATGTGTTACAGGCTTTTTTTTAAACACATCATTCAGTTACTTATAGATAGCAGTTTTCTAAAAGATTATGACCAAAGCTTAAGATTAAACCCAATTCATTATTTTTAACTTTTTATTTTCGTTTGATGCACATATCCAGAGAAATCGTCCAAAAACCAGCAAAAGTGTCCAGATATAGGTACTTCACTCGTATATGTTGTGCGGGATTTCGGACAAATGTGCAGGGTGTTCGTTTGACCCGAGCTCCCGGGTTTTGACCCGTGATTTTCATGAAAATCATGAAATTGACGCACGGTAAAATCGCCCGAAGAGTCATATTGACCCTTGGTAAATGTCTGGATTGCGTCATCACTTCCTTTACAACCGAAGCCAGTCAAGACAGTGCCTGTTATTAACACATTAAGCCTACCTTATCTTAATCCGTTTTGCATTTACTGATAAGATCTTCCATGCCAGGAAGTTACCAGTGTATGTATTTGACCCTTCCACCAATAAAAACACAGACATGTTCCATTACTGTATGCACCTTTAGCCTCGTTGTGAACTTCAGTGTGTTACACCTCTTGTTTGTGTACTGTCAACCTGGATAGTTTTGACGTTTACATGTTCAAATGTAGATGCAATGATTTTTAAAATGTTAAATAATAACACTATTTCACACAAAATATAATAATCTAAAAACAATACTAATAAAAAAACATCAGAAAAAGTTCCAAAAAAATCGGCAGAAAATTTACAAGTGTCAATAATTTCGGACAACATTTTCGGACATTTGTTGATAAAACAAAAAAATAGCAGCATTGAGTTTTGTCTTTCATTTATATTGATCAGTTATTGCAAAATCTTACGTTTTTATGTCTTTCTAAAGAATTGTACAATGAATGAAAAAACAACCAATAACACCTAACACAAACTTACAAAGGCTAATTTTTAATATTATGATCAGCACCAGGTTGATTTTTTATTTTAGTGATATTTTGTAATATACTATATTTATTAGTATGCTGCTTCACCCTATTACCGGTGTACTTAACATTTGAATTAAGTTGTGAATTGTATGGTCCTACAATTTACATAAATGTAACATATTTTAAAACAAAAAATATGTTTTATTTAATAAAGAAATCTTGTTTACTTGTATATTTTTTCGTATTTCGTTTATTTGACCTAGTTATCTAACCATGTCATGGCCGCCCTATTTGTTTATGTTGTTACCTATTACCGGTGCAAATATAAAATTCACACACACAGTTTTACTGCACTAAGCTTCCGCATGCTGACTCATTTAGAATACTGCAGAAAACAACTAAGATTATAATGTATCATTTTAAATTCATAATTGTCACCTTTAATGGAGAAAAAAATGACTTGTTGAATATATGGGTTGAAAAGGTTTTGTCCCACAATGTGGTTTATGGAAAACCAGACATTTTGAACTGACTGTTTTATTCTATTATGCCTATAAAATCAAATCAACACTGTCCAGACTCAACTGATGGGGTTCTCATTTGTTCCCAATAGATATATGTTGCAAAAAGAAACAAACTAAACATTAAATCATTTCAGACTTCCTACCTTTCCACTGTCAAGTTGACATTTCTAATTGAAATTTAATTGAGTTATGAGAATGGTCAGAAGTTTAGTGTAGTAGGATAAGCTGCTTTATGCAAATGAGTGAGTGCATTATGGAATTTGATTACGTCATATATTAATTTGGAACGCTGGAGATGAGGTGTTTTGTCATGTACTTGATAAAAATGGAGAGATTTTATGTCTGAAAACACAATAATTTGGTCAAAAATGGAATAGCTTGAACTAATTATTGCTATTTCTTTATCTTTTTACATTTAAGGACAACATTGTTTCAATTTTTGTTAGATAACAGTTTGCGCAAACGATTGTCTAAAAACGAAACCGGATATGACTATCCCGGGCATGGTAAAATACGAAAATCGGAATACCCCGGTAATACGTATACACCGGTAATAGGGTCATTGAGCATATCCTCGATTACCGTAAATTCGCGACCCTAACATTTAATGTCAATAATCAAAATATTTCAACAATTTGAACATAATATTTAAAACAAATATTTGAAAATAAATATATATACCGCTGTTTTTTTAACTTATTTATCCAAAACAACGTTTAAAACTTCTAGCCCGTCAACATTGTTTTTACGTAAGTGTCAAGCAGTCGCCATCTTATCTAACTATCATTGATTTGCGGATATGACGTCATCCCATCATTCCTAGAAAATAATCTTCAATTAGGCCACACGTACAACAAGTTTTGTATTATCGTATTCAACAGTGAATTTTATTTTAAAAAAGAAATCTGAAATGTGATTCTTCCTTATCACAAAAGCACATTTAAGTAATACTATACCAGTGGGGAAAAACGTTTTTAGGTAAATGGATTATTTCTTTTAAGGTGGCTTATGGATTCTAAAATCCAGGATGATTAAGTTTAAGCAAGAAAACATAATCAATTACTGTTTTCATTTTGTTTGCAGAATATTATTGTATTGTGTGTTTTTAATTTGTAGGTGAATAGAGCCTGTACAATTTCCTAAATGCCTCTTGTGTAACCATGATACTAAACAAGGCTAAAATTCACTTAAAATTAAGGTACTGAAAAACACACAAAAAACTTTGCTCGGCCTTAGTTACGACACACTGTCGAATCATGTCCCATATATGGAAGTTCTACTACAACATCAGACGAAAACAACTATTTCCGGTTTGTATTTTTATTGAAAAACACAAAATGTAACTTCCTGGTGTTTTGGGAATAAGAAAACATAGTGTTTTTATATCAGGTATCATGTCCAATGCTTTTGTCTGTTTAAAATGCAGTATCTTCACACAATATTCGGTCACATGGTCCATTGGACATTTATAAAGAAATTCCCGCAGCCATGTAGGCGCATGCGCAAATGCCGTAGACGATCACGTGACAATAACAACATCCACGAATCAATGGTAGTCGCGAATTTAGGGGAGTTGACGATATAATGTGAACCTTGAGTTTGTATGTTTTGTTTTGGTGACTTGTGAATATTTGAATTCGACTCTTCAAAATTGAAATTTGACCCTTGAAAATTCTGGTCAAAGGGTCAATGACCCTTGAAATTTACAGTCTACTGAACACCCTGAATGTGAGTGGGTGCTAAAAACGTAAAATGTTGACAGTGCCAGTGGATTATACATGTCCAGTGTAACAACACATAATTTGTGTTTTCTGTTTCCATATCAATATACTATTTTCATATCTTTGTGACATATTATGTATTTAATATAACAGAATAAAAACCACTCCTGTTTACCCAATATTGAATACTTACGAATCAATTTTTATTGACATGCTGAACGTGGCATCAAAACATTTCTAAAAATGCTTACATCACTGAGTAATTATAAAACCGTTAACGATGTATTTTGATAAAGCACGCTACATGAAGCAGACACATGTGGTAGAAAGGTTGTTAAACGATGAGACAATTTTGTTATATGTCTTAAAGTATCATAATTATTTAGAAAAATAATTGATGTAAGCAATAAACTATTATTACCGGAACCAAAATATATTTGTACACACAAAAATATTGACTGAAAAGTAGATAGGTTACACTATACGTTTGTCAAGCAATTCCACATCAGAATGGCCATTCCATTTAGCGTCCAGTCCTCTCATTAATTTCGCATTTATATTTTCTATACTATATATTTATATAACTTTTTTATTACAAACTTATCAATTATAGATATAGATACATTTTTCATACAGTATTTAACAATCATTAAATTCTAATGATTTACACATTTACGAGTACCGGTATACCGTATAAATAATGTATTTGCTCTTATGTGAATGAGAAATATGCTGCTTATACGAATTTAACAATTTAAAACGAACACAAAAATGGGGTCGGTGAATTATATGACAAAAACTTATAATGACAATTCATTTAGTCAAAAGATAAGAAAGGTTCGGTTTCATTTATATTCTCTTGTTTGAAATGCTTGCTTCATATACATATGCACATTAAGATGGGCTTTGTTTTTAATTATATTACTGGTTAATAATTGCAGTGAATACAATTCACGAAGTTGCGTTGTAGATTATTAAGATAAACGTATGGCAGCTCGTACCATCATATACATCATACCATAACATACGTATCTAGTTTCGTAAAATGTAAGCTCATACATTATTTACAGAAAGTCAAATTGTATAAACACAATTTCTGAGTAAACACAACTTGTTGTGATTCTAATGTGAAGAAAACGTAATTTGAGACGCAGCGATTTCGATAACAGCTTGGCAGAAATCCTATAATAGATTCGAACCGATAAGCCAGGCTTATCAGTAGGCTATCCCGAATGAGACTATCTTGCCACAAATTTGACGGATATTTCGTATCTTGCATTAGTGCTTCAAAGCATTGTAAATATTTGTTTGCGGGAATACACAAATAATCCAGGATTAAAAAAAGAACTTACAAAGGACCGAAAGTAAATGCAAAGATCACTAAAATTTTAAAATTGTGATAAAATTACCAGAACATACCGGAATAACTATGGTGAAGTGTTCATTTTACAAGCAAACGCACACAGTAAGTTAAGAAGAACTTTATTCAGACTATGTCAGTGTACATAATCAAGGAAAGTAAATATTGTACATTGTGTAGATAGTTAAAAGATCGTTAAAATGAAAGTGTACTTCGTTCTGTGTGTGGCGCTGTTACAGATATATAGAGTGAAGTCGTTTTTCGGGTTACGCAGCAACGATGTCGACGACGACGACGCTGAATCGAACGCGATCTTCGACTACAATCTGTTCCTGAAGAGTCCAAATTCCGCGCGAGTGGACTCGAAGTCCAAAGTTGAAACACTCGGCAACGTCTTGAAAGGTTATTAAGTGGACTACATATTTTGTTTATTGGTAACCCAATATTTTTTTGCATGGATCGAGGACGAAACAAACAAAAGCACAATGGTTTTCAAATGAATTCAGAAATATACATATTCCTTTAACAAGTACATTTGACGATAACAATACATATTATGTACAGATACCTATGGTGGCATAGAACTGCCTTACGATAACCACATAAGTTTCGCGATAATTATCACGTTAACCACTTAAGTATCGTGTTATTTATCTTGTATCTTGTTAGTGTTCGCGATAGTTTTCTTTGTCATTTATTTTCTGCTTAACTGAAATGTGGCCTGAAAGTGCCCCAAACTGACACCAGGATTTCAGTTAACAAAAACATAACATTAAGTGGTAACAGGAATATTAACGTGTTTTGATTTACGTTACTAGATAATTATCACGAACAATATCGCGATATTCAGATACTGCGGAAGACCTCGAAAACAAATTAAGTAGTATCAGGAATATTATCGTGTTAAGATTTACATTGCCAGATAATAATTAACTAGTAACAGGAATATTATCGTGTTAAGGTTCGCGTTAGCAACATATTGCGGAACACCTCGGGCAAACTAAGTGGTAACAGGAATATTAACGTGTTATGATTTACGTTAGCAGATAATTTTCATGATACAATTCGCGTTAGTTAGATAATTCGAAGACCTAGAAAATGTAACTTATGTCACTTATAGGCACTTTTAGGTCATTTAGTTTAATAATAAATTATCTAACAGAAACATTTTCGTAAACGGTAACTTAACATTCAGATAAATATCGCAATAAATAAGTAGTAACACGACTCTTTTCGCGAACGCTAACTAGTTAACGTGATATTTTTCGCGAAAATTATGTGGTTAACACGATACTTAAGTGGTTAACGTGATAATTATCGCGAAACTTATGTGGTTATCGTAAGGCAGTTCTATGCCACCATAGATACCTTGTTATATTTATATTCTTATGGAGCAATTAACGGTTTGAGATTTACCATTTAATGTATATATGTTGGATTGACCGAAAGGTTTTGGCGTCAGCCTTTTGATCAGGAGGTCGTAGGTTGGAACCCGGCACTTTTGTTTATTTTTCTTAATGCTTTTCTTGTTTTAATATTTGAGTTCTTTAGTTCAGAGGCCTTACTTTTTCCAGTTTGGACATTGAATGGCATATTAATTTGTTTTACAAAACTCTGTGAATAACAATCGTATAACATCAGGTCACATCGGCGAACTGAAACGCTCCTCCATGCACGGTGAAATTGACGTCATCTTCCTCGTGGACAGCTCTACGAGCGTGGGGAAAACCAACTTCGTCGAGGAAATCAAGTTCGTGAAGAAACTCCTGTCAGACTTCACCGTCGACGTGAACGACACCCGCGTCTCCGTCATCACGTTCTCGTCACGTGACAGCGTGATACGTCACGTGGACTACTTCTCGGACGAAGAGAAGTTCCGCAACAAGTGCTCGCTGATGGACGACCTAAGGAAGATCGAATACAGTGGGGGAGGGACCTACACCCTAGGTGGACTTCTCGAGGCCAAGGTTACTTTTGCCTGAAGTATTTAAGTACAAGTATATTGTACTACTTAAAAATGTGGGTTAACATATTCTATCAGTACGCATCTTTTGTCGGATATTAATGTCTTAAGAATTAATCTTCAAGGTCCGAGTAACACGAATTAAATAGATACTCGTAAAATACATAGTAGTAACATCATATCATAACGAACAGCTGCAAATTCAGGTATGAATGAGTCTATGTTTTCTATGTTAGGAACCTTTATACACGTAAAATAAACTAGTCTTTTGAACTGAAGTTGTTGTATTTCTTTGTTGCCACTAACTAAACGTGTACAGTACGTGTATTATACTCATCGTGCGGATGTACACTTGCCCATTTTAATAACCATTTACTATATATTCCTTTATTAGAAAGTACTCAAGAACGCACGCCCGACGGCGAGCAAGGTGATATTTCTTCTCACCGACGGCTTCTCGAACGGCGGCGACCCGACGGTGGAAGCACGGATACTCCGGCAGGCGGGCGTGAAGATCTTCACGTTCGGCATTCAGAACGGCAACATCGTGGAGCTGTATGACATGGCGTCCGCCCCAAAGAACGAGTCCACGTACATATTGGACAGCTTCGAGGAGTTCGAGTCTCTAGCCAACAGGGCTCTACACGAAGGTACGCCTAGGGAACAGACTACATCTGCAGATGGATTTCCTATGTTCATTTACAAAAACCCGGGCATATGCGGGACATTAGACTGAAAGCGATTCCCAACAGGCGGGAATTTGACACGCCGAATAATTCCGGGTCCCGGGAAATAGACTGTGGTCGGATTTTAGATCCCCCCAATATTCCCCCCGCACGGGCAATTTGATACGCCATTAAGCATCTGTGGGGATGTAGACAGAAAATGCTGGGCACTAGGGTGGGGAATTAGACCCTCAAAAATAGAACTTGTCGAATTCCCCTGGGTCAGCAGGCCGCTTCCCCCCTGGGGGAACATAATTATTGATAAGTGCATAACCGGACACTCTTTACCTTTAATAAAATAATTACGCACTTGAATGCTTTCCCATATCTGTTATCGGTTTTGTTCAACCGAAACCTACTTTGTGATAAAAATGAAAAACCAGTTTTACATAAAGCTTTGTTATTACCTCTTATTTCATTTTAAATAAAAATATATATTAATTAGCAACATTTTGTTGCTTGTATTTATACCTCTATATTTGTTGTAAGATCGTACACTCACCTTAAGCTTTTAATTTTCTTCAAACTTCAGATCTAAATGTGGGCCGGTACGTTGTTGAACCCGACCGGAAGTGTAACCGTCTATGTGTGGGGCGCGACTGCTGCGACCCGCTGGCAAGCTGTAAGTGCGGCACCCACACGGGCAAGTACGAGTGCCTCTGCCCTCCCGGTTACTATGGAAACGGACTTCGCGGCGGTTGTCAAGGTAGCGGTATAGTTAACTATTAGAGAGAATATGTTTTTGTCACACCCATGTCATGTTTTTGAAGTTACACATTGTGCCCCAAGAAAGCATGCACTCTTGAATCGTA
Source organism: Congeria kusceri (assembly GCA_027627225.1). Taxonomy (NCBI): domain Eukaryota; kingdom Metazoa; phylum Mollusca; class Bivalvia; order Myida; family Dreissenidae; genus Congeria; species Congeria kusceri. Next base: position 16,083,124 of record CM051032.1, read on the forward strand.
GGACCGTGTATACCAGTATATCTGATATACTTCATGTACTGCATGTAATAGTAATAAAGCTGACGTTTTCAACTTAAAATATAGTCTGTATCTCAAGGCTATAACCTTCTAACTAGCACTGTCCGAATTTCCGAACACCCATTGGTTTTATCTAGTTCATTGTTGAGTTTTGCTTTCAAAGCATACACAAAATGTAATCTTATTACACGATGTGTTGTCAAAATCACTGAACATGTATGCTTTTACTTACCCTTAGCTTGTCCCGCCGGGACTTACAAGCTCAACGATCGCCCGGGTGACGTGCGAACGTGCGTGAAATGTCCGGATGAGAATCACGTGACAGACCCTGGAGCAACCTCCATCGAACATTGTGTATGCAGGAAGGGCTACCGGACGTTCGCGAACAACGGGTGCGCAGGTATGTGCTGTTAGGACGAACTGGCCTTTAAGTGCGGTCATGAAATTGCTAGCTAGAAGCAGGGAAACATCTAGAACTACTAGTCCATAGCATGGTGTTGCTTCCGGCTCCTTTTTGGTTCCCCCATGCTGCCCCTCTGGGCTGGTCAACAGGGAATTTAGGTCGCCGTGTTGTTACGGATTTGGTGTCCGCCTTGGTATCGGGAGGTCGTGAGTTCGATCCCTACTAGGGGAGCGTTCGAAAGATCTTTCATCAATATATACATACAATTTTTAAGAAAATGTCAACGAATTGGTCCTTTTTCTGCCCGCCGCCCCGCCCTGACCCTTTTGAGCAGCGCCCTTGTACCTTTTCTGATCCCAGATCTTCCCCTATAGAAAGTACTAAATGAGCGCAGACCTCCGCCACGGCAGCTCATTCCACCCATAACTAACGAGTTATTCAACATAATGTGGCAATTTGCCATATCTATCAATCACAAAGAATCCTTTAAAAATCTGAATATAGACGGTGATTCGGATCACCACCAAAATCATAACATTTTTTCACAGGCCCGTTTCCGATGTCCCACAAAATCATGCAAATCCGTTCGTAACGTTTTGAGTACATTTCTTAACTAACATACATATACACAGACAGACAAACAGACCAACGCCGGCAAAAAGCATAACCTCTGTGGAGGAGGAAACGATTATTTTAACAATCGTTGTGATTTAGGTTTTAAAATTTATCCAATAGGACACATGTGCATTGTGTGCGATTCAGGAAAATACCGGTAATACATGTACTGTAAGTATTATTAAAGTCCAAAATTGATAATTTCATATGTTGTATCAAAGCGATACATTTTTATTGGGTAAAAGCAATTATTTGAGGTGTGTCGTCGGAAAACTAGGCTTAATGCATGTGCATAAAGTGTCGTCACAGGTTAGCCTGTGCAGTCCGAAACTTGAAGTCCGTGTTTCAGTCCTCACGTGCCCACTACTGAGCGTCCCCAAGAACGGCTACTTCGTGAACGACAAGTGCAAGAACGTGTTCAACGCGGCCTGCGGGCTCCGCTGCAAGCCCGGGTACGAGCTCCGGGGGAGCAGCCTGCGGATCTGCCGTGAGGACGGCACCTGGTCCGGGGTCGACACGCAGTGCATCAGTGAGTCGCGTGATCAACACAGAACAATCGGTTGCAATGATGTATCTGATGATTTGTTAAAACTTCTTATATATTTGTTACGTTTGCCTGATCTCAATATATTTGTACATTAATTTCAATATAACCGCTATAAGTAATCTCTGTATTTAAGATGACTATACAACTATATATGTACATGTACCGGCTAAAGTTAGTACTTCTACCATTTTTAGTTGTGTTAGTATTTTTACCTTTTTTACGTTAATAAATAATACGACAAACATATTTTATACAATGATACGATAAACAATAAAAAAAACAACGATGTTATTCAATATCTTTATATTTCTCTATACCAGTGAAAACCTGCCCGGCCCTGATGAAGCCAAAGAACGGCAATATGATCTGCACGACGGACGATTTCAGCTTTAACACCGTCTGTCGGTTTACGTGCGACACAGGCTACAAGCTCGTAGGCTCCAGGAAACGCACGTGCCTCGCCATTGCTTTCTGGACCGGAATTAACACTAGATGCAGAGGTAAATATTACATTTTTCCTTCATATTTCCTTTTAATATCGCCATAAAGAATGAGAAAAGTATAATACTAACTTATTTCTAAGCAAATGTAGTTCAAAATATTATATTTAAGTATATATTAAGTAAAACTCTTATGCGGAGATAAAAAGTACAATGTACAAACATTTATAAGCAGATGTTTTGATTATTTAACAGTTGTATTCCCTTTTTATCTGTCGTTAACATTTTCCACTATATGTATATCAATGTTAAATTCACATCTGACTTCATATACACAATTATTAAATATTTAACTCCAGTTTCTTATTGCACATTTATTTTGTAATTTTATTATGACTGTAGATGGTTATTTTCTTTAAAATGAAATGAACTAATATACAAAAGTTAGCAATAAACATACAACCATTCAATAGGTTAAACAACATTAAAATATAGTTTTACAGTTTATTGAGTAATACAGTGGGCAATATGCTCATGAGTATACAAATGAAGGTATAATAATATGCATAAAAACGAAGTCAAAGGTCACAAATAACATCCATACTGAATGTCAATGTTTACATATATAAACATTTATCACACAAATGTCGAAATTATTCAGCAATAGATAATAAGCGAGAGGTGGTATATATATTGTGTAATCAACATCATACATTAGTCATAATACGTATAGAAAGAATTTCTGATTTGCAAAGCTTTATAAATAAACATTGCCAATTTTTTATTAACACTGCTATTTTGAGAGGTAAGTAATTCTATCAATTTGATCATATTTGGTCTAAGATAATAAAATGGGCTTATGTAAATCTTTCTAGTATCATGATCAGTGTACATTCAAGGATAAAATGGTATTCATCTTCAAGAACATTGCATAAGTAACATTTCTTTCTTCATACGGTATAGCTGTTGGTTTATGCCATCTACCAGTTTCAACTTTAAGTCTATGTGCAGATACTCTTAATCTGGAGAGGGCCATTCTATACTTGGAAATATCATTCAAATAGGGTTGAAATTTAAAATCTGATATCAATATGTACGTTTTAGCTCTGCTTGATTCACGTAATTCAGAGTTCTATCTGTGTAAAAATATATCTGTTACTCTGACTTTAAATATACTTAAAAAGACATCTACATCCCCAACACCTTGATTTAACCACACATCATTAAAACCACAATTTCCTAATAAATTTTTAACCATATATACCCATGATTTTCTATTGGGGTAAATATTAAATTCTCTGTACATGTTATAATAAACAATTTTAACATATGTAATAGATTGCATGTGTACTATTTTCAGCCAATATTTAATAACATTAAGTGCATGTCTAACCGATAAAGGTGTTCTTCCCAATTCACCATATATGAAGTCATTTCTGTGTTTGTCTTCGGATTCCTAGTTATTGTTTACAAAAACTTAAATGTATTCGCTCTATTTGGATACTGTTATGAAGCCCCCATATCTCTGAACCATAGCTTAAAACAGAGTAAATTAGTTTATCGAACATTTCTGACCTGTGGTGTATTGTAATATTATTAAATCTTGACAAACATTGTCTTAATTTAAAGATAGCTTTCAAAGATTGTCCAGACAAACTGTAAAAAGTTTTTGAAAATGAACCTCCAGAAGAGAAAACAAAACCCAAGTAAGTAAATTGATCAACAATCTCTAAATGAGTATCATCATAGAAAAACTGTAAATTTCTCCTCAGTCTTCCTTCTTTTTTTAAAAACCATGATTTTAGTCTTTTGTGAGTTTACCATTAGTTTCCATCTATCGCAATATTGTTTTAATAAATTTAACCCTTCTTGCAAACCAGTCTCAGTCTCTAAAAACAACACAATATCATCTGCATACAACAAAATAAGTAACTTAAAAACGTCTAAATTTATTCCTTCATAATTATTAGTCAGCAAAAATTCCTCAATATCATTCCAATACATCGAAAATAAAAAAGGAGACAATGACTCATCCTGACGTAACCCTAACATACAAGTAAAGCTATCACTAAGCTCGTTATCATATTTAACTCTTGACTTAACAGTTCTATACATTGAGCGGATGATGTTCAGCATTTTACCCCTAACACCAAGCTTAATAAGTTTATACCAAGTAATATCTCTAACAACATAATCGAACGCTTTAGTAAAGTCTATAAATGCTTAGTACAACTTTTTATTCTTATTCAGCAAGTGACTTATTACATTATGTAACACAAAAATATTATCTATAGTACTATCTTTTGTCTGAATCCTGCCTGAGCCTCTATATAAACATTATACCTTTCTGCCCAATCTGTTAGTCTGTCATTAAATTTTTTTGTGAATAGTTTCCCTAATGTACTTAACAAAGTAATACCCCTGTAATTATTTGTACTATTTATATCCCCTTTCTTATGCAATGGTGCCACATAACCTTCTGACCATGTTTCTGGAAAGTAACCCAAATCAAAAATCTTATTAAACAATTTACAAAGAACTGTCGAAAACACATCTATTTCACATCCATATTTAAAAAATTTATTAAGAAAACAATCTGGCCCGCCCGCTTTACCATTGTTTAATTTCTTAGAGCTTTTTTAAATTTCATTTGCTGTTATAGTACTATTCAGTTCCTCGAACATAATGTTCATTTCTCCATCTAAATACCGTTCATTAAAATATAATATGTCCTCATCTGGTTAAAAAAAACACAGAATCGGGATCATTTATAGATTTAAAATAATTCACAAAATCATCTGTTGTCAATGAGCTAGAATTGCTTACAACTGACCCCTTTAACATTTTCCAATATAACTTGGCATTATTTTTCCTAGCTATTTCTAATTTATGTGTTTGTAATTTATGAAAATCACATTTTTTATTTCTAACATAATTTTTGTAGTTTGATCTAGCTTCTACCAGATCTCTCCTGGTAACATCACAAGGGTTGTTTCTATAATAATTTAGACACTTATAATACAAACTCTTCAATTGTTTACAATCATGATCAAAATACACAGCATCCTTACCAGTGTTTATATCACCATTATTATCATTTAAATCTCTTTTAAATAGTGGCTTTCAAACGCCATCTAATATATCTGTAAAGACTTGAATATTCTCATATAAATCTGCATTTGACGTTGATACATGTATATTTTCACATAAAGATTCAAAACGTGTAGCACTATCATGTGAACCTAATACATTCATATACAAATCCTTTTTACTATCATCCCATTTATACTTGTATAATAATTTTAAATTATCCTCCTTAGTGTTTGAATTATCACCACAATTAAGTTTACATACATTTAAATTAAAAGTAATTACACAGTGATCAGAAACAATATTAGGATCCTGAATGTTAAATGTTTTAAACAATTTAAACAACTGACTTTTGCACAAAACATAATCAACAACACTACAACCTTGTGAGTTTACAACCGTAAATTTACCTATGTCTTTATCTAAACCACACCTTCCGTTTACAATCCTTAAACCTGTCGCAAATCAAAATTCTAGCAATATTTTACCATATTCATTTACCGTTTTATCTTGACTATTTCTTAAAATAACATCATCCATAGTATAGTCATCAGGCAATAAATTCAATACATATAATATATAATCGAATACATGTACGTGTATGACAAACGCAGATTTCTTCATTTCTCTATAAACCAGGAACAAAATTACCGTTGTTCAGCCTGCTATAAACAACGCAGAAAGTAGTCCTGACACTGACAGTTTTTCAGTTGTTATCAATAACAGTGACGTCACAGTGAATATAAAGTCAAATTCGACGAAAGAGAACTCCAAATCGTTGTTTATTAGCCCATAAACAACTCTAAATTGAAAATTTTCAAATCACTATACAATAATTATTTTAAATACAATTTAATTATGCGCTACGTTATATATGAAACAGAAATCACGTGCCGGCCGTTGCCAGTTGTGCGCGACGGGGTGACGTATCCGGCCTCGTGCACGGCGGGGGACGTCCCATTCGGCACCACGTGCACGGTCACGTGTCACACCGGGTACAGCCTGGTGGGCCCTTACAATAAACAGTGCCTTCCGGAGGGCGTCTGGTCGCCCGCATCGGAACCCAGCCAGTGTATTGGTAAGTGAAACCCTTACGATTATTTGTGGACAAGCTGTTAAAATCTTGGTTGGATAGTGTCATGCTTCATTATTCATAATTTTACCAGTCAAAAAACTAAAATAACAGTGAGTTTGTCTATGGATTGGAAATATTTACTTCGTTATGGGTGTGGTATTTTATCTTTGGCAATGAAGACTTCAAATTTGTTTTTTCCTAAACTGCCTTATACATGTACGTATCCATATTTTCGCAAAATGAGGCATAACCTCTAACGGAGCAATATCAGTAAACATGTAATTTTGCATATTTTGGTTACTTTACTAAAGCATCTAAACAAGATATAAGTTTAAACAATACATTTTTTGTTATGTAGTTTATATAGAAGCATTGGAAATGTTTTAAACAATAGAAGTTTACAATGTTGTATAGTAACTATGAGCATTGGAACCAAACATACCAACAGGTATGAACCATATGCATGTACTAGTAACTCATTTGCGTGCAGAGCAAAATTTATGACGCACATTAACCTAAATACCCAATTCTGAAACACTGTTCACTCGATTGATTAAAAATTTAATGAGAATCAGAACTCAATTCATGCAATGACCAGTTGAATATTAAAAAAACGCCAAACACATTGCGTACAGTCCTATGAGTGTTCAATGACTGCCTAATTTGATTTGTGACCTGTAGTATTTGAATCGCATCATTCAATAATTTGACATGTGACCTGTAGTATTTTAATCGCATCATTCAATAATTTGACATGTGACCTGTAGTATTTTAATCGCATCATTCAATAATTTGACATGTGACCTGTAGTATTTTAATTGCATCATTCAATAATTTGACATGTGACCTGTAGTATTTTAATCGCATCATTCAATAATTTGACATGTGACCTGTAGTATTTTAATCGCATCATTCAATAATTTGACACGTGACCTGTAGAATTTTAATCGCATCATTCAATAATTTGACATGTGACCTGTAGTATTTTAATCGCATCATTCAATAATTTGACACGTGACCTGTAGAATTTTAATCGCATCATTCAATAATTTGACACGTGATCTGTAGTATTTTAATCGCATCATTCAATAATTTGACACGTGACCTGTAGTGTTTTAATCGCATCATTCAATAATTAGACATGTGACCTGTAGTGTTTTAATCGCATCATTCAATAATTAGACATTTGACCTGTAGTGTTTTAATCGCATCATTCAATAATTAGACATGTGACCTGTAGTATTTTAATCGCATCATTCAATAATTAGACATTTGACCTGTAGTGTTTTAATCGCATCATTCAGTAATTAGACATTTGACCTGTAGTGTTTTAATCGCATCATTCAATAATTAGACATGTGACCTGTAGTGTTTTAATCGCATCATTCAAGTACGATTGTCAAATGGTAGACATATTGATGGAATTTGTGTGTAATAGTTTTACACAGTTTAGGTATTTCCGTCACTCAACTTGTAATGGCGTAAAGTGATTTCACGTACTCGATTAAATCACACGGTACTCAATTTTAAAAAAAAGATGGGGCAATATTGAATTGTGGCAAAACCATTATCTGTTGCCCTGTGCGTGTACCTTGTAGACACCGCCCCGCCGTTCATTATGTGTCCCTACAACATCGAGGCAGACTGTGACCTGAACGAGAACACCGCCACCGTCTCCTGGCAGGTAACCATCAACGGAATCCTTGCCCCGTGCTTTCAAATCAAGTTCAGGCTAATTTTCAGGTTCAAGGTGATCTCGAGCCAGATATTAATGTACTATATAATTTTACTTTTACCTTTCGGTGATTGAACATACATAAAATATGAACATATACAAACATGTAAAGGCTCATATAGAATCATGCACACATACATTCACAGTCACATACCTCATTGTACTTACATATAGTCCGCTACTTACAAAAGGTTCAGACTAAAATTGACATTCACTAAAATTATGGATCAATTGTATCATAATTGTTGCTTAAATAATTATATTTCACAGCGCAAATTTACTATCGGATGAGATGAATTTAATCAAAACCTAACAACAATTAATGTTATTATATCCAGAACAAATTTGTTGAACAGATTTGTTGACAAAACACAACATTTATGAGATTAGCAGATCAAGATCAGCTATGATTGATCTTGATCCCATAGTTAATCCTTTGTGAACACGGGACCTGTCTCGGGAAAGATTTTCGTATTTGTTTAAAATGTCATTTACTGTCTTAACTGCAAACACAAAAGCAGTAATTGGACTAACCAAAAACAAACATAATAAAAAGATAAACAATAATTAAAAGATGTGCCCTCGCCGGGACTCGAATCTACGACCGCCGTGATAAAAAAATATCGCGTTTACTACTCGGCCATTCTGACTTACGTTCTGAAGGGTAGTGATTTCTAACGCGAGTGATACACATGTTTTCCAGAATACCGATAGAAAGCATTACAAACACTTACATTTTTTATCCATTTCAGTTGATGATTTTTATAAACGACACTACATTTCTTATATATTTCTTTTTTAGTATTGTTATTCCGCTTGTTTATATACTAGTATAAAGTATAAATTTATCTTTTTGTGATCTTTGAGAAAAATTCGAAAAGTGTTAATTACCAACTTGAAGCCCGAGCATTATGTTCGACTTCCCATCAACGGCTGCATGTGTTTTGGTTTATTAAACTTTACAGTCAAAACGCTATTGATAAAGGTATATAAGTATCAAATTAATGAAATGCATGATAAAACCATTGCGTTAGCAAATAACAGAAAGTACCCACAAGCCCGAGCCGTTGCAGGTCCCTCTGGCGGTGGACAACTCCGGGTACGTGCCCATCCTGTCCTCGCACCCCGCCGTGATGCCCCCGGAGAAGTTCCCTATCGGCACCACCAAGGTGACCTACATAGCCGAGGACCTGAACAAGAACAAGGCCGACTGCCAGTTCTATATCGTCGTCAAAGGTGCTGTGTGTAAATCATTTCATTGCACTTATTGTAGGTTCAACACTTAAAATAATTACATTCATATTATTACTATATTGGTGTGTTTTCTTTCATTTCACTTATTATTATGTTGGGTTTATATATTAAAAACCTCTTAATACTACGTTGGGTTTAAAAGTTTCATTCATCCAATTGCATATTGTTTTCAATTTTCTTGCGATATCAATACTAGTAAAGTTGGATTTTTACAAGACGGTTTCACATCCATATTAAGCCCGTAGTCATAGATTTAAAAGAAAATGTAATTCGTTTCAAACTGTACTTTTACTCCATACATGCATTTCACCTCAACCAAACTACATGCAGTAAGAAAATGGGTATCATGGACAGTTTTCAGACCCATTGGCCGTAAAAAAGAATAAGTAAACTTTTGGGTACGAAACAAATATTTGATGTAATGTTGTCTTAATACTTAAATAACCTTTTATGACTAACAGATCGACAGAAGCCCTCTATAGACCGGTGCTTCCCCCCTCTGCCGATCGTCTCCGCGGACGTATACACTGAAGTGACCTGGGAGGAGCCGCTGTTCAGTGACAACTCCGGGGAGGAGGTGCGCATCCGGCGCTCTCACGCCCCGGGCCTCTTCCCGCTGGGCATCACGGAAGTTCTGTATACCGCGTACGACGCGAGCGGAAACAGCAATAACTGCACGATGAAGATAAACGTTATACGTAAGTATGGAGATATCCATACCCGCCCCCCCTTACCGGAAGTATGCAATGCTTACACATTAGGCCGGCAACCACAAAATATTTAAATGTCTTTCTTACTTTATACAGAAAAAAGTTTCATTACTGTCTAAATTTAGTCTATAAACAGTGTTATTTTGAAAATGTAGCTTTTTTGACGTACTACGTTTTGGCTATATGCATCTGCTCTCTGGAGTATTCATGACTATCAGCAAATCTATCCGACTGACGTAAACAATTAAGTGAAACCGAATAAATTTGGAAGGCAGACAGACATTTGCTTTCCAAATGTGCAATAAATGCAAATATATAAAAATGTTGTTATTTTTTAAAATGAAGGACATGATTCATATGTAACTGTAATAAGTAACTCGAGTTTAAATGGACATGTGCATGCAATTTTGTAATTCACCACTTTTTGTATATTTCAGCTGTATTTAAATATACATATTTTCTTTTATGTATGTTTGCATATTGTGTATCGATTCTTGATGTTTTTTCCTCGTATACTTACTTATTGGATTTCTAAAAATATTATGTTTGCCAGACAGATTTATTGATATTTACTTTTATTCAATATGTGTATTTTTTATATTAATGCATCTCGCACCGAATAACAATTTTCATGTATTCTTGGCTGGTGGCCTTAAGTTACAATTAAGAATATGTGATGTTATGTAATGTTACACTCAACACAAGTGGAAATTCACCAAATGGAAATAAATTGAAATTGTTGTATTTTCTTTATTTATAAGAATGTAATTTTGAAATGTCAGCTACGATAATTTGAATTATACAAGCATGTGTTCATACAAAAATATTGGAAAATATACGAAAGAACTTCGTGTTTACCATGGCAAAGCTGAAATTCTTATAAATAAATAAAATACAATAATTTCTATTTGGTGCGTTATAACTTTTGTTGAGTGGTTATTTTAGCACATGCGTGTGAGTACCCGCCAGTGCCTCTGAACGGTAACCGGACGTGCTACGAGGACAGCCAGGGTGTCGTCTGCATGTTCTCGTGCAAGCCCGGGTATGACTTCGCCGTCACCCCCGCGCGCCAGTACACGTGCGCGTTCGACAACGTCTGGGAGCCGCGGGACAGGATGCCAGTCTCGGACTGCTCGGGTCTGTAACTGGGATATAACCGTGCAGTTGTTTTTGCCACTAACAACTTAAGCGTTTGGCCGTTTTAAGCTCTTCCTCGGCTGTTTGTTTTGTTTCCACATACATGTATTTTGATTATCTTTAGCAAGTGCAACATATGCTTGCCACATGTTCTTTTGTGTACTCCACTTAGATAATTTGATAATAAAACATGGAACCGTCCATTAATTCAACACAACAACAACGCTATGGAGTCTTACAGAAAAACACTAACTGCATTCAAAATTTTTATTGTTTGTGGAACATTATTCTTGCTGCCGTTGCATTGAAAATTATTCGCAAAACGATCCCTACTTTGTTTTATTTCTACCTCTTTCGTATAATATTTCCGTTTATCAACTACTTTGTAGCCTCTGTATGATGGCCTGTTAAAAGATGCGTGTGTTCTTGTGTAATAATTCCGAAGTTTGATCAACATTTGATACAATATAAAACGCATCTCGTTTCCATGGTTACAGTTCTCGAGTTATCCAACGAGATCATCCAGCCGGCATCCTTCACCTTTGCGGGCCTCGTGGCGTGTCAGGAGAAGATAGAACTCACCCAGCTCGAGAGGGACTTCGAGAGGAAAATATCCAAGCGGGTACGCTAGATAAATTATCTTATGAAACACAGTCTTTGAAAAAAAGTATTGTGTACAAGCTATATAGATTTCGCAAGTTGTAAAGTCTTATCGATATATAAACTTCTTAGCTAAGTGTTGTTGTATATCTTCTTTTTGTTTTGTTTTGGAAATACAATAATTCATTACTATTTTATACATTCCGTTTGTATAAAACTGCATTTTCTTCACATTAGTTTTTCGTTGTATTTTTTTAATGCCCCCCAACATCAATGATGGGGAGGCATATAGAGTTTACCCTGTCCGTGGGTACGTACGTATGTACGTATGTACGTATGTACGTGTGTACGTATGTACGTATGTTCGGATTCTTGTCCGGACAATAACTTTTAACTTTGTCCAGCATTAGAGGATTTTCAAATAACTTGGCAGAAATGTTAAGCATAACGAGACGGTGTGTCGCGCACAGGAACCAGCTTCCTAGGTCCAAGGTCAAGGTCGCACTAAAAGGTCAAAGGTCAACTATAAGAATTTAAGCCGTCTATCACTGTCCGGAGCATAATTTCGTCCAGCATGGAAGGAATTTCAAATAACTTGGCACAAGTGTTGAGCATGGTGAGACGGTGTGTCGCGCGTAAGAATGAGGTCCCTAGGTCCAAGGTCAAGGTAACACCTAGAGGTCAAAAGTCAAATATAAGAATTAAAGCCATAGACCCTGTCCGGAGCCTAATTTTATCTAGCATGGATGGAATTTCAAATAACTTGGCAAAAGTGTTGAGCATGGTAAAACGGTGTGTAGCGCGCAGGAACCAGGTCCCTTGGTCAAAGATCACGGTCTCTTAGAAGTAAAAGGTGAAATATAAGAATTTGAGCCTTCTATCCCTGTCCGGAGAATAATTTTGTCCAGCATGGAAGAAATTTCAAATTACTTGGCACAAGTGTTTAGCATAGTGAGACGGTGTGTCGCGCGCAAGAACCAGGTGCCTAGGTTCAAGGTCAAGGTCAAACGTAAAGGTCAACGGTCAAATTTAAGTATTTAAGCCACAGACCCTGTCTGAAGCATAATATTGTCCAGCATGGAAGGAATTTCAAATAACTTGGCATAAGTGTTGAACATGGTGAAACGGTTTGTCGCGCGCAAGAACCAGGTCCCTAGGTCCAAGATCAAGGTCACACTTAATGGTGAATGGTCATTTAAGCCATATATACTGTCTGAAGCATAATTTTGTCCAGAATGGAGGATTTTAAACTAACTTGGCCGAAGTGCTAAGCATTGTGTGTCGGTGTGTTTCGCGCAAGAACCAGGTCCCTTTGTACAATGTCAAGGTCACACTTTGCATAAGTGGCAAGCATTATGCGGCGGTGTCGCATGCAAGAACCAGGTGCCTTGGTCCAAGGTCAAGGTCACACATTAAGGTCAAGTATAATTATTTATATATGTTAAGATCCTTGTCCAGGCAATAACTCTGTCCAGCATTGGAGGATTTTCAAATAACTTGGCAGAAGTGATAACCGTTATAAGACGATGTGTGGCCAGCAAAAACTAGGTCCAAGGTCAAGGTCACTTAAAGGTCAAAGGTCAAGTATAAGAATTAAGTCCATGGGTTCTGTCTATAGCAAAATTTTGTCCGGCATGAAACATTTTCAAAGAACTTGGCAGAAGTGGTCAGCATTATGAGACGGCATGTGGCGTTCAAGAACCAGGTCTTTAGCTGAAAGGTCAAGGTCATTAATCAAGGTCAAAGGTCAAATAAATTTCCAGAGTATAATATTGTCATGCATGCAGGGATTTTCAGATAAATTGGCAGGAATGATCACAATAATGTGTTGCATGCACTAACCTGACTTGTGAAGTTAGTAAATTACTTTCCTTAATTCAGGTGTATGCAAAGCATAATTCAGAAATGATAAAAGGCATTTTGTTGTTTGCACAGTATGATTTAAGATAGCAAGAGTAAGTAAAGCATACAAGAACCATAACTCATAATTGCCTTAAAGTTTGAATTACTACCCTTTATTGCTTTTTTGTCAGGACTAAAACTATTTCGTGATATCCAAATTACTTCACACAATAAGAGAATACATTAGCAAAAAGTAAAATATAAAAGGACAATTCTCTTTTTGCAAAATTATTTGTATGCATAGAGAAAAAGCGGCGCTATGTAGAAATGGCTGCATATTTTGGGGGCATCCGTGTCTGTGGACACATTTCTAGTCTTGGCATGATTTTCTCAGTAAATGTGCTTTTGTAATTATAAAACATGTATTTATTTTGAAATTTGCCATAAAAGTCCATTCATTAGTACAGTAATTAATCATGAATTATTCTCTTACAAGCAGTATCATTAATATCTGCACATATTTAGATTTAAATACATATTATACGACTATGTTTTAAATATGATCCAAAAGTGAGTTTGGAAACTAAATTTGTATGCGGACTTATTTTGCCAGATCAATGAACTGTGTGAGGAAGGCGTGGATTGCTCTATTCGAGACCTGGAGACCACGTGTCGAGAAAACAAAAGTATCCACCCACCTTGACATTTTATTATGATTTTTAATAATTATTCGATCAAAAGAGCAGTATTCGCTTATATGCGGCTTTTCGGTAATTCATATTTTGAACAAGTAAAGTTCCTCATATTGCGAAATGTCTCTTACAGTTTCTTTGATGGGAGGCATTTAAACATTCTACATGCAGTCCAATATACTTACACTGTATGGTGAATATGCTGCAAAGAAAAAATGTTAAAGGAAAAAACGAGCAACAAAATAAACTTCTCAACATTACCCTAACAACATAAACATAACGCCCCCTTAGTGCAAGTATGTTCCATATAACTTTTTATGTTTTCGAGAAAATCACATTTTATTGTTTCATTATGCTGAAATAAAAGCAATAATAGTAAAACTTGGTATATTTGTTGAAAGAATGCAAGTAAGCTTCTCAAAGAAGTATGTACTGAATAACTTCATTAATTAGGTATTATTTAATTAATTTTGTTTCATGGTACTTTTTAGCACTCAAGAAATTATCAAACGATTAGTGGAAAAGGGTACCACTTGACAAATGGCAAATTTTTACCCACATCATTTTTCAACAAATTATAACTATTTCAGTGGGAAAAGGTACCATATGACATATAACACGTTTTAACCCTCACAATTTAGTTACTTTGATCAATTTAAAAGGTGCCATTTGTCATTTGGTACGTTTTGCACAATAAAAGTATTTCTTACCGACAGCAAGGTAGTGCCATTTGTCATTTGGTGCTTACTCTTAATAAATCTTCAAAACTAGGCAGTATACATGGTGTCATTTTACAACATGGCTAATTTTGTCTCATTGTTTTGTATGCATGGTACTGTTTATACCAGAAACAACACAAAAAGTTATATGATCATGCACATATTTTTGATTCAACTCAAGGTCATCCCTAGACAACTAACTTTTCTTGCAAGGACCCTTCACAAGAAAATCACTTCTTTAAGTCTTTATACTTGACATTCTGATTATGTTTTATTTCAGTTTTACTTATTAAACTATTTCATGGTTTTCCTTTCAGCTCATAACTATTTCAGAAACCGTGTGTCTGTTCACTTAAGATCAGTAACATTGTCTTCTTATTCCATCGGCACATTATCATTTTGCTTTGTGTGGGAAGGCAATGATTCATAATTATTGTTCTCTTCAGGAATATTTTTTGGCGAGATAGGCACTTTGGATTGGTAACACATGCGTAAGTCAGAGTCATTCCGTGGCCATTCGCTGCATTTTGGCTGCTTTCAACTTCTAGGGGTTTGAAATGTTAATTTCCATGAATTAAGCGTGTAGTTAAAAAAACAACAGATCTTGGACATTCTTTTTTGTAAATGGATCCTCTTTACCTTCAGCAAGTTAATTCGGTGGCCATTTGTGGAATGTTTCAGGTTTGAACAATTATTTTTCATAAAATTATTTAAGATAATGTGAAAGAATTTCATTGGTATGACAATACACGGCTGGTTTTTCTGGCCATAGGCATGTGGAGATTTCAGAAGACCTTCGTTTGCCCTGAGACTAATCCAATACATGAAAGAATACGTGCTTGTCTCCTAATGAGTAAATTGTAAAAATGTAAAAATTCACCTTTGTTGAACAGAACAACAAACCAACGAACACAGAGTAATTAGCACTGCATGTAAGTCTAATGTTGCAACTTATGCACCTTTTTCCCAGTGTTTTGCGCACAAAATAGCCTCAGTAATAGCTATGTCCCATCTGCCGTGGTGTCCTCTTTTGGTGTTGCACATGCCCCATGGTACCATGTGGAGTTCGTGACTAGGTGTTGTTGAGACGCTGCATGTTCTTCATTAATCCCTTTATGCATTGTGTCAGCCACATCATGCGTTGTAGTTTCTCTCTCACTTAATAATGTGGTGGATTCGTTTTAAGTGTTGTCATAATTGATTGCCTTAGCCAGTTAAATCTTGTTAACATACCATTCTATTTCCTGCAATTAAATGAATAAAATGGGAAATATCACTTATATGCTACACTGTAAAATCACATGTATACATTTATCTTCATTTTCATAGTTGATTTTGCTTAAAATCTTATTATGTATTAAAATTGAAATTATACCTTTATTTAAGGCAAATTTAATTAAACAAACAACAATAAGTGTAACTGAATATTTTGTCGGCA
Source organism: Congeria kusceri (assembly GCA_027627225.1). Lineage (NCBI taxonomy): Eukaryota > Metazoa > Mollusca > Bivalvia > Myida > Dreissenidae > Congeria > Congeria kusceri. Next base: position 16,099,439 of record CM051032.1, read on the forward strand.
ATAATATTTACTCAAATTCACAATCAGTGTCACTTTTGAATAAATATTGCATGTCAGTTCTCTTGAAAACACTAATCATTTTAATGATGCCAATAATTATTGTAAATAAGAAAAAAATACTTTGAAATATTCATAAGATATTAACTGACCATCACCGTGTGTTTATCCTGCTAGTGAATGCTACAATCCAAATCCTTAGAAAGAACTCAAAATCGCCCTCTTTTATCAATACACAAATACACTGTGTTAATTGGCCCATTATAAACAAGATAACAAACAATATTCGAATGCTAAGCACTGAGAAACAGGACGCATTGTTATCAGTCCTGTAAGCAGCTGGGAAGTGTATTCACTGCCTATGAATATGAAAAGTTCAAAGATACCATATGAACATGTTCTTATATTATGATCCATTCAAATAAAACGTGTTACTTTAATGATAGCAAAAGGTGCCATTTGCTTCAAAGTTCCGTGTCATCAGTACAAAGAAAAACAAAAAACAGTTGAAGCCAAAAGGAGCCGTATGTCAAATGGTACCTTTTTCCACTAAGATTATTATGGTTTATCACTTGTTGGTACCTTTTTATTTTTTTACATTTTAGTACAAAAAAATCAATATTCAATTTTGATTTTTGGGGGAAAATAAAGATCTTATAATTGCATCAAAATATGTAAAAAAAAAAGTCAATTTTGGTCCGTTGGCACCTTTTTGCACTAAGGGGGCGATAATTGCCCATAGTGTTTATGGGCAATTATCGCCCCCTTAGTACAGAAACAACTGTTCCAGTTTGATCTGACTTTGTCTGAATGCGTCCGTCCAGTACAAGTGCCCGACGTTGAATGACCAAAAGAAAATTATCTGAACAAGAATTGATCAAAACCGACCATAACAAATTGGTTCTAACCATGGGATTTAGACAATATAAGAAATCATTTCCCGCCTCATCACTTCAAACGGCGGGCAATACTTTTCATTCCAGTTGACGGAGTGTACATCGTGCTAAGCAGGGACAAGCGGTCCGTATCACTTGTTCCCCGTGTTAAGCGAGAGGCGCTAGAGGAGGAGCACGAGGAATTAAGCCGAGACAAGCGGTCCGTACCACGTGTTCCCCGAGCTAAACGGGACGCGCCAGAAGAGGAGTACGAAGAATACGAGACTCTCAATGCCACCGTCACCTTCAAGTACAAACTGGCAGGTACGCGAAAAGTGCCGGGGAAGATTGTGTAAAATCTTATTAGTTAAGAAGGGACGGAGCAAGCGCATTTGGATTGGTCGTGCGCATGAACCTCATATGAACATGTGAATAGTAGATATCCAAATATGGTAATGCTTACTACATGTTCTGAGACTGTGAGGCTCCAATTAGCCATTCAAAAGCCATATATTGCCGGTAAGAACATGCTCTTAATGATAAAGTGTTTCAATTAATGGGTGAAAGCCAGCCACTCCATTGAATCAAATGTAGGTTATATTCTAATTATCTTTAAGGAATATCCTAACCTCATCCATTTTTTGACGTTCATATCCAGTCCAACTTACATATTCTTGGATATTAATTAGCTGAATATACAATGTAGGGTATATTCTTACTCACGGTTTAAGATACCTAACATTTATGAAAATGGATTATCAATACACACAATGTTTATGTTGACATTTTATATTAATCAAAACGCTGACAGCGTAGAAAGACTGTTGGCGACAAAAGAAACTAAAAACATGTGAATTATGAGCGCATTTTTGCTAAAAGGAAACATTTGTTTGAATGAAATTCAGTTTCCCACCTTTAATCTGTATCATTTGGCTTCTTATTCAATAATGTACGACATCATAATGAAAACTAATTTGAAAGTAACGAAAAATATTTTTTTCGAGCTTATTATGTTATGCAAAATGAATTATATACATGACATTTAACAAGTCAATCTGCAAGGGCCAGAATAACCGATGAAACGGTTAGGCGCACCGATTGTTAGTGCTTCGTAGCCAAAGATCAATAAATAAACATGTTTATTTGTAGATCTTTGTTCGTAGCCTTACTGCCTACTGAGTCAAATAGATCATACGATGCAAGCTCTCGGTTGTCCATAGTACAGTTTAAAATTAAAAAAATTGCACTAATTTGTTGTCAAATTATTCAGAATGTGAATTGGTGACAAGCAAAAATACTTCGCAACGAGTCACAAATAACCGATGTAGCGCATTAATTTGGTGGTCTGATTCCAGGACACTCCGGTAAATATTTCGGTAAATACAAGTAAATAGCAAAGGTAGGGTGTCGATCATTAGTTTAAAATTATTTTTTAAAATAAATTGACCTTTTTACAAGCTGTAATTGTATTAAATCCCACGACTTAATATGTTGTTACCACGAGTTAATTATCTCGTTACCACGACTTAATATCTCGAGCCCACGAGTTATTTATGTCGTTCCCACGAGAAAAGATCTCGTTCCCACGACTTAATATGTCGTTGCCACTACTATTTATCTGGTTTCCCACGTCTCAATATGTCGTTACCACGACATAATTATGTTGTTCCCACGAGATAAGATCTCGTTCCCACGACTTAATATGTCGTGGCAACGACATAAGTAAAAACATGCACATGTCACATCTGTGCCACCGTATAATTTCGCCCTAAATATAGACTATCCCTTTGGTGGGAGAATTGTCTTAGATACAATTGATATTTATAAAATCGCTGTGTCCATTGTGTACGAATTGTGTATTCCGAACATGTTACGAATTCGTCTGCTATATTGTTGGGATGTTGCACCTACTCATTTATGACTAGTGTAGTAGGAAATGTTAGGATTTATTCATTCGGGACTACTGGCGGGAAATTTTCACAACATTTGATTGGATATTCAGGAAGGTCAAAATTTAGGTTAAACAGCTACGCCGAAAAAACAACCTTAAACTTTTCACCTTTCATATGCCTCTTTTTATCATTATGTACACAAGGCAAAGTCAAGGAGAACACAGGCGCGGGCGCCAAGGAAGTCTCGGACCTCCAGGAGAAGCTGCTGGTGGTGTTCGAAAACATCAAGACTACCATGGAGAAGGACGCCCGGCGCGGCGAGCTCGACCTGGAAGTGGCCGGCCAGCCGCTCAGCCTCCAGGGGTTCGAGCTCCAGGTGGCGCCCGTGTTCACGTGCGAGACCGGAAGTGTCATCAAAGGGCGATCCTGCGGTGCGTCTGTTGTAACATGTATTATAACATATATTAAAACATATATTGGTACTAAAGAAATAATATTTATTCTAAGATGGTAAATTAATATACCATTTTTGTACAAGTTTGTTAATGTAAATATAGGCAATTAAAATAGTATTAGATTTTTAATGCAATGTTCTGTTAAACTTAGCTAAATACAATATTACTAAGTGTTCCGGACAAAATAGAGCGGTTTCATATTTGTTTAAGATCCCAACAGCAATTTATAGACATGATTTCAATGCAAATGAGAAAACACTATCACTTGTCACGAATGAACATTACGCTTATTACATTATCAACTTTACAGCCAAATGCCCCGTGGGCACCTTTTTCAACATCGTGTTTCGGGAGTGCGAGGGGTGTCCCCGGGGTACGTTCCAGCCCCTTGCAGGCCAGGTGTCGTGCCTCTACTGCCCCAGCAACACCTCCACCACCGAGCCCTTTTCCGTCAGTCAGCAAAACTGCACAGGTAGGTTGCCAGGACCCGTATTCACAAAGCTCCTCAGGGAAAACTTAAGTAAATGTCTTAAGTTTAGAAAATTCCATCAATCTGTGGCTGTTTCATATATACAGGTATGTCTTTTTAAATGTTTTAATCTAGTAAACATTGCTTAGATGTTGAGTATTTTACACTTTTGTAAACATAAATCATTGAATTTCACACAGAAAAAGTGATATGAAATTTTCACATAAGTACAACTTAAGATTTCCCCGAGGAGCTTTGTGAATACCAGCCATGGGCTAAGTAACTTCTGCCAGATAAATATCTATACTTATACCTTATACATGTACATTTAACATATGTTGACTATACAATGCACGCAGTGTTCCAATTGTCCGTATTAACGTATATAGTCAGCAGAACTGCACAGGTAGGTAGCCGGGTTAGGAGATTTCTGCCATATATATACCTATACCTTATCCATGTATACCTATACCTTATACATGTTTACCTATACCTTATACATGTATACTTATACCTTATACATGTTTACCTATACCTTATAAATGTTTACCTATACCTTATACATGCATACCTATACCTTATACATGTTTACCTATACCTTATACATGTATACCTATACCTTATACATGTTTACCTATACCTTATACATGCATACCTATACCTTATACATGTTTACCTATACCTTATACATGCATACCTATACCTTGTACATGTTTACCTATACCTTATACATGTTTACCTATACCTTATACATGTATACCTATACCTTATACATGTTTACCTATACCTTATACATGTTTACCTATACCTTATACATGTTTACCTATACCTTATACATGCATACCTATACCTTATACATGTATACCTATACCTTATACATGTATACCTATACCTTATACATGTTTACCTATACCTTATACACGCATACCTATACCTTATACATGCATACCTATACCTTGTACATGTTTACCTATACCTTATACATGTATACCTATACCTTATACATGTTTACCTATACCTTATACATGTTTACCTATACCTTATACATGTTTACCTATACCTTATACATGCATACCTATACCTTATACATGTATACCTATACCTTATACATGTATACCTATACCTTATACATGTTTACCTATACCTTATACACGCATACCTATACCTTATACATGCATACCTATACCTTGTACATGTTTACCTATACCTTATACATGTATACTTATACCTTATACATGCATACCTATACCTTATACATGTTTACCTATACCTTATACATGTATACCTATACCTTATACATGCATACCTATACCTTATACATGTTTACCTATACCTTATACATGTATACTTATACCTTATACATGTTTACCTATACCTTATACATGCATACCTATACCTTATACATGTTTACCTATACCTTATACATGTATACCTATACCTTATACATGTTTACCTATACCTTATACACGCATACCTATACCTTATACATGTATACCTATACCTTATACACGCATACCTATACCTTATACATGTATACCTATACCTTATACATGTATACCTATACCTTATACACGTATACCTATACCTTATACATGTATACCTATACCTTATACATGTTTACCTATACCTTATACATGTATACCTATACCTTATACACGCATACCTATACCTTATACATGTATACCTATACCTTATACATGTTTACCTATACCTTATACATGTATACCTATACCTTATACATGCATACCTATACCTTATACATGTTTACCTATACCTTATACATGTATACTTATACCTTATACATGTTTACCTATACCTTATACATGTATACCTATACCTTATACACGCATACCTATACCTTATACATGTATACCTATACCTTATACATGTATACCTATACCTTATACATGTTTACCTATACCTTATACATGTATACCTATACCTTATACATGCATACCTATACCTTATACATGTTTACCTATACCTTATACATGTATACCTATACCTTATACATGCATACCTATACCTTATACATGTTTACCTATACCTTATACATGTATACCTATACCTTATACATGCATACCTATACCTTGTACATGTTTAAATGTCGAGTGTTCCAATCGTTCATATAGACGTATAGTCAGAAGAAATGCACATGTAGATAGCGAGGTCTATGAAATTTCTGCCAGATATATTCCTATACCTTACTAGGTTGGCCCTACGAAGTATTTCTGATGAATAAGTAACCAACATTTTTGTTTTAGAAACGATATATGCTCAGCTATTTGGAAATATGTTCATCAGAAAATGGCTAGTTTGGCTACTGGAAGCGCTATTATAGCCTTGTACATATTGTCGTGTTTACAACGCACACAGTGTTTCAGTAGTGCATGTTCGTCGTATAGTCAGCAGAGCTCATTGCATAATAATTGTTATGAGATTTCTGACAGATACCTATATCGAGTATAAATCACTAAATATAATAACATATGCGTGTTTTTCATGTGTCCATATATGTTTGTCATACAAATGTCAGTTTTATAGCCATAAAAGACATTCATGTTAACCACAGGGGCAAGTCTAGCATCTACAACTAATGTTGCTTCGGCTGGAAGAACCTGTAAATAACATTTGAACAACAACAACAATCGATATCATGCCCGTCACAAAGCTCCAGTAGACCAGTGCAGGCACACACAGGTCGTCTCGGTAAATGAGACTTCCGTAATGATAACTCGCCCTGAAATATGTGCCACTAATCCAAGTAGAACACAATGTATTAGGCGTAAATTTTCTTTTTGCATGATAATTAAAAACACATACATAAAAATGAAAAACGCGCATATTATAAACTATGCGAAGTAATTCGTTTTTCAATAATGCACGAAATTTAGATACCGCGAAATAAAAGTATTTTACAGTAAGTTAGATTTCCAGCGCTCTGTCTGCCCGGAACCTTCTCGAACAACACCGTGGAGCCGTGCGAGACGTGTCGCCGCAGCTACTACCAAGACCAGTATGGACAGACGGACTGCGAGAGGTGCCCGAAACGCCACACCACCCTGCGCCGGGGCGTCATGGACCCGAACGAATGCAAAGGTACGGTTTCCGAAGTTTCCGAAGCGAACGTGCAGTTTAAACTCATCTATTATTAACGGATTCATTTCCATTAATATTAACAAACACATCACAAGCTTTGCCACGTGTTTTATTTTTGTAAAATAGGTTAACTGTTATACATGTGATATTCAAGTGCAAAGGATAAAATTGCAGATAAATTTGCATATGTTTGACATTTGCGGAAACGTCTATCCCGTTGTTAAGTCGGTTAATATCGCCGTTGCTTCCAGGATTTCGATGTAAACATTTTGGAATTTATAAGACAAATGCCCGATGCAGGAGATTTGACAATCAATTTGTTTAGCCGATCAGACAGGGAATAATTTTTGTCGTGCCTGCTTGCGGTCAGTTCGACTAAGTTGTCACAATGGCCCTTCGGTGTATGTGCGTGAGTGCGTCCGTACGTCTGTGCATCAGTGCGTGCGTCCGTCCGATCTTGTCCGGACTCTTAATTAGCAGTCATCAGGGAATTTTAAAATAGCTTGTCACAAATGTTCACCATGTGGAGACGGCGTATCGCACGCAAGACCTGTGTCCCTAGCTCAAAGGCCAAGGTCACACTTGGAGGACAAATATCAAATATGTGCATAATAAGCTTGTCCGGACTTTTAATTCATCAGGGAATTTCAAAATAACTTGCCACAATTGTTCACCATGTGGAGACGGCGTGTCACAAGCAAGATCTGTGTCCCTAGTTCAAAGGTGAAGGCCACACTTAGAGGTCAAATGTCAAATATGGGCATAATACAGCTTCTCCGGACCAGATGTTCTTCATTTGTGACTGGAGTTTGACATACTTCTGCACAAATGTTCACCTTGCGATGTCGGCATGTCCCTAGGTAAAGGGTAAAGGTCATACTTAGAGGTCAAATGTCAAATATGGGCATGATTACAGCTTGTCCGGACCAGACGTTCTTCATTTGTGGTTTGAAGTTTAAAATAGTTTTCACAAATGTTCACCAAATGGCGACACATTTTGCGCGAAAAACACGTGTTCCTGGTTATAAGGTCAAGGTCACACTTAGAGGTCAAATATGGTCAAAGGTCAAGTTATTTAGAGGCAAAATATGACGGAGAAGATCTCCTTGTTACAACATGTGAATTTTAAATAATTACAATATAAGTTGCTTTCTTGACAACGGGCTCGACATGTTGCCAACCTGCATCTATTTTTTCAGAGATGTCTTGCAGAAAACCCCCCACAAACGATTGTATTATTTTAACAGTAATTAACTGAGCGCGCCGGTCGTTTGAGATAGGAGGTGTAGACGTGTCATCGTGTGGCTAGTAAAAGTTCCTAAAAAGACTGCGAATTCATCCTGCGGAATTAGGATTTTAAGCTCAACCGGGAACTCTTCAACTAGTCCTTTTATAGCTGTCACACATTAACCTGCCACTGACCTTAATGCATAAATATATGTTATAAAACCTTTACCACAAATAAGGTCATGAGTGTCAGTTCAATGTGTCTGAGCTAATCTTGTAAGTAATTACTATAACAATTTTGGTTGTATTTCAGAGAAGTGTTCCGCCGGGTACGTGTCAAAGACCGGGGTGGAGCCGTGCTGGCCCTGCCCCAGGGGGACTTACCAGTCCAAGCCCGGAAAGTCCGTGTGCATTAAGTGTCCCGGAGACGCGGATACCATTGGCGTCGGTTCCATAGACGTCTCTGACTGTGAACGTACGTACATGTCTGTTAAATGGTGCACACACGTTCGGAGTGGTCCTACATTTAGTCCATACTTAACCTAAAAACAACCAGGTGCGCTGGTGTTATGCTTACGTTTTAATCATAATTTGATATAGTGGAGTTGTACTGAGTAACATTGGTACAAATATCGTCCATTGGCTATGGGGCAGTATGTTTGGAACTAACATTTGCTCACTGTATACTACATAAACAACTGTTTTTGTTGTCATACTGTTCGTAATCCTTGTCTGGCCTTAACGAAGCTATTTTTTTCGTTGGCATGTACGTTAATGTTAAAGAAACGTATATTTCCAAAATATTCCCGATCTCCCGGTCTTTCAATGTTCACATGCCCAATGTATCCATGGCACCGCGTGTCTCTTACACCAGTCGAGCAGGCGGACTACCCGCAAGATGCCGCTCCACCGGAAGTGGTCGAAGGGCAGCAGGCCGAGCTGGCGTTCGACGACTGCTTCTCGCTGCCGTGTCAGAACAACGCCACCTGCACACCGGGACCGTTCGGCCAAGGATTTGAGTGCATCTGCACCGAGGGGTTTGGAGGTAAGGCTTTAACTGAGTTCATTACGGGATCGAAAATTGATTGGTTTAGCTTATAGATAAACGCGTTTTTATCTTGAGACATATTATTTATTCAAGAAGTTGTAGGGCATTAAGTAAGAAATAAAATGGAAATGTTGTTTGGAGGAGTGACGTCAAATTAAGGAACGAGTACGTCGGCATAACGTCGTAGTGTGCGGCGCACAGATTTCAGAGCATATATGAGGCTCGTCGTGGGAAAACCGGTCTTAATGCATGTGCGTAAAGTGTCGTCCCGGATAAGCCTGTGCAGTCCGTGCTGTCCGGTTTTCCCACGACGCGCCTCATATACATTTGTATTGCTTATATGTGTACAAACTGTTATTTGTTATTTAGTTTTATTTAGTATTACGAGGAATATTGCTAGGAATATGTTAATAAACTATTGTAATTTCAATCAACGAGCGTATACGGTATAAGGGTAAATATAAAAAACATTCTAGGTGGGTTAATTTGGACTTGTTGAAAAAAATATACCCGAACAACGCTCGTATATTTGGTAAAACATTACGTTCGCCTTATCAAAACGAATACTAGAAGTTTATCATAGATGAGTATGATATGATTTTCTGATAATGTCTTCCACAAGGGGTCCACTGCGACCAGGAGGTGAACGAGTGTGACGTCAATCCTTGTCTGCACGAGGGCACGTGCGAGGACGCCCTGGGGGACTACATATGTCACTGTGACCTGGGGTACACAGGTGAGCGGGAAAACAAGAGATATTGTTTACTTCCGCCAATATTGTTATGTTTTGCCACTTTGTTAAAGGGACTAGGTCAATGAAAAAATGGTTTCCTATTGCACTATAAATGATATTAGGTGATAGAAATGCGCTGTAATAAGACATGATTAATAAATTAAGAATAAATGATATAATACATAATGCTTTATTTCATTAAAAAATCAGCAAAAATGTTTGAAACAAATAAAACCCGTAGCGGGTATCGAACTCACGACTTCGACTTAGTAACCATACGAAGAAATCACAGTAGACATCGCTTTAATCACCTGCGCTATACTGATTTGTAAGGTGTGTAAAATAGGGTTAAACAAAATACGCAACACTCTGACGTCAGAATGAAACATAAAAAGGGCCAAACAAACACGACCCATATATATATACCTTATTTTTATTGTTATTATATGCCATAAGTAATATCTTAATCTCAGGTTAAAAAAAAAAAAAATTACCTCCTTGGGGCCCTTTTCGTTGACATAGTCCCTTTAATGGGCAATATGTCAGACTAGGCCTGCGCTCTCCAGGTGCTTTAATGGGCAATATGGCAGACTAGATCTGCGCTCTCCGGGTGCTTTAATGGGCAATATGGCAGACTAGGTCTGAACTCTCCGGGTGCTTTAATGGGCAATATGGCAGACTAGGTCTGCGCTCTCCAGGTGCTTTAATGGGCAATATGGCAGACTAGGTCTGCGCTCTCCAGGTGCTTTAATGGGCAATATGGCAGACTAGGTCTGCGCTCTCCAGGTGCTTTAAAGTTATTACTTAATTTCCATAGCATTTTAGAAAAAGAATGACTGATGAACACATACACTACAAGTTAATAGAACTTGATGCTCTGAAATAAAATGATAGAAAAAAAAAGGAAAATGAAGAAAATTACAATATACATAAATGTCATCGTTATCTACAGTAACACGACACTGTAAATACAAGAGTATCGCTGTGCACTATTTTAGGGAAGAAGTGCGAGACGGACATAGACGACTGTGCAGATATATTCTGTCTGAATGGCGGCTCGTGCATTGACCAGCTGAACGGCTTCATGTGCAGTTGTATCAACGGTTACACAGGTAACACTCGAACAGTATATCGAACGTACATAAGGACTTTTTTAACCGTTCCAAGGTTAACATTTAAATAAGATCAATCAACGTATATCTGGACTTTTTAAACGGTTCCAAGGGTAACCTATAAATATGTTGAAACACATGTATATCAGGACTTTTCAACGGTTCCATGGCTAACCTATAAAATGTGGTAAAACAGACGTTTATCCTGACTTTTTCACCGGTGACACGGGTAACCTATAAATATCGTAAAACAGACGTGTATAAGGACCTTCTTACCGGTGACACGGGTAACCTTTAAATATGGTAAAACAGAAGTATATCCGGACTTTCACCGGTGTCACGGGTAACTTATAAATATGGTTAAACAGACGTGTATCAGGACATTTTCACCGGGTACACGGGTAACGTATAAATATGGTAAAACAGACGTAGGGCTATATCAGGAATTTTCCAACGGTGACACGGGTAACCTAGAAATATGGTGAAACGCATATATATCAGGACTTTTGTTGCAGACTTCCAGCTTGAAACAACTGTCGAGTCAGCGTATATACATGTATAGGAGTTTCCGGCTGTATATCCCAAAACTAGTGTGTGATTAAAATGTAGCCAATTATGCGTTTAACGACAATTGTTCTTGTTAACTTCTCATTCATTTTAAATCGATATATATGGTCCTTAACTTTATCAGAATGTTTTAATTTATGTCAATATATCTGGTGTAAGAAGTTGATACACTCTTTAAGATTATTTTGCTTTCTTTCAGTAGTTTCTTTAAGATAATTTTTTCTTTAATAATCTTCGGTCCATTGCTAGGGTTTCTCTGCGAAACGAACATAGACGAGTGTGTCTCAGCTCCATGTCTCAACGGCGGGAGTTGCGTGGACGGCGTCGGCGGCTACCGGTGCGAATGTCCCCACGGCCTGCGCGGCGAGCATTGCGAGATTGACGACGATGACTGCGCCAACGGACCCTGCCAGCACGACGCCACCTGCGTTGATAACGTCGACGGATACACGTTAGTGACGTCAGTTTGCTACTTTGTTTGTCAGATTATTTCGTCAGTTCCTCAAGCGACCGCTTAATATTTAGAGTACTTTTGTCAATTAAATGCTATCATTTATATTCGCTGAAAGCAAACTATACAACAATAGTACTGCAACTGAAAGCCCCCAGATATACTTTTTTGCAAATTCGTGTTTAGTTACATAACTAGAAAACACTTTTCTGTAGACCGAAACACCACACATGGGAAACAATGAAGAGGTTAATATAGACTAAAAACATATAGACCACTTAAAGAGGGACTTACATATTTTCGTAGTTTTAAAAAATGTCGTTACATGTCTTAACTGCAACTGAGTTGACTGAGCTAACCGTGCCGTCACATAACTTGTCCCGTTCAGTTCATTCCGTGGCAATATTTTCCATCTATTTCTGTGTCAGGAGTGCCAATTTGCTTGGAATCTGTGGCAAAAATTTGAAAAATGTCAATTTGCCAATCTGGGATTAGGTCCCTTTCATCAGAGATGGTTCCTGCTTTAATGCACCATGCAGCTGTAGATGTACACAGTTACCATAACGACCATACATGTCTCCGCTCAGGTGCGAGTGCCCGCCGGGGTACGAGGGTGAGAACTGCGAGACGGATACGGACGAGTGCGCCAGCGGCCCCTGTCTGGTCCCGGCCACGTGCGAGGACCTCCTAGACGACTACAAGTGCATATGTCCCACCGCTAAGGGGGGGCGCAACTGCGACCAGGGTATGTACGTTGTAATGGTACTATACTGAAAAACATACCAATATGAAGTCACTTTGAAGTTTAATATCCGGTAATTTTTAGAATGCACAATACATGCATTATAAAAAATATATGTACATTTTTTGTATACCGAGTACAGTATTGAAAAAGATCATTCCAATATACGAGCATAGGAAGTCCGTCATTTGGCAGTTAATTTTATGTTTAATTATTTTCAAAATGCACAATACATACACTGCATATATAATGAAAAATGTATGTATACCGTAAACCTAGTTTACAAAAGGAAACAGTTCTGAAGAATATTCAATATACTCATTTATGACACTTTTTTTATAATACGATCTTTGCGGATAACTGGTGTAAAATTTGAGTTATATATGTTATCTGTCTGTCTGTCTGTCTGTCTGTCTGTCTGTCTGTCTGTCTGTCTGTCTGTCTGTCTGTCTGTCTGTCTGTCTGTCTGTCTGTCTGTCTGTCTGTCTGTCTGTCTGTCTGTCCGTCCGTCCGTCCGTCCGTCCGTCCGTCCGTCCGTCCGTCCGTCCGTCCGTCCGTCCGTCCGTCCGTCCGTCCGTCCGTCCGTCCGTCCGTCCGTCCGTCCGTCCGTCCGTCCGTCCGTCCGTCCGTCCGTCCGTCCGTCCGTCCGTCCGTCCGTCCGTCCGTCCGTCCGTCCGTCCGTCCGTCCGTCCGTCCGTCCGTCCGTCCGTCCGTCCGTCCGTCCGTCCGTCCGTCCGTCCGTCCGTCCGTCCGTCCGTCCGTCCGTCCGTCCGTCCGTCCGTCCGTCCGTCCGTCCGTCCGTCCGTCCGTCCGTCCGTCCGTCCGTCCGTCCGTCCGTCCGTCCGTCCGTCCGTCCGTCCGTCCGTCCGTCCGTCCGTCCGTCCGTCCGTCCGTCCGTCCGTCTGTCTTGTCTGTCTGTCTGTCTGTCTGTCTCTCTCTGTCTGTCTGTCTGTCTGTCTGTCTGTCTGTCTGTCTGTCTTGTCTGTCTGTCTGTCTGTCTTGTCTTGTCTTGGCTTGCCTTGCCCTGCCCTGCCCTGCCCTGCCCCGCCCCGCCCTGCCCTGCCTGTCTGTCTGTCTGTCTGTCTGTCTACCAATTAAAACATTCTTGCATCTCCAAACACCAAACCTTGTCTTGTACTGCAGAAATCAACACCAACTGGATTTTCCGCGCACTCCCAGCATAACGAACATCTAGATCTATTTAATGAATTGTTTATAAACTATCACTAATTAAAACACTCATGAATCCCCTAACAGCAACCTATTCCGTCTGCTGCAGATATCGACGCCAATTAACTCTCAGATGAATTTCCCGCGCCAATCGACCATCATTTATCAATTAGTGTTTTTGAGTTCTATATTCCTTTCAATTAATTAATAAAACAGCAACATACATTTCCAAACACATGATTGTTCTGCAGCAGACATCGACCGGATCTTCCAGCTGGATATCCTGCGCATGATCAGAATGACCAACACTGATTCATTTGTGTATATGAGTATATACATATATATTACCGTTTTTAATTAAAACAGTAATGTATCACCAAACACCAAACTATGTCTTCTGCTGCAGACAACGAACCTCCAGCTTGATTTCCCTTGCACGGCCAGCACGACAACATTCATCCATTTGTGTATTTGAGTTCTTTATAATTACTGCAAATTTAACAGTTTTGTATACATACCGAAAAAAACATGTCTTCTGCTGCAGACATCGACCCGAACTTCCAGCTGGATTTCCCGCGCATGGCCATCAGAACCAACATGAAATTTTATTCATGTGTGTATTTTAGTTGTTTATAAACTACAACTAATTTAACACTAGTAATAACTAAAGTCAAACCATGTCTTCTGCTGCAGACATCGACCCGAACTTCCAGCTGGATTTCCCGCGCACGGCCAGCACGACGGACTACGCGATGACCAGCCTGAAGCAGGACCTCACCGTGGTTACCGTCTGCTTCTGGATGAAGACAGACGACAGCACCAACCAGGGTACCGCCTTCTCGTATGCCAACGAAGACGGGGACAATATATTCACATTAACCAATTATGACGGGTGCGTTAATTACAATATAGTTTAAACCTATTTATTTTAGCTCGATTGCATCGAAAGCCTAAAAGTCTGTTTCCTGGGTAGAACCAGTACTTGGTGTCTTTTGGGGAGATCTGCAGAACGCTCCAGAGTGGGGATCGAACCTGGGGCCTCCCGATCGCTAGGTGGACACCATATCCACTACACCACCGCGATATAAATTACGACATACAATTTTACTATATTATTTAACTAACTCGTATATTGACCAATGTCCTTGAACGGTAGTCAGAGCTTTCTATGAAAAGGCGTACATTGTGTTCTCTATAAACCAATATTTCATGAATGGCATTAATGAATTCAGACAAAATAGAATATACTATATAGGCAAATAAAGCCTTTAATTTCCTGTATTGCTACTTTAGGCCAACTGTGCCCGATTAATATTTCTTAAGCAAATAAATTACAGCTATATTATAGCCTTTTTGCTCTCACAATATCATAAAATATTTACATCTGTATGGGTAAATATACCATTTCATTTCGGGACGCTGTCATTGTATTTCAATACCCCAAACCACACGACGTGTCACAATTGGTATGCAAAAGTTTACTAAATTTGAACCTAATAACACTTTGACGACGTCATGGGCAGCGGTATCGCAAATATGCCCCCGGACCTCCATAACCCCCAAATGACTATTGGATGGTATAAATGTATAAATGTTTTAATATAGTATGTTTTTATGTTTTTCCTATTGATTAATACTTCGTTCATAAACATAATGACAAGAAAATAAAACTGGAGGTGTTAATGGTGGACCGATGGCGCAAATTTACGGTTCTTCAACCTGTGGACGAAGTGGTACTAAGCATGCTGTCTGTCGCTCACAGGTGGGTCTTGTACGTGAACGGCGACAACAGAACCACCAGTGCTAAAGCCAACACCGGCAAGTGGGTGCACGTGTGCGTGCTGTGGTCGTCCAACCGAGGCTCGTGGAAAATCTACGTAAACGGTATACCCAGTGACAGCGGCAGAGGTTTTGCCTCCGGACAGAAGATAAAAGGTAAACCGCAAAACTAAGAAAACTCTTAATATGGTGTAAATAAATGTTACTTACAAATTATGGGTACTACACACCAGTATATGACATTAATTTTTATTTTGGCCACGTAATATCGTGACCATGTGGCTTTAGCTGATCCGACAATTTCCTCCGCCTCGCCAGATACTAGTAAACATTCTCGATCCACGTCACGATGCTACTATTGGTTTCTCTATTACATAGTTGTTTTTGCGCAGGCGTATTTAATACTATCAAGATAGTTTATCTTACCTAAACACAATGACCTATGTGCAGCTGTGTTACAACCCTTATATTACCTAAACCCAATGACCTATGTGCCGCTGTGTTACAAACCTAATATTACCTAAACCCAACGACATATGTGCCGCTGTGTTACAACCCTAATATTACCTAATCCAATGACCTATGTGCCGCTGTGTTACAACCCTAATATTACCTAAACCTAATGACCTATGTGCCGCTGTGTTACAACCCTAATATTACCTAAACCCAAGGACATATGTGCTTTGTGTCACAACCCTAATATTACCTAAACCCAATGACCTATGTGCCGCTGTTACCACCCTAATATTACCTAATCCAATGACCTATGTGCCGCTGTGTTACAATCCTTGTATTACCTAATCCAATGACCTATGTGCCGCTGTGTTACAATCCTTATATTACCTAATCCAATGACCTATATGCCGCTGTGTTACAATCCTTATATGTATTACCTAATCCAATGACCTATATGCCGCTGTGTTACAATCCTTATATTACCTAATCCAACGACCTATGTGCCGCTGTGTTACAATCCTTATATTACCTAATCCAATGACCTATGTGCCGCTGTGTTACAATCCTTATATTACCTAATCCAATGACCTATGTGCCGCTGTGTTACAATCCTTATATTACCTAATCCAATGACCTATGTGCCGCTGTGTTACCGCCCTAATATTATCAAATATGTTTGCTTCAGGAGGAGGCGTGTTTGTGATCGGCCAGGAGCAGGACTCACTGGGCGGGGACTTTAACAGCGCAGAAACCTTCATAGGCAAACTGACACAGCTCAACATGTGGGGGCGGGAGCTGGGATTATCAGACATTGACAAACTTAGGCTGAGTTGTGACACAAAGCTGGGTGACGTCATTGCGTGGACGGATATCTCCGGACACGTGTTCGGGACAGTGAAAGAGTCGCCGATAGATTTTTGTAAAGGTAAACCTCGATGATAAGTTAAACTGATGTAAGCCTCGTTTGCAACCGTCTGCTATCGCAGCAGACCGAAGATCAACCGCACGTAAGCTCGCCAAACGGTCGCTGCAACCTGGTTGTGACCGAGGCTATACAGAGACTAATATATAGCGATGTGTGCTATTGTGTGTGTACGGATGTGTTTTCTCGGATGCAAACGCCATGTCTTGTATATACCGTAGGAATGGCTTAATATAAAAATGCATTTGTCTAGTCAGCTTTGCTTGATTTGCTTATCTGTTCTGGACATTGGTACATGTATGAATGTTTAAACCAATGTTTTATTTATGACAATAAAGCTCAATATCATGCTTCTGTATTGTGTTGCTTTTTAGCTCACCCGAGCACGAAGTATTCGGTGAGCTATTGGTATAGGGGACCTCTCCGGCGTCGTCCGTCGTCCATCGCCGGTCGTCCGTATGCCGTCAACAATTTGGACAGTTATGCGACATAGAGTACATTTTTTCTTCAATCTTGACCTAACTTGCACAGTTTGTGTATGACCATAAAATCTCGGTTGGGATTGTTATTGGGTCAAATAACACCAGTAACACAAGAGTTATTGCCCCTTTTTCATGCAAAACAAGTGCAAAAAATGCCTTTTTTCTAATGTACAGACTTTATTTTCCATTCAATCTTAACCAAACTTTCACAGTTTGTGTATGACCATCAGATCTCAGCAGACGCCAACAAATGGGCCATATCGTGTTTCAAACACCTGAGTTATTGCCCTTTGTTTATTAAAAAATATACAAAACTGGACATAATTTAGGATAGAGACTTCATTTTTCATCCAATCTTCTCCAATCTAGCAGTTTGTCTATTACAATGAGATTACAGTTGAAGTCGAATATAAGCA
Source organism: Congeria kusceri (assembly GCA_027627225.1). Classification (NCBI taxonomy): domain Eukaryota; kingdom Metazoa; phylum Mollusca; class Bivalvia; order Myida; family Dreissenidae; genus Congeria; species Congeria kusceri. The sequence goes on from CM051032.1 coordinate 16,117,331, forward strand.
AGATCGGGCCAGAAACACCAGAGTTATTGCCCTTTGTTTGTGAAAAAAAATATGCAAAAAATGGACATTACTCAGGATAGAGACTTCATTTTTCATCCAATCTTCACCAATCTTGCACAGTTTGTCTATGACCATAAGATTAAAGCTGAAATGGAATATAAGCAAGATCGGACCAGAAACACCAGAGTGATTGCTCCTTTTGTTTGGAAAAAACATCAACTAGTTATCAATTATTGGCTTGCACATTTTTGATTCAATGTTGACCAAACTTACACAGTTTGCGCTTGACCATAAATATTGATTGATAAAATTTCATTTCCAACAGTTGCAAGACTTGCGTGCAGTTATTTGTACATGCAACATTGGTGTCTTCAGAGCCTGCATTAACATCATTTATCATCATTGGACAGAAAATTATGAAAGAAAAAGCAAATCTTTACCTTATAGCACAGCCATTGCAATTGCATTGCAACTTGTTCTCCAAAACTGTTTGCGAAAAAGACATAAAAATCTACTGTTTCTGCATTTTCCAGAATTGTCAATGACTTAATGAAAGGGTCAGGTAAGAATATCGAGAAAAATTATTTGAGAACCATTAGCAAAAAAAAAAACCGCCCATCCGCTACCCAACTCATACTTTAGTTAGCCCATTGCACTAACCGATGTTTTAAATAGTTCAGATACCTTAATTTTCAAACCTGTCACAACAGTATGTCTTTATCTGTACCAGTTCTCAGGTGAGCGCGTTGGGCCATCATGGCCCTCTTGTTTAAATTTGCGATGCAGTTGAATGGCATTGCGGTGTGTGTCTTTGCGTTGAGGCTTTGCAGCAAATGATCATTCGTGAGTTTTAATTGCATTCAAGCTAATAAATATAAAATTTATATAATAAATAATATATGTATACATATTTTTAACAAACCTATCAAATTTTGTACATTTTTATATTAATGCTTATAAATAAGTTGGATATCGAAGTACCTATCGGTAGCTTTCGATTCTGAAACCCAGCGATCAAAATTAGTGAACTCAACTGATGTCAATTTGTTTTAAATGCACATGCATCTTAATTAAAAAAAAAACGTTCGTATGTGCATGAATTGTCGACAGTCTACCGACGGTGTGTGCTCATGCATGAAGACAAAGGATTGCAATTAATTGCACTGCCATTTTAAACTGCGTAATTGTGAACGCAATATTCACGCTGCCATTGACATTATGTGGGTTGTCCCACGGATGGCTTTGCATTGCTTCGGCACACAGTGCTTTGACTAGGAACTGTCTAGTATGGCACTTTGGGAACACCTGTGACAGGTATGTAGACATGTAATATGTATTAAATAACGAGGCGTGTCGTGGGAAAAACCGGGCTTAATGCATGCCCAGGACGACACTTTACGCTTTTATGGTATTTTCTGTTTCATGGAAGTCTCTTCTAAACAAAAATCCACCGTTGGCCGAAAGTGCGTCCTGGATTAGCCTGTGGGACTGCACAGGCTAATCCAGGCGACACTTTACGCACATGCATTTAGCCCGGTTTTCCCACGCCACGCCTCGGTTACTTTTGGTTGACGTATTCGTTAATGGTATGTTGTCTCAACAGAACGATTTTAAACCCGTGTTATAGCGTTCTGTATATTGGTAACTAGTCTATATTTTTTACATTTGAATAAACATTGTTCATACACATCATGCATATATTAATAAGAATGCAGAAGTATAATAAATACACTCTGGATATTACGATAGTAATACATTTCATCGAGCCTTCAAATTATAAATATTATAATATCCAACATTTTCCTTTGCATATACATATATAATATATATGTTATATATGGAGCTTATATACATCTTCACCGTAATTGCGTGTACAGTTAGACACTACTAATACATGTACTGTAATTCTGTATCGCCCACTGCCCAGTGTTAATGGAATTTATAAGTTAGAAAACAGGACTGCTGTGTCGCAAAACTAACAATATAAATTATACGCGCAATATGTGTACTAGGAGCGCGAATTTAAACGATTCATATATGCATCCCAGATTGCCCGGAGCCTCCCAAGTTTGATTTCGGCGACGCCAGATGGACGTCCCTGCGTGCCGGCTCCGAGGTGCAGTACAGCTGCAAGGTCGGCTTCCAGATCATCGGGCGGCCCACGGCGCTCTGTTTGGTCACCGGCGAGTGGGAGGGGACGCCACCCAATTGCGCACGTACGTGGGTAGTGCCTTTTAGTGAACTTAAACATTGTTGCAGTTACTGTAAAGTCTAATTATCGCGTATTTCCGAAAATAGCGCGGAGTTTTAGACCCCCGCCATAATTTAATTTCTTTATTTTAAAAATTGATTAAAAATAAAATAAAATGCGCGAATTGAAGCCCGCGCGAATGAGCCGTTTTTCAAGAATGCGAGAAATTTAGACACCGCGAAATACAATGGTTTTGCAGTATATGAGGTTTCACTGCACCAACGTGCATGGATTCAAATGCGTGTCGTTTCAGATTTAATATCACAACCATATTTTTAACGAGTATTCTAAATTAGAATCTTTGTACTAACATTCGAAATAAAAAATACATGCAATCTTTTGAAAGTGAGTATAACGTAAGATCAGACAAAATTAAATATCAAACCAGAAAGCGCTCCGGGAGCGCATGTCTCCTCCAGGATAGGTAACACTACAATGTACATAACAATTTATCAGAAATAGCTTACCTGCCTTGCCCTATCTCCCAATTATGACAAAATCCCTTAAACGATTCCCGGATCCAGACGGTGACCGAATCACCACCAATATCTAATTATGTGTTCATTGAACCATTTGCAACATTTCCATTAAATTATGTGCAAATCCGTTTATAACGCATTGCGTTACGTTGCTGTTACTTAGTTACAGTCAACCCAACGATAAGAATCAAAACGCTGACAGCGTATAAAGACTGTTGGCGACAAAAGAAACTAAAAGCATGTGCATTTGAGTGCCTTTTTGCTAATAGGAAACATTTGTTTGAATGAAGTTTTATTTCCCACCTTTAAACTTTATAATTTGGCTTCTTATTCAATAATACGAAATAATAATTGAAAACTAATTTGTACGTAACGAAAAAATATTTAGTTCGAGCTAATTATCTTATGCAAACGGAATTATATACATGCCAGTTAACAACTAAATCAGCAAGGGCCAGAATAACCGATGAAGCGTAGTAGTTAGGCACACCGATTGTTAGTGCTTCTTAGCCAAAGATCTTTAAATAAACATGTTTATTAATAGATCTTTGTTCGTAGTCTACTGAGTCAAAATAGATCATACGATGCAAGCTGTCGATTGTCCATAGTGCAGTTTAAAATTAATAAATTGCAGTAATTTTGTTGTCAAAAATAATAAGGATGAGAATCGGTAACAAGAAAAAACACTTTTGCAATTAGTAAAAAATAATCGATGTAGCGCATTAATTTGGTGGCCTTATTCCAGCACACTGCGGTAATTATTTCGGTTACATACAAGTAAATAGTAACAGTAGGGGTGTCATTAGTTTCAAATATTTTTTTAATAAATTGACCTTTTTACACACTGTAATTGTAATAAATCACATGATATACACATTATAATACATATTACATACAGTATATTAAATAACAATAGATGTTTGTAAAACATGTATGCCCCCCGACTTGCAGCCTTTGTTCATCACAGAAGTACACTGTTGTTTTTTTACAAGCCCCTGTGACCGTGACATTTGATCTCTTGATCTAAAAATCGATAGGGGTCTTCCTTCCCTCAACACTAACACGCATACTAATTTATATGATCCTATGTTAAAGCGTTCTCTAGATATTGTGTGGAAACGCTTTTCATGTTACAAGCCCCTGTGACCTTTACCTCTGACTGGTTGACCTCAAAATCGATAGGCTTCTTCCTTTCCTCCCGAGTAACCAGAATATTAACTTGGATGATCGTAGGTCAAAGCGTTCTCTAGATATCCTGCGGAAACACAATGGTCTACGGGGAAAATATCTTTCATGTTACAAGCCACTGTGACCTTGACCATTGACCTGTTGACCTCAAAATGGATAGGCGTCTTCCTTTCCTCCCAAGTTTCCAGCATACCAACTTAAATGATCGTAGGTCAAATCGTTCTCTAGATATCGTGGGGAAACGAATTTCATGTTACAAGACTCTGTGACCTTGACCTTTGACCTGTTGACCTCAAAATCTACAGGCGTCTTCATTTCCTCCTAAGTAATCAGCATACCAATTGAAACGATCGTAGGTCAAAGCGTTCTCTAGATATCGTGCGGAAACGAAGTGGTCTACGGACAGACCGACAGACCATCCGACTGACCGACCGACGGACAGGTGCAAAGCAATATACCCCCACTTCTTCGAACGGGGGCATAATTAGAATGTAAGAAAACGGGCGTGAAATTTTGCTGTTTTGAAGAAGGACCCTTTCTGGTTTCGATTTACTGACTAATAGCCTTCAAAGAAGAGAACTAGTTTTCCGCGATACCTGTTTTGGAAATTACTCTATCAAAAGACCGTTGGCTTTCGCCAACATTCTAAAAACCAAAAACCAAACAATACTTTCTACTATTTGAACGAAATATCTAAAAATTGTCTTGTAAAATCATTTATATACTATCAACGTTCTTTGAGGTAGTTTGAACTAAGTAGTTGTGGTTATAAATCCCATATATATAAAGCGTATTATCAATTAGTACAATTAGTACAATCTACAGTTTGATCTCAGTAGTCGTGGCTATAAATCCCATACATATCAAGCGTATTGTCAATTAGTACACTTAGTACAAGTTAGTACAGACCATAAACATTGCTGCCGTACAACGTTTGCGTTACGTTACTGACAGACAGACAGACAGATAAAACAAACAGACCAATAACATAACCTCCTTGCCCGAGTTTACATTTGTGCGTGTCGTGGGAAAACTGGGCTTAATGCACGTGCGTTATGTGTCGTCCCGGATCAGCCTGTGCAGTCCGTACAGGCTAATTATTAGAAGAGACTTACATGAAACTGAAAATACAATAAAAGCGGGAAATGTCGTCCTGGATTAGACTGCATAGGCTGATCCGGGCGACATTTTACGCACGTGCATGAAGCCCGGGTTTCCCACGAAACGCGTCATTTATTACAAATAAAAACCAAATATCTAAACATTTCTGACATACAGGAGTCCAGTGCTTCTTCCCCCGCACGCCCAAGAACGGGTTCATCATCGAGGGCACGGACTACACGTTCGATCACCGGGTGCGCTTCTCCTGCAACAAGGGCTTCGTGCTCGTGGGCTCCGACACGCTCTACTGCGGAGAACTAGGGATTTGGGAAGGGGAAACACCCACCTGTGAAGGTTATGGGGTCGGCGTTTTTATTAAGTTGTATTTTCGTAAAACGAAAGTCAAGTATGTTCTGCGGAGAACTAGGTTTTTGGGAAGGGGAAACTCCCACGTGCGAAGTTAATGGACCGGTGTTCTTGTTTGTTGGTTTTACGTAAGGCTTACAAATATGTTTGTTTCAGACATGGCGAAAGCCGGACTGTCAAAATTTACAGGCCAGATTGTCCTACGAAAGGAAACAAATACAAGACAGTTGTAAATTTCACCGGCCTAAATCGAGTTTGAAATACAAATTATATTTACAGACACAAAAACATTACCAGACAGTAAGTCCGGCATCTCCGATTTTACCGCCCGCCTTTTGACATGTTTATCGGCAATGTCCGGCGGGCCCGCGGTCTTTCGCAATGTTTGTTGTATCAGGTTACCCGACCTACCCTAAAAAGTGCCCCGACCCTAGAACAATTTATTGAGTTTGTCATATATTTTTTTTTACTTTATTCCAATATTTGTTTTTTATAAATAAGTGTTTTGTTTTGATAGCATTCACTTCAAAACAATGTTTAATGATACTTCCAACATGTTTTGAATATTCATTCAGTTTTAGAATCTTCAATTTGACCATTTACCAGTTACCAAATAAAATAATAATAATAATAATAATAAATCCCTACCTACCTACCCTTATTATTTATTTATTTATTTTATTTATTTTTTGGGGGGTGGGGGTGGGGGGGGGGGGGCATGTAACCTAAAACAAACATATCATTATTTTACGCCTAAGACAAATTTCAAGTCTGTTTTGCGAAGAACTAGAGTATTGGGAAGGAGAAACTCTTTACCGGCCTAAATCGAGTTTGAAATACACATTATATTTACAGATACAAATAAATTACCGGACAGTAAGTCCGGCATCTTCGATTTTACCGCCCGCCTTTTGACATGTTTATCGGCAATGTCCGGCGGGCCCGCGGTCTTTCGCCATGTCTGTTGTTTCAGGTTACCCGACCTACCCTAAAAAATGCTCCGACCCTAGAACAATTTATTGAGATTGTCAGTTGTTTTTTACTTTATTCCAATATTTTTTTTTATAAATAAGTGTTTTGTTTTGATAGCATCCACTTCAAAACAATGTTTAATGATACTTCCAACATGTTTTACGTATTCATTCAGTTTTAGAATCTTAAATTTGACCATTTACCAGTCACCAAATAAAATAATAATAATAATAATAATAGAAATAAATCCCTACCTACGTACCCTTATTTTTTTTTATTTGTTATTTATTTATTTATAATTTTTTTTTTTTTTTTTTTTGGGGGTGGGGGCATGTAACCTGAAACAAACATATAATTATTTTACGCCTAAGGCAAATTTCAAGTCTGTTCTGCGAAGAACTAGAGTTCTGGGAAGGGGAAACTCCCACGTGTAAAGGTGATGGACCGGTGTTACTGTTTGTTGTTTTTACGTAAGACGAAATTAGTATAAGCAGTATATAAGCCTTAATTAGTTCCCAACAACATCTTATTAAGTAGGTCTACAGAAACGGCCAAACTTGAGACATGAAATTAAAATTAAGCAATTTTGTCGGACTGTCATGTTTAAAAATGTCATGATGACTTTTAAAATAACAACTTGGGTTGCATTGATACAATATCATTAATAATGAAATTAATTTGGGAGTAGTACACATTGCGAATGTGATAAACTGGTTAAATTAAAATGCATTAAAATGAAATACGATTTCCATTAGGATAAAATGTTTATGTTTACATGTACATTACAAGTGTACAATTTTGATAATTAACATACCGGTAACTAGAAAGGACGTCCGATAACACAAATCATATACCGGGTATCGTGCAAACCAATATTTGTAAATTTGAGCCTACAGTGAAAAGCACTACAATTTTAGAATTATCGATCATATAATACGGAAAATGGCAGCGCAACCTCCGTAACAGTTCCCGTCCTGTCTTTCAGCCATTAAATGCTCCATTCCCGCGCTATCAGAGAACACGCGAGTGATCAACCCGTCCCCCGACAACAAGTATTCCCCAGGGACGGACGTCTTCTTTGAGTGCTCGGAGGGCAACCACTTCTACACGGAGCACACTTCCGTCCACTGCAACTCTTACGGCGCCTGGGATCAAAGTATTCCAACATGCGATCCGCATAAGTGTGGTTTACCACCTAAGATTGAAAACGGGGGTGCGGTTTTCAGTTCCGGCCTGACGGAATTTCCAGTGGGCACCATTTTGGAGTACACTTGTGAGTATGCGAATGTTCTTGCTAAAGACGGATCTAACAAAGACGGACGCATTTCGTGCCTTCCGGACGGCTCCTGGAGCTCTCCGCTACCTCAGTGCAGGTTGATAACGTGTCCGAAACCTCAAGCTATTGCCAACGGAAACTACACGTATGATACTCTAGAATTCCTCGGTCAGGTTAGGTACACTTGTTACCCGGGATACGAATCGAGCCATAAGGATGTCATTGAATGCTTCGAAAACGGCGCATGGAGTCAAGAACCGCCGAAATGCGAGCCAGTCAGGTGCAGCAGACCGGATTTACTTTTGCATGGTGGGGTTCTTCTGCCGGAAAATGAGATATTAACCTACGGCGTATCAGTAAAATACGAGTGCAACCTTGGGTACTTGATTGTCGGAAACACTACAAGGACTTGCACACAAGACGCCACCTGGAGTGGCACAGAACCGGTCTGTAAGGCCATTTCCTGCGGCAAACCGAAAAGTGTTGAATTCGGACAAATCGTCGGTCGGGATTTCACACTGAACAACGTCATACGATATGTTTGCAACGAGGGCTATGAGCTGACAGGGGCCGACCAGAGCACGTGCAGAGAAACCGGAAAGTGGCAGAACGAACCACCGGTGTGCAGTAAGGTATCGTGTAATACTCCAGCCGCAGTTGCGAATGGCTTTTATACCGGTCAGTCCTATCTTTACCAAGATTCTGTTATATTCGAATGCGAGAAGGGCTATCAGCTTATCGGCGATGCAACGTTGACGTGCCAGTCTAATCGGAAATGGTCCATCGCGCCGCCGGAATGTGAAGCTATAAAATGTGCAAGCCCTCCGTACATTTCCCACGCTAAATATACCAACCCTCAAAACCTCGAACAGTTTGATATCGGCAACAAAGTACAGTACATTTGCGAACACGGCTATGAAATATCGGCTAACAGCTTAAATCCAAGAGGGGAAATTGAATGTATAGATTCAGGGTTTTGGGAAGCGAACCTTCCCGAGTGTTTGATAATTTCTTGCCCACAACCGAGTCCAATTCTTAACGGTAAGACGCTGTATGAAGCGTTAACGTTTGGCAGTAGCGTTACGTTCGTGTGTGATGACGGATACGGAGTTGAAGGTTTAGATGTGTTAACTTGTGAAGCCAGCGGAAAGTGGACTGCGCCGTTTCCGCTGTGTGTTGCCCAAGTTTGCATCGCACCCGAATTTGTTCTGAACGGTGAATTGCGTTTTAAAGATTTAAACGTCGGATCTGTTATCCGGTACGTGTGCAATGAGGGATACCAGTTGTTTGGGGAGGAGGTGAGACGCTGCCTCGCCGACCTGTCGTGGTCGGGATCCGAGCCCCGGTGCGTACCAGTGGACTGCGGCGTACCACAGTCCGTCCAGCACGGCAACACGTCGTTCAAAGAAACGTTTTTCCAGTCATCCGTTTCTTACGCTTGCGACAAGGGTTATTATCTAGTAGGGGACAGTGTAAGAGTCTGTTTAAGAAACAAAACATGGAGTGGAAGCGTTCCGACGTGCGAAATGGTGCAGTGTGATCGGCCGTCAAAGATCATTTCCAATGGACGACTGCTAGGGGACAATTACACGTACGGGTCGGTGGTGACCTACGAGTGTGACCCCGGGTACTTCATTGACGGGGTGACGAACAACAGAACGTGTCTGGAGACGGGGGAGTGGGATCGTCCGATTGTCGTCTGCACCGCCGTGGAATGTCCAAGACTTTTTATACGAAATGGACAAACATCAGGTATGAAATACGGTACATTCGTATTTCGTTAGTACTTATAGATTTTTACAACACATGCGTACGCCTTTCGATTGAAAACCGTTTCTATGTACATGTTTTACTTTACCGAACAGGTGAATATTTAACTCATGACATATACAAAATTAATTTTCACTTGTATTTATCGCGTTTGTTTTTTTTATTAGCCATGACATTGTATCAATAATTCAAATATGCCTGATATGCTTTATCACTTCTATCGCATTCGACGTCACTTTTTCAGGTTTTCAAACGGAATATGGAACAACCTTGACAGTTTCCTGCAAACGTGGCTTTAGACTCGTTGGCCCGTCGACGAAAACATGCCTACAAGGCGGGCAATGGAGCGGCAACGAAGCACTTTGTGTCAAATATAACTGCCCACATCTGGAGCCGCCAGTCAACGGAGAGGTATTCGTAGAATTTCATTCTATTGCTTCGTTTATGTGTTTGCCGGGTTACAATATGAATGGTGAAAAGGAACTGCGGTGTCTTGACAACGATACCTGGTCAGCTGACGCCCCTACATGCGAAGCGATGGAGTGCCCGGATGTTACACAACTCGGTTTACCGGATGGGAAGTTGACCTACGAGTCCCTCGTGTACGGATCCACAATCTACTTTGAATGCGACGCCGGCTTCTTCCTGAGCGGCGGAAGAAGCATCGAATGTCAGTCTGACGGAACATGGAGCGGGGAATTTCCCGTGTGTGAGAGACTTAAGTGCTACCCGCCGTATGTGACAGAGAATAGCCGATTCATCGGCGACGACTTGTCATACCGGGCCACGATAGAGTTTGTGTGTGACAAGGGGTACAAGTTACGGGGACAGAGCACGCGCACCTGTCAGGCGAACGGTCTCTGGTCAGGAATCGCACCCACCTGTGAACTCATATTCTGTCCGAGACCTGTGGCGGTGAATGTTGTGATCATCGGTAACGACTACTCTTTTGGCAGTGTGCTGGAGTACAGGTGCAACGAGGGGTACGGGTTGGTCGGTCCCTCCTTCAGGAATTGTACAGAATCCGGCCAGTGGTCAGGAACGGAACCAACGTGTGTTCGAAATGAATGCCCGAGAACGAAAGATTTGACTAACGGACGCTTCCAGTCTTCGGGAAACGGACCAGGAGCTCGAGTGACCTTCCAGTGTAACGAAGGCTATACACTGGTCGGCTTGGGATTTAAACTTTGCCTGAAGCAGACATTGCAATGGTCCAGTGCTGATCCAACGTGTGAACGGGTTTCATGCCCTGATCCACCTAGCATCCCAAACGGAAAATTCCCAACCAAGAAATACTTCTACCTTGACACAGTGGAATACCAGTGCAACGACGGCTTCCAGAAATTCGGTCTTAACGTGCCGATCTGTACGTCGAGTGGCACATGGAGTAGGTCTGACATTGAATGCTTGAAAATCTCTTGCGGAAAACTAGTCGTACCTGAAAACGTTGTAGCCAGCCTTCCAGGAAATGAGGCTGAAGGTCGCTTTGATGAAACGGCTCAACTGAGCTGTGTAGAAGGGTACGTCGGTCGTGGAGTGAATCAACAGAAGTGTCTCGCCAATGGAGCCTGGACGAAGTCCGATTTTCGGTGCGAAGTCGTTGAATGCCCTGTTTTTGGCTCACTTAAGAACGGCAGAGTGAAATCAAGCGGAAACAAGTACGGAAACATTGTTGAAGTGCAGTGTGACGAAGGGTTCTACCTCGCCGGGAAGTCTTCACTGAAATGCGGGGCGGACGGGAACTGGGACTACGAGTACCAGCCGGTGTGCGAGGAGAATCAGTGCGAGGAGCCCAAAGGAATTAGCAACGGGTTTGCTGCGGCTCCCTCCAGAGCAGTCGGCGCGGCTGTTACGTACACGTGTGCGGAGGGGTTCAGGCTTCACGGCTCGAACAAGCGAGTTTGTGATAAGAACGGCACGTGGAGCGGCTCGGATCCCTATTGCAGGCTGGTAATCTGCGAGGTGCCACCGCACGTGGAGCACGCTAAACCATTCGATACACTTACTCAGTATCTGTACAGGTTTGAAGCGAGATATATATGCGAGACCGGGTACTTCGTTTCTGAAGGCGACGCGGTGCTAACTTGCTCGGAATCAGGCCAATGGACAGGGAAAGTCCCAACGTGTTCGCTTATAAAGTGTAAAGAACCGATAGCGCCGACAAAGAGTAAAGTTTTGGTGGCTTCCTTCACGTATGGAAGTGAGGCCCAGTATTTATGCTTTCCTGGTTACAGACTGAAAGGTCCGACGACCGTGCGATGTGACGAAACCGGTAACTGGAAAGGAGTAGTCCCTGAGTGCGTGCCAATAGACTGTGGCAACCCGCCTGTGGTTGCGAACTCCATCGTTGTAGATTCTGGCGATCACACGTATAACAACCAAATATTCTACAACTGCGAGGTCGGCTTCCAGCTAGTTGGGGAAAGTAGCCATAAATGTCTTGCAACGGGCGTTTGGTCGGGGACCCCGCCTGTGTGTGAGCCGATCTCGTGCGGCGTTCCTCCTAAGATCGCGCATGCAATATACCAAGGCTCGTCTCATCGGTATTTGGACAAGGTTGCATACGTGTGCCTCGACGGATACGAGCTGAAAGGAAATAATGTTCTCCAGTGCGCGTATGACGGTGCCTGGCAGGGAAAGAGACCGGAATGCGTTGAAATAACATGCCGTCCACCGCCGGTGTTTGACCATGCGTCTACGTCGATGTCGGTTGGTGCTGCTATCGGTAGCGAGGCCACGTTTGTGTGCAACGAGGGGTATTATCTCGTCGGAAGCGCCCGCGCGATATGCATGGCAGACAAGACGTGGCGCTACGAAGATGACGTGCCAACGTGTACGCCAATGGACTGCGGTACGCCACCTCAAGTAGCTCATGCCAGGAGTACCTTTACATCAACGCTGTATGAGGCGTTGGCAAGGTATACATGTGATCAAGGATACAACATGGTGTCCGGGGGTCAGCTGCGATGCGGCTCTTTAGGCGCGTGGGTGGGTCCGACTACAAAATGCGAGGTTGTAACTTGCGGCAGTCCCCCTAATGGTGGACACATGACCGTGAAAGGGAACGGGTAAGCATCTTTATTTGGTTCGAAGCGTGGACACATGACCGTGAAAGGGAACGGGTAAGCATCTTTATTTGGTTCGAAGCGTGGACACATGACCGTGAAAGGGAACGGGTAAGCATCTGTATTTGGTTTGAAGCGCCACTGTACTATTGTTCATACATCGACTATTTGAAACATCTTTCTTTGAGTGTGACCGTCAACGTTTAATGCGTTTATTGCAATGTTCGACTGTATGGTCCAAACATGTAACTCGATCATAGTGCCACATAATGTAAGAAATACTCAAGTACTTAGTATACATGTATTTTGTATAGTATCTACATGTATCTTAAATTAGAAATGAAATGCAAACACAGAAAGTCGCCACACTACTGACTTGTAACAACTTATTACCGAAGTCACCTGTTAATACTCGTACATGCAGTTATTATGTTGCAATGTTGGTTGAAGCTCCACCTACGGCAGTACGGTATCCTATCAGTGCGACGGCGGGTATGAATTGATGAGCGAGAAGGACTCGGTCTGCTTGGAAACTGGGATGTGGTCCGTACCATCTCCGGAGTGCCAACGTACGTGTTGCTTTCTTTTGTACATATGAGGCGTGTCGTTGAAAACCCGGGCTTAATGCATGTGCCTAAAGTGTCCGCACAGGGTAATCCAGGACGGCACTTTTCGCCTACAATGGATTTATATTTAGAAGAGACTTCATTGAAACAGAAAGTATCATGCAAGCGGAAATGTCGTCCTGGATTAGCATGTACGAACTGCACAGGCTAATTTGGAACGCCACTTTACGCACATGAATGAGCCCCGTTTTCCCACGACACGCCTCAATAGAGATGCAATAGCATTTTTCACTCCTTAATTAACAGTGCGTTAAAGCGCTGGACTATTTTGGCGTCTACGTTTGGGTCACACAAAAACTTTCCATTTGAATATAGCCCAATACAAAGTAAAATACTCGTCAGTATTTTTACAATGACATAATAATCCCATTCCCTAATACAATGTCATTTCCTCGTTCCATATATTTTAAAAGAATAAATGGACACACGATTATGACTTCGTTGACACACCTGGATTACTTCATGAATTATACATGTAATGTTTTATTGAATATTTAGTAGTGACTTATCTTAAAACACAGGCGTGCGATGCAAGCAACTCCACATTCACGAGAACGGCATAACGGTGAACGGCAACTTCAACTCTTTGAACCGGTACGGTGACCGTATCGTCCTGGGCTGTGCCGAGGGATACCGAATGGTAGGCGAGGCCAGCCTGGAGTGCATGGAGAACGGACGTTGGAGCACCGACCTGCCAACCTGCGAGCCCATTTACCGTAATTAACTATATACATTTTTATCATGCATGCGGTGAATTATATTATTGAACAGATGCTTTAAATAAAGATATTGGTACACGTGTGCTGATACTGAAATTGCATTTATTACTTCGAAGTTCCTTTGGTCGCTTTATGTAAAGAAATGTCAAGAAATATCTCCTGTACAGCTAAACGCCGCATTAATACATGCATTAGGCCAAAAAAAAAAATTCCGTTTCTGCTCTCCTGACCAAAAATAAGGGTCGGTAGGTTGGGATTTTTTTAAAATTTATTATTATTATTTTGATGATGGGAGAATGATGTGTGTGTTCCATATAGGTTTCTTTTCAGATCAGTGTCGTGTATTATGGTACTTCATGTATTACGCGCACATTTTTACTCCAAAATTCAGCTATAAAAATTCGGCGCGCGTTGTATACGGTAACAGTCGTTTTCAGTCATGTTGTTTTTGAAAATTTTAGTGATATTTTATTTTATATTTAAATCATATTTTTTTATTAACGAAAAATTGCATCCTAATTACCTTTCAATCATATTTCCAATTTGAACAACAATAAAATCCGTTAAAAACACTGTCATTGATAATAACACATGTTACAACTAAGAAGAGTGAAAGCGCAACGTCATCTTTAAAATCTGCAAACCGTTAGCAACAACCATAGCAACGGTGTCGTTTTGACAAAAAGTCTTTGATGTGACTGCTGAGCTGGGGCCATTGTCTAGCAGTTTGTAGCACTAAGCGTGTAATACGATTAACACATGGTCAGTGAAAAAGACATCAATCAATAAGTACTGTACCTCGACAATGCAAGCAGTGTCGATAGAGCATTAATGAATTAGCGTTCAAGAGGATATATCAAGGGTGTGAAAAAAAGTAGACAGTTGTTTTGTTGCATGGGATAAAATGTAGATTTAAATGGGAGTGACGAAATATACATGTATTGGAATTAACATGAGATTGTGTTACGACATAAAACTTATTGAATAGTAACATGAATATTTGCATTCAATCTGGATTGATATGTGTTTCGCGCACAAGGTAATTATGTATGCGTATCTGCAATTTACATTGATTACGTTTTTTATAAAAGTAAATTTAGTTCAATATTCCAGAAAATAACTATAAAAAACTTGGACACAATGTGGGAAAATATGTACCGTGTGCAATGGTGAATCATTATCAGGTTTATGAAACGCGATGGCCAATTACAATATTGTTTGATAAAATGAATAAGAATATTTCTCGGCGGAAACAAATAAATTATTTTTGGACCAAAAATATGTAGGGTCGGCAGCAAAAGTAAAGGGTCGGTCGGGAGACCAGAAACGGGACTATATTTTTGTGGGGCCTTACGAAAAGTGTGCCAATTTAATAAACTGTTGTAATAGTGTTGTCTAACACTTAATCAAACAGTTTGAGGAAACAATGTAGACCGTATATCCCTCTCTTTTTCATCCATTATAATGTTAAAAAGAGATTTATTTACTACACTACGTCATATAACAAACTACGCACGTTCCTAATTGTTGTTTTCCAAAGATTCTGCTCTTGCGGCCTGTACCTCAGAAGTCCTATTAGAGAACGCGAGACCAATGCAGGGAAGGGTGACCACCGGAAGCCAGGCAACAGTGACGTGCGCAGAAGGATACATGCCCACGGGCAATATGACCGCCACCTGTGGGTTAAACCGGAAGTGGTCTCTACCGGAAGGGCGCTGTGCGAGTAAGTGACGTGTGTATAGCAGTTAGCTTACAGTGTTCCAAACCGTAGGAAATACATAGAGTGTGACGCCACTGCGTTCGTTAGTCTAGAAGCGAAACCTGGTGGACACAATGTGAAAATTATTCATGTCTTTAGATAAGATGCCAGTAAATAGCATACCATCACACCATGGTATTCGCGACATAAACGACTCTAGTGGTTATTTTCTGAAAACGGTTGTCTCATGTGCATGTTGATGTATTATAGCACATATATATAATTACTTGGAATGTGAATGTTCAGTATATTTAATTATAGCTAACAATAATTATTAATAGGAAGTGTTCTCATATATAATCAGCTTATGTTAGATGACTTCTTTTAAGCGAGAATGAAGTTTCATTATTTATGTTTGTTTTATTTTTATGCCCCCGGCATCTTGATGTAGCAGGCATATAGTGATCGTCCTGTCCGTCCATCCGTCCGTCCTTCCGTCCGTGACAAGGTTAAGTAGATTTTACCGTTTTGTCAAGCACCAACACCGCTTACTACAACACTTTGATACTTACACAGTTGTTCCTTATGACCATTCCCTATCCACCCATATCACCCAACCTTACTTTGACCTTGACCTTGTCCAAATTTGGACTTATAATAATTCAAAAGTGCCATTTCTTGGTTAAGTAGATTTTACCGTTTCGTCAGCACCGCTTACTAAAACACTTAGCTAAGTACACAGTTGTTACTTATAACCGTTCCACATCCACCCATATCACCCAACCTTACTTTGACCTTGACCTAATTCGCACTAAGAATAATTCAAATAGGCTGTCTCTTGTTTAACTAGATTTTACCAGTTCGTCTAGCACCAACACCGCTTGCAACAACACTTGGATACTTACACAGTTGTTGCTTATGACCATCCCCAATCCACCCATATCACCCAACTTTACTTTGACCTTGACCTTGAACTTATTTGGACTTATAATAATTCAAAAGTGCCATTGCTTGGTTAACTAGATTTCACCGTTTCGTCTAGCACCAACACCGCTTACTACAACACTTGGATATTTACACAGTTTTTACTTATGTCCGTTCCCAATCCACCCATATCACCCAACCTCACTTTGACTTTGACATTGACCTAATTTGGACTAAGAAATGGGCTACCCAGCACCAACCGAGGGCATGTGTATTTATCAAACACAGAATCTTGTTAAAAATTTCTTAGACCTGCCGTCCACTACAGTCCCGGTGCTTTGCGTAAGGGTTGCCGATAAAAATGTGCTTGTCGGGAACCATTCGGAATAAAAAATGCGGAGCTTGGTCACAGTGTTTGTTCGGCATGTATTCGCGGAGTGGCATACGACAGATTGCGGAACCTAGCAGAAGTCACCAAATGCGACGCGGAAGAATGCCGACAGTTTCAGAATTAGCTTCCGAATGTTTTCCGAACGTGCGGAAAGGTTGCGGTACTATTAAAGAGAACATGCTGAATAGTTGCCAATTTTTTGCCGATTGGACGTTCGGGGTATACGAACGACGCCGAACGATGCCGAACTGCAATCTGTTTATCAGTTGCTAGCCCGACAATGGTTCTTCAGAAGCATTCTCATTTCCCATGATGTCATGCTTGTCTTGGCATTTCACCTGACAAAGAGAAAAATACATCAAACAGTATTTGAGGATCACGCCACAATTGTGGATGACATACCCCAGCGTCCAACTCCTCGCATTCAGAAAAAACAAGGTTCCGTAACACCTTTACTGCTGGCCTAAAGCTTGGGAGTTACATGATATCTGTGGACACGTACGGCTTATTGGTGTTCGACTTCTGTATTGCTGTGCTGCTGTGGAAAATGTATGTCATTTTGTCCCAGAAGTATCTACTCCCGAACTTCAGGAGTTTAATGATGTAGTTCCGGTCATTCCAAATACTACAAAGGCCTGACGTGAAATGGCCGCCCAAGTTGAGAGAAGGTGGAACATGTCCCATACTGTTGGCTTTCACTTGGCATTGCCTACTTTAATAGCAAACAGAGTGGGGTGATTATGGGCATCCGTTAGAGACTTTTTCATAGTTTTTTTTTCTTCTCAGCTTGGGCTTTCAGATAAAGAGTTTAGCCTTCAAGACCAAGACTAAGGATCATTACATTCTGTAATGTCAAAAGGCTGACTGACTAGTAACCTCACGCCAAACTTCTTTTTGAGTAGCTTGTTCATGACTTGCACCATGATTATTGTTAAATTCACAAGAACAATGCCGATTTTGTCACTTCGAACAATATCGGCATGGCGTCACTTCTGCTGTCGCTCTTTTATAGTTCGGGAAACACGACTAATGCTCGGTGTCCCTTCCGTTGACAATCGGCTTCTTCAGCGACGATTCGGCGTCTTTCATTACATGATCGACATAGCTTCCGCGTGTACACTCTTCCACTCGTCGTCTTCGGAGAGCGTTCGGCATCGATTCAGCTTCATTCAGGGACCGCTCGGGGTGACTAAACCGATTACGAAGTCTCGCAGAAGGCTTTCCGAAGATGCCGAGTCAATGGCGATGGGTTCCCAAACATCCAGAATGGTTGCCGATGGTTTGCATTAGACCCCGAAGCCGTCCCAAATTAAACATTCGGCGTCCAAATTTTAAAACTTTTTTGGTTGCCGAAGTTTGTTCTATTCCGATCAGGCCCCTAATTGCCAAGAAGTTTCCAGAATTGTTAAGGAAGGACACGGAAGGGTTCCAGAACATCGCAAAGACATGCCGAAATACCCCGATTTTGCCAAATTCGCCTTCGGGAAATCTTCGGGGGTCTAGTGGACGGCAGGTTTTAAGTGACCAGTTTGCAAAATCTGAAATAAAAGAAAGAGACGAACAACGCTGACGATTTTGGTGCGCGTAGACCGTATGTAGATTTGAATTACAATGCGTTTCTAGCATTAATGTACTGATTTTAATAATTTGACTTTACAGTATATATGAGGCGTGACGTGGGAAAATCGGGCTGAATGCATGTGCGTAAAGTGTCGGCTCGGAATAGCCTGTGCAGTCCGCACAGGCTAATTCATGACAGCACTTTTCGCCTACTGTGGATTTATGTTTAGAAGACACTTCTTTGAAACGCAAAATGCCATGAAAGCGGAAAGTGTCGTCCCGGATCAGCCTGTACGGACTGCACGGGCTAATCAGGGACGACACTTTACGCACGTGCATTAAGTCCGGTTTTCCCACGACGCGCCTCATATGTATCAAACACTTTGTTTACATTGTAAAGGTGCGTTCTGTGGAAAGCCACGCCTGCGAGACTTTGTGAACGTCGTCAGCATCAGCGGTACGTCATACTTCTACGGTGACGTCATTACGTATCGATGTCGCGCCGGGGTGCAGCCGGCGCGGTTCCCGCCTGCTATCACGTGCCTTTCTGACGGGACCTGGGACGGGGAGATCGCATGTGGGGGTAAAAACGCTACTTCTGATGTATTGTGATTTTTTATCGTTGATATTATTTCAGTCTGGCTTTTGTTTGAATATACGCACATGTATTTGCTTTCAATATTTTTATACATTCTAACATAATTTATTTAAGATAGTGGCACATTTGTTTAACATATAAAATGTGTACAGGTTACTGGTATATAAAACTGAACGAAATGAACTACACAACTGTTTATTAAACGTTCTGTATGACTTCGTATTTTAATGCCCCCGGCATCTTGATGCGAGAGGCATATAGTGATTGTCCTGTCCGTCCGTCGGTCATTCCGTCCGTTCGTCTGTCTGTGACAAGGTTAAGTAGGTTTTACCGTTTCGTCCATCACCAACATCACTTGCAACAACACTTGGATACTTACACAGTTGTTGCTTATGACCATTCTCTATCCACCCATATCACCCAACCTCACTTAGACCTTGACCTAATTTGCACTTAGAATAATTCAAATGGGCTGTTTCTTGGTTAACTAGATTTAACCGTTTCGTCTATCACCAACACCCCTTGCTACAACACTTGATACTTACACAGTTATTGCTTATGACCATTCCTAGTCCATCCATATCACCCAACCATACATTGACCTTGACCTAATTTGGACTTGAAATAATACAAATTTGAATTAAAATGTTCAATGAACGACTGTCATTGTTTGACTATTTCAGTCACTTGCAAGCGGCCCTGTCAGCACGGGGGTATCTGCTTGGGTCTGAACCGCTGTAAGTGCACGACTGGATATGGTGGTCCCGTATGTGAACACGGTACGTCATACGGTCCACGCGCCGCTTTCATATTGGCAACGTTAAGATTTTCGGTTTGTAATATAGTTTCTAATTTCATGTTTTACACTCAAATCTGAGATGGTTATGGTAAATCCTTTTATATACGAAATAGCTGTCGGGAAAAAGATTTACTACTTGAATGTAGTGCGGAATTTTATGGGAGTATCTTTCTTAGGTTCTCAATGATTATTAAAAAAGATTTTAAAAAGGTATTCCTGAAAAAAAAATCCGGCTTAATTTTTTATGGGGGTAGTGTTAAAAACTGTCTTAATTTGTCAAATTTGCATGGTAAAGTTTCTTTCTTATGCCTTTATTGTGTAGCTTATAGTCGAAGAATAACATATATTATGGTTTAGATTCAGAACATGCATAAAATAAGCAAGTTTATCACATTTTGTTTATGGCACTCAAAAAATAGAACAGGAAAATTATCATCGATTATACAAATAATTAGCGATATGAGTACATATTACTTCCATATACATTCATTCAAGAATAAATGTTGATTATGTTCATAATATGTGTTCCATATACCATTCATACATGTATATTTATATGGAGTTTATGAAATATTAATGAAGTATTTCACTTGTAAAGATGCTTATAGCTTGTCAGTTTTAATGTGTGTAGCAAAAGAGGGGGTATGGTAATTAAATAACTATATCTGACAAACCAAACTGTAAAATCTCCTAAAACTTTGCAGAAGAGTCCAGATATGGATGCCCTCCAAGAAAATAATGTGATTTGTAGTGTTCTAGACATTGAGTATGATGGGTTGAATACCCTTACCTAACTTAACTTAGAATTGATCGTTTCACATGTATGAATTGTGTCCTCTCTAAAAATGAGCGGCTGTATCATGCGTGACATCAAACTTCCCACTCTATTTCGTCGGCAGTTAAAAGGAAACGTACATAAACAATTTATAATGCAATACGCACATGTCTAACGGAATCTTCTGGAGTACTATTATTATTATTATTATTATTATTATTATTATTATTATTACCGCATAGTCTTTTTACTGGCAATGACAATCCATTGCTATATTTCGTGCACGTTGATTATGATCACTGGAGTTCTTGTGTAGATTACATTACATGATGAAAACTCCACATAATTTACATTCCCGTTGCAGCTATTTGCATCTTGCCGTGCTTGAATGGAGGAACGTGTGCAGCCCCTTACAAGTGTTCGTGTCCCGATGGATGGGAAGGGGTCAGGTGTCAGAAAGGTAAATGGCGTCATGCCAAACTTACGTTTGACCAAGAGCGATATTGTATTTAACGTCACGTTAAAATATGAGCAAGTAACCCGCTTGATAGACAAGTAAACCGTTGTACAGTGATTCTCGCATGATATGAGATCTGGCAACTAGAGTTCGTATTAAGATGGCTATATAAATCACTTTCGAGGACAAAAGTAGAAACACGCCAGAGAAATACTGTTGTAAAACATGCAGTTTTCGAATTTCAAACAAGAAAAATAGTAAAATTTTAGTGAATCTACAGAGATACTAATAATAGTCTGATACACCTTCAACATAGTTCGAGTGGTGAATCAATATATAAAATCATTATAACCTTAAACTGGGCCCAAACATACCACGGGATTGGGTTTCATTCAATTATTTCTGGTCATTTCTTCTTGCAGCGGTTTGTCACAAGCCGTGCGCCAACGGAGGGCGCTGCGTGAAGCCGAACGGGTGTCTGTGTAACCATGGATATGGCGGCGCGTTCTGTGAGATCAACAGGAGAGCTAAGGGACAATGAGGACAATTATGTGCAGAGATGTTGTACACACAAACACACACGAGGCTGTTAAACTCGTGAAGAGATGCAGTCATTTAACATAGCTACAAATTATTTATAACATTGCATGCAGTTTGATGTATCTCTACATTCAAATAATTCGTTGAAATAAATATTGTATTGTCTACACAATAATTCTTATTTTGCCCCATCAACCGTACCACGTGAAACTCCTAAGGCTATGCCGACATCCATAACGCCTAAGTTATTTTTTCATACATCTGTAACTAACGAATATTTGAGAGAATGAAGCGGATATTGTCACTGTTCTCATATTATCTGACTGTTGGCAACATTAATTATGTTCACACCATAGCGAACTTTAATTGTTAAGCTTACAACTTTGATGCTCGACAATCTCAATAACTTAATGTAAAGGAATTATTTCAATAATGTTCAATATGTATAAAATCAAATGCATTTAAACATGCATTTCGTATCGCCAAAGAGATGATTAGATGTTCGTAAATTACGGATCTGAAATAATGAGAAGAGTTTTCGCATCGCTCATGAAGTTAACAACATAAGAAACTAAAAATTATATACAATTCGATTCTAAGATACTAGAATAATGTAAGTATCCAAGGGCGTAATGGAGTGTGTTATATATAAGTTCTCACTTCTTTTCAATGCAATTGATAGATGCAGCATCGAGAGAATGAAAAAAAGAGCAGGTGACGAAAGGACGAATTTTATGTAAGCACAGAACATATTAATACATGATTGTGTTCGAAACAATTGCAACAGACAGCAATGACATTAATACGTACAGCGGATGATACTACAGTGAGTAAAGTGTGCTTCCCTGGGTCATATATAAACGCGTGAATACAAGATGTTGAGTAAGAGGGGGGGGGGGGGGATAGATATCAGAAAGGTGTGATGATATCGACAGAAAGGAACTATTTAACGAAAATACCATATAATTGGTTTGATTGTGACAATAAATTGATCGAAGAACGCATCACAACGAAATGCGTATGTTTTAATAATTTCTGAATTTTAAATATTAAATGTTGGACAGTTTTAGAGGGGGCGCACGCCTCCTCCGCCCCCCTCAATCCGCAAATGTATAATGTGCTGTATTAAGTTATATATTTTATGTACTTTTTAAAAGTATAGCTGTACGTTAATCTTGATTTGAAATGGTTAATGACCATTGACTTAGGTATACATATTAAAACAATAAATACACTTATTTAATATGTAAACGAATAACGTTGTAAATTTTTATTATACACAAATTAATATTAATGTCATAAGTGGCCCTTTGAACTGGCTTAATAAGTATGCATGAAGTAATGACAGCATAATACCTTGGCTGTTTGGTTTCAACTGTGGTTGTTAAGCACACATAGGCGACTCGGGTTATATTTCAGTTTGACAAATTTGGGCTTGGTTTGATGTCACCATACTGGTGGGTTGACTCCGGGTAATCACTTGGTTCCAACTGCACAAATGGATCCACATACGTACTAAATAGCTTCCACTAAAATAAAAGCGGTTAATTCAGCTATATATTCCATATTCACCCATATGTTGATGTGTCTTTGAATATTGGGGTGAGTGACACGCATCTAATAATGCATAGCTCAGTCGAAGATACTCGTCTTGCATTGATACCGTTTTATATATCTATGCTTGTCTTGTACCAACATCCACGCAGATATTTGACTGGTTCCGAGCATAGCTCTAATCAAATCCCTGCCTTCGTAACAAACCGTGTGATGATGATTGATTTAAATCTTCTATATATTATTTATGGTTTTAATTAGTTATTTTCTTTTTCTGTTTTCATTATTGACTGCAAACGATATAAAAAGAGTCCAATTATGTAGAAAATTGCACTGAGTTGAATTAAATAAGAAAAGTTACAAACACGTAATCCTTCTGGAAGGATTTTACTTGTGATGGCAGTGGTTACTGTTAACCGATAGGGAAGGTAACCGCTGCGAGGAGTTCGGTCTTGTACTTGTTAATCAGTAGTGTGTAACCGCCATGTTCATTTCCAAGATGGCAGCGCCCATAAAGCGATATTTCAGAATGATCGGTAATAATGCTTATTGAATCTTAGGGGACAGTTTATCATAAAAAATGCTGTATGTTTCATTTACATTATGTTTCACGATTCATGTAGCATGGTTCTGTCTCTAAGTTAAAACTGTTGACAAATTATTCCATCTCGAAAGGGCAGTAACTTCGGATGCCCGAAAATCGGATGTTGCGTGGGTGCACACATTAGCTTGAAAGTTGTGCACTTCATGCATTATTTAAAAGTATTGTACACTTTTGTCATTATACACACATATATTTTTGTCATAAACTGCTAAATACAATTTTATTTAGTGATTGTTTTACTTTTTTAGACATTGGAGCCAATTTGACAGGTGTGCTGTTCTTCAGACTTGGCCCATGAACCAATACCCAGGATTGTGATAATGTTATTTTCATCTGATATGTTATTGATAAGTTATTTAAAACTAGTACAAACGAACAAATATTTAAAATGCATTGATGTTATCGGTGTTTTTCAAATATCAGATTATAATATTTTGAAAATAGTAATTAGTACTATAGTACTAGTGATTTTAATTATTGACATGGGCATTTATATATATTTTAATCCTGTTTAACTTGAGCATTGTTAATAATATTTTAAATGTTGATAAAGCCTTTGCATTTCTGTTTCTCCAGATCCAGTTTTTCGTGGCGTATACAGAGGAAAACAACACCACGAAGGTTAGCTTTTGAGGCAGTAAATGAGTAAATTAATATGAAGTGTAGAGTTTGCTTAATCATACTGATCAATAATGTTTAAGTTAAAATTGCCTCTTAAGATAAAATTATGAAAAATATTGTATAAGACAATTATACTCACATATGTATGCTGTGACATTTAAACATATGTAATTTTATGGGATTTATTTTAACAACTGAAAGAAAAATATCTTTCCAGACTTTACTTTATTTTTATGCTTACCGGGTATTTCAAATAAGTCATTTACATAAGGCCATTAGAAACATATGACATTGACAACATATAGTTAAATCATTTTATTTTATTATTGTTTAATTTTCAGAAGATTTTCTTGACATGCTGAAAAGGGCAAAGGATGTTGGTGTTGAGAAAGTAAGCTTTTCTATTTGAAGTATATTCAAGGAAAGATAACGGATTTCAGGAACACAGGTTGAGATGTATGCATGCATTCACATTTTATTGATATTTTTAGCTTGACTATTCGAAGAATTGGTGAGCTTTCCTACTACCCCTGGCGTCGGCATATGCGTCTGAATTTGGTTTTTCTGAGTTTTTATTCACTTTAAACTTGGAATATACCTTTGTCATCAACTCCAGTATTAGGGGCAACATTCCCCATAACTCTTTTTTGTAATGTGACAGAGTTATGTCCCGTTTTCACATTGATTTTCTGGTTAAAGTTTATATTAAAAACTCCAAAAATTATAACTTCAAAACTATACAAGTTATTAACTACATAACTTTGAATAATTTGATGAAATAATTGCCATAACTTAGTTTTGTATTTCAACAAATTTATGCCTCTTTCACTTTCCAAAATATGTACCAACTGAAATACTTCAAATTGTCAAGCGCACTGTCCTCTGACAGATCTGTATGCTTAGAAAAAAGAAATCACACTTGAGAGCGGTAATAACAGTTGGATAATTGTCTAACCATGTGCACTGTTGTGCCTTGTGTGTTACCGGTAACTCTAATTATATAAGATATTCACATTTCTGATGTCAAAATGCAGACAAAGTAGTGGTCAAACCAGCTCTACTAATTACAATGGGATTTGTTTTGCTGTATCTGCATAACTATTTTAACATCATTTATGCTGTGTTTTTGCATATATATATATATTCCAGTTTAAACAAAACCAATGTTAGCATTAGTTCACCAGTAGCGAAAATAGCCAATAGCTTTTGAACTTTCTGAAATGTTTTGAAAATGAGGTTAATTTGCACATCTTCCATGAAAAATATTTCACAATTAAATGTATTAAATTGCAAATTTAAATGTCCTGGCTACTTATTTGTATCTCCTGGTATCAAATTAGAAAAATTTAGTGCTAGTGCCCACTGAAGCATGAAGCATGTCGTAGACACCACCCATTTAAGAGATATACATGTATGTATTTCATATATAAGTTATAAGGTATTTTTAATTTGACAGATCATGGTCACATCTGGGTGCCTAAGCGATGCTAAAGAAGCATGTGAATTGGTTAGCAAACATGGTGAGTTAGAATTTCATTTTATTGCAGACAGTTTCAATTGATGTAATATGTGAATATATGGACATTTCGATACACATGTAATGGATATACGCTTCTTTTCTCATAACTGTGAAGTACTCTTTAAAGCAAAATGTTCAGTTGTTTATGTAATGACAACTTAAAGTCCTTTTAAAATAGACAAAAAAATCTTTTGTCTGTTGTTTAATTATTGTATTTATGAATTTAATTTAAAGTAATTCTTTAAGTCGTTTTCAAAACACTAGTTTTAGTTCATAGTAATAAATGGAAAATATCAAATGACATATTTGTATTAGTTGGTTGTAGAGTGCAGATGGATTTGTATATGTCTTTGTCAGTGTTCAGGTTGTATATTTATATGCTGAATGCCCCTGTGTATGAACTGTAATAATGGGTTTTATAAAATTCTGTACAATAACTTTGCAGTAACTATGTATTTGAGAACATAGTTGTCCTATCTGTATTAGAATCAGTTTTCAGCTCAAAAACCTTCGCAGCCATAGGTTGATTGGTAATTCTTATTATAACAAATTTTGTGTTTTCATTTGGAAATCCTTTGCAGTGAATACAGATACATAATTGCAGAGGATGTGTACACCACTGCCAGCTGCTGTCTGAAACCATATGTTAGCTCTAATGAAAACAGATACGTAATTGCAGCGGATATGTATACCACTATCGGCTGCCATCCGACCCGCTGCAGTGACTTGAGAAGTCAGGAGACCCAGATGGTTACATGAATCAGCTTCTTGACATAGCAGCACAGAACAAGCATAAGATTGTAGCTGTTGGCGAGTTTGGACTAGGTATCCTATTAGCCCCTTTATTTAAATATCATCATCTTATTAAAGTTTGACACTCACACATACACACACACACATGCACACGCACACAGACGCACGCACGCAACACACACACACACATGCACACACACATGCTATGTACTGGTATATATTTGTAATGGTATATTTTAATGTTTATACTGGTGTATTGTGACATTAATTTTTTACTTGTACCTATATTGTGACTTAGAGGATTTGGTTTTCAGGATATCAGTAACAATATCATGTTTCTTCAATAATTTATTCAAATGAAAGAAATTGTGAACATTGATAGATTTCTTTCATGTTAGTAAAATTCTTCTCGTACTGGCATTACCAGTACATCGTTTATAGTTCCTTACATGATGTTTCACTTTAGTCTGGAAGTCATACAGGTTTTGCTTGTTGGTAAAGTTCTTGTTCATTTGGTTTCATGCGTGTTTGTAAGAGTGACATTGTTATTTTGCTTACTCTGCTCAAAAGGAACCAGCATCATTTTATGCTATGAGTGTCAGTCTGGAGATGATTTCAATGCGATTGCTTTCATATGAGTTACCGGTATGAATGGTAATGTTCTTGAAATAGAGCATTGTAATGGCTAGAACTCTTAACAAGAACCTCGCGAGTCAGATGTGTCACCTGACGGGGCAAAACTCAAGTATGATAAGAGCAATTATGCCGAAAAACCAAACTTAACCTTCCTTTTATGCCTACTAACACTTACCTAAAGTTTCATAATGATTCTCAAGTTATTGTCTGCAAAAACTGAAGGGGATGCCGCCACCACTGCTAACAACACCGCCACTGCTGCCACCAAACGTAACCCCTATATTTCGCCTTTTCAGACGACACAAAAAGTGTTTTTAAGGAACCCATATATATGAAAAATGTGTGTAACAAAAAAGAGCCAACTGTTTCATGACTTATATGGAACATGTAATGACCAAATAACCAAAATATAAGTATTTCCATTTACAGATTATGACAGACTACAGTTTTGTCCCAAGGAAACACAGTTGAAGTGAGTAATTTGTATATTGCTGACATTTGCATGAGTTTGCACTTATTAATGGTAAATCATTCAGAAATTTATATGAGTGCATTGCCTTAAAATTGACATAATGAGGACTCACTCTGCCATTCACTGTAGGCTACGTATTTCAACATTTGGCTAAAGTAAAGAAATGTTTGTCTACAAGCTTTTCTTCATAGACCATTTAGGTCCAAAATATGAGAAGGACTTAAACACAGTACTGAGTAGGGTAAACTCAGCTAGGGAAATCTTTAGCTAAGGTGAATATTAAGGCAGCATAGGGGGAACAAGAGAAATATTTTATTTATCACATGCACACGTAAGGCTACCATGTGCGCAAATAATAACTATCAAGTGTGCACGAAGTAACTATTAACTGCGCACCTAATAGCTATCAAGTGCGCACATTATAGCTATCATGTACGTAATGTTATAGCTATCATGTGCTCACTTAATAACTATCAAATGCGCACGTAATAACTATCAAGTGTGCACATAATAACTATCAAGTGTGCACTTTATAGCTATCACGTATGCAATGTTTTAGCTATCATGTGCTCACGTTATAACTATCAAGTGCTCATGTTATCACTATCAAGTGTGCACGTAATAACTATCAAGTGTGCAAATAATAACTATTAAGTGTGCACGTAATAACTATCACACACATACATAATAACTATCAAGTGTGCACGTAATATCTATCAACTGCGCACGTAATATCTATCAAGTGCGCACTTTATAGCTATCATGTATGCAATGTTTTAGCTATCATGTGCTCACGTTATAACTATCTAGTGCTCATGTTATGACTATCAAGCGTGCACATAATAACTATCAATTGCGCACGTAATAGCTATCATTTTTGCACGTAATAACTATCATGTGTACACGTAATTACTATCAAGTGTGCACGTAACAACTATCACATGCCCAAGTAATAACTATCAAGTGCGCATATAATAAATATCACATGCGCACCTGATAACTATCAAGTGTGCACATAATAACTAACCAATGAAACAAAGCCAAGCATCTGCCATTTTAAAAGAAAAAAATGCAAAGTTCACGTTTTCATATTGTTTAGCAATTATGTGCTCTCGTGATAGTTAATACGTGCGCACATGATAAATAACATATTTCATAAGTCCCTTCGCTATAGAATCTTCCTGCATAAACTCCATTTTTAATGAATTCCATGTGATGTTGTTTCAGGTATTTTGAGCGCCAGTTTGAGATGGTGGAGCAACTTCAGCTGCCGCTGTTCCTGCACTCGCGGAGTGCTGCTGAAGACTTCTCAGCCATCATCAGACGCCACAGGGACAAGATCAAGGGTGGTGTGGTACGTGGCAGTGTTATGTTATATTTAAAGGCCAATGCAAACGAAAAGGGCCTCAAGGGGCACTATCAGAATGAACTATGAATATTTTTTTAATGCCCCCGGCATCTTGATGCGAGAGGCATATAGTGATTGTCCTGTCCGTCCATAGTCCGTTACAAGGTTAAGTAGATTGTACCGTTTCGTCTAGCACCAACGACACTTAGAGTTACCGGTAACACACTTACTACAACACTTGGATACTTACACAGTTGTTGCTTATGTTGCTTATCCCTATCCACCCATATCACCCAACCTCACCTTGACCTTGATCTTATTAGCACTTTGAATAATTCAAATGGTCTGTTTCTTGGTTAACTAGATTTTACCGTTTCGTCTATCACCAACACCGCTTGCTACAACACTTTAATACTTTACACAGTTGTTGCTTATGACCATCCCCAATCCACTCATATCACTCCACCTCACTTTGACCTTGACCTAATTTGGACTTCTAATAATTCAAAAGTGCCATTTCTAGGTTAACTAAATTTTACCGTTTGGTCTAGCACCAACCCGCTTACTACAACACTTGGATATTTACACAGTTGGTTCTTATGACTGTTCCCAATTCACCCATATCACTAAACTCATGTTGACCTTGACCTAATTTGGTTAAAGAAAATGGGCTATCCAGCCCCAAGGGGGGGGGGGCATGTGTGTTTATCAAACACAGAAGTTTGTTTATTTTTGTTTTTATTTTGCCCATTTCATGTTTACATTTTGCTGTAAGAATGAAAAATATCTTGTAAAACCATAATGGGCACACATAGAACACAGAATAGCCCAGATGGAAATAAGATGGCTGTCAATTGTTATTATTTGTTTTTAAAGTTCTTATGTCAAGAACAGGAAACCCACATTTCAAACATTTTTGTTGTTTTGTTTTCATAGAAAAGCTCATGGTGTTGTTTAATTTGTGTGTTATTTAAATAGGATGTCTAAGCACTGCGGTTTCTATAATATAATATCAATTATATTGCTATAGGGTATCACGCTTTGGTAGACATTGTCCTAGAAAATGACATGGCATGGATACACAGCTGTTATGAACTTTTGCGAAAGTAAATCTTTATTTGTATTGCCATTCACAACACCAGTATCACAAATTGTGTTGATTGTATGCAGTTTGCCACCCATTTATAAACAAATGGCCCCAAATAAGCCAAAAAAAAAAGAACAACAACAACATTTGCTTTAGTATCATTTGGAGTCACCTGTCTTTTCATTCAAATCTGTTATGCCTTTCAGGTTCATTCATTCACTGGCACAAAGGAGGAAGCTGCTGACATACTGGATCAGGGACTGTTCATAGGAATAAATGGATGGTAAGTGGTGAGTCATTTATATAAAGTGCTCCTTGTATGAAAGTATGTTATTTGGTGTGTGCTGAATACATAATTGTTCATTACTGATTTAACATATTGGAACTCCTTTGGTAAACATGGATGCCAGCATAGGGTTAGTCTTTTTGGAAAAATGACTGATTTTAAAGAATACTTTCTAATGAAACACACAATTAGACAAGCCTCAGTTATGTAAGATAAAAATGTGTTACAATACATTTCCTACTAACATATGTATCTTATAGAGCTCCTCATTGAATCTGAACTTGTAGTTCAGCCCCGTTAAAGAGTAAATTTTATTTCCTTTCAACTAATTAGGCCCTGTAGAATTGTGTTTTGTTTTCAGTTCCCTGAAGACCCAGGAGAACATTGATGCCATGTGTTCAATACCAACGGACCAAATCATGATTGAGACTGGTAATCTCATATATTAAAACAGGTTGCAGGGCTTGCATTAAGGGAAGTTTGGGAGTAATTTACTCCCAGTTTTTGCCACAGAACTTCCAAAATTGCAGCAATGGAAGTATCAAAACGTTCAAAAATGATTACAACTTCCAATATCCAACACTTGGACGTGAGGACTTCCACAAAGTGCAAGCCCTGAAAGTAATTCCAAATTTACAATAGGTCTTAAAAAACAACATGGAGTGAAAAACATGACTGAAGTAAAATAACAACTATTCTAAGAGTATATATAGTATAGTTATATTTGGTGTGAAAATTGTAATGTACATTTTATGTCGCAAAATACTGTCAAAACTTCCAAATATTATGAGCAAACTTCCAAAATCAGAGACCAGGAAGTTCAAACTTCCAGCTTTCAACAGTTAATGGAAGCCCTGAGGTTGTCCTCCATGAATTACAGAGAATGTCAGGCTGTCATCCATTTCCTATATTTTCCTATATTTTGGAAAGAAATCCTATATTAGAAAATCCTCCTATATTTCCTATATTTTCCTATATTTTAAAAATTGTTCCTATATTTTTGACAAATTTGGTCATTCACACATCTGAAATTGGTCTGTGAACAGTATATCGCGAACCTATAGATTTTTTTCTCACTCGCTTTGCTTGCATCAAACTAAAATACTGAAATTATTTTTACACCATGGCCTGCATGTCTCAGTAGCAAATTGATTCCCATGAATATGTTTAGCAAATGATTTCTTCATTAAAACACAAACTTATAATGAAGTATTTTTACTATAAAATTCCTATATTTTCTAAAAAAAATTGACAAAAAGTCCAATAGTTTTGGTGAAAATATTCCTATATTGTTCCTATATTTTCTTGGTGACTTGGTTGACAACCTGGAATGTCATTGCATTAAATGTTACGGTTGGTTTCTAAGATAAGAATTGATTGCAGGGCTTGTACTGGTCTGGAAAAGTCATGGAAAATGGGCATTGTCAGGGAAAATCATGGAATCTTGATAATTTGGTTTGTTTCATGGAAAATGGGCATTGTCAGGGAAAATCATGGAATCTTGATAATTTGGTTTGTTTCATGGAAAATGGGCACTGTCAGGGAAAATCATGAAATCTTTATAATTTGGTTTGTTTCATGGAAAATGGGCATTGTCTGGGAAAATCATGTTATCTTGATAATTTGGTTTGTTTCATGGAAAATGGGCATTGTCTGGGAAAAGAATGGAATCTTGATAATTGGTTTGTTTCATGGAAAATGGGCATTGTCTGGGAAAATCATGGAATCTTGATAATTTGGTTTGTTTCATGGAAAATGGGCATTGTCTGGGAAAATAATGGAATCTTAATAATTTGGTTTGTTTCATGAAAAATGGGCATTGTCTGGGAAAATAATGGAATCTTGATAATTTGGTTTGTTTCATGGAAAATGGGCATTGTCTGGGAAAATCATGGAATCTTGATAATTTGGTTTGTTTCATGGAAAAATAATGGTATTTTCAAAAATTGTCATGGAAAGTTGAAAAGTATCCTTGAATATGCCTGTAAGTGTATAAAATGATCAAATCCATTAATATATAATAAAATACAAATCAAAATCAAGAGCTTAATGATGGACAGACGTGTATTGCAGCGCTACAATCATTTCAAGTCTATCTTACGGGGCAGGAATCAGCCTAGATAAAAAAATTATGATGTAAATCAAATAAAATGTGGATATTGTATCGTGGAAAATAGGGCTATGTCATTGAAAAATCATGGAATTTTGGTTTTAACAGTTTGTATGAACCCTGTGATGGTCATGGAAATGTTGATTGTCATGGGAATGCTGTTATCATGGTTATGTTGATGTTCATGACGGTAATGACGATGTTTGCGGTCATGCTATTGTTGATGTCATGTCTGTGTTTGATGTTGATTTTTGTCATGGGAATGCTGTTATCATGGTTATGTTGATGTTCATGACGGTAATGACGATGTTGGCGGTCATGCTATTGTTGATATCATGTCTGTGTTGATGTTCATGATGGCAAAACCACTGGGCCAACTTTGATGAAATTTCGCCCCAGAAATGGTGCTTGTCTGCCAAAGTTGCTCAGATGGTTCCGGTCATTTGCAGAACATGGCCGCCCGTGGTACGGTACAGGTCCTGTTGCTATGTAAATCATGGTAGAGATTTTGATGTGTGCTATTCTTATTAATGTGGTTTATATAATCTACACGGTAATACACAATGAAACATGCAACTACATCGCCACCTTAGTATTAAAAGAGCCTGTCTGCCTCTTTAACACATGTGAGATAGGCCCTTGTAATCCTACGGTGGCGACACATGCACATATGACAATGACATCTGATATCTTGTAGATGCACCCTTGTGTGATATACGTAACACCCACGCTAGTAGCAAGTTTGTACAGACCCAGTTTTCAAGTAGGAAGAAGGAGAGGTGGGAGAAGGGCTGTTGTGTGAAGAGCAGGAACGAACCAGCAAATATCATGTGAGTTATTGTCCATCAGGCATAATGCACCTATCACTATTTTCCCCCAGGGCGGAGCGGCGGGATGACCCAGGGGAATTTGACTAATTTTATTTTTTTGGTCTAATTCCCGACCCTAGAGCCAAGCATTTTTTGTCAAAATTCCTTCAGTGGGAGATGCCATAGGTGTATCGAATGGCCCGGGGCCAATCTTACCGGGACCTAAAATCTGACCAGAGTCTATTTGCCCGGGACCTGGAATCATTCGGCGTGTTAAATTCCAACCCGTCAGGAATCGCTTTTAGTCTGAAGTCCCGTATATGCTCGCCGCTCCCCTCATGGGGGAAAATATTGATAGGTGCATAACTGAGGATATGCTATGAGATTACTACTCCTTCTTACGTCAAACACCGACTAACATCGTTGAAAGTATACACAATTTTGAGGGGCGTTGTGAGAAAACCGAGCTTAATGCATGTGCGTAACGTTTCGTCCCGGATTAGCCTGTGCAATCCGGGACGGCACTTTGCGCTTTTATGGTATTTTCTGTTTTAAGGAAGTCTAACCATAAATCCACTTTAGGCGGAAAGTGCCGTCCGGGATATAGGCTGATCCGGGACGACACTTTACGCGCATGCATTAAGCCCGGTTTTCCCACGACACGCCTCAAATTAATTTTCAACTTTACTGAACCAGGGAAAGATCTAAGAGCAGAAAAAATACAGAGTGTTTTTCATAACCAGGGCTGATGTTTATAAAGGCCCTAAGTCGATTTCTTTTTTAAATAAATAAATTTGAATTTTCTGAGAAATGCACTGTCTGCATAATTTGACACCGAAGATGCAATGTAATTCTAAGTGTATTGATATTAGTATCTGGCATGCACATGCTTTAAGGGGAGTAAAGAGAAACATAAGCTTTTTTTTGCATTTAATGTAAAAGACTGCAAACTTATGATCGTAATAAATTAATGACTTGGTAGATGTGGATGATAGCATTACACATTTATATACACGATAAATTTAATGAGTTCAATATGTGGTATTTCAGAGCTTAACATCGTAATACATGAATGACATGTAGATGTGTATGATTACATTACAAACCGACATTATACATTGTATCAGTACAATACTTGATATTTCAGACAAGTGCTAGAGGTTTTAGCTGCAGCAAGGAAAGAAGACATTACAGAGATGGCTAACACGATATTTGAAAATACGACAAAGATGTTTTTTCCAGACAGCTCTTCTTGAATGTCGTTTATTTTTATGTCCCTGCCCTGTGATAAAAAATACATAAATTATATAGACGTGTTTGGTTTGACTTTTTGTTTGTTCGATATAATAAATTATATTTTGTATCACGGGTCATATATGAAAAGAAAGACATGTAGAGTTGTGAGGTAAATAAATATTAACAGTGCTCCAGATAAGCTTTTGTGTGTGTGGGGGGGGGGGGGAGTAAATGTACGCGTTCTTCTGAAAAATTTTATCCAGAATTTATGGGGGTAATACAATAATATCAAGTACGAATTCTGAAAAAATTTGCGTAAATGTACACCGTAATTTTAATTTCTCTGCTTATATATACACCCAAATTTTATTCTCTGGGTATCTCCTATATATATATTTTGTGCGTATTTTACGCGTATACGCGCCTTATCTGGGCCTCTGCATTTATACATCTTTATGAAAGCTCTTTGCCAATGCTGGACTTTCATCCGAGTCATCTTCTGTATTGTACTCTTCAAAGCATAGTAAACATTTACAGCCATCTTAAAAAAACACAACAAGTCATGATTACGACGAAGCCAGGGAATCCGCATATATAAAACAAGAGCTGTTTGTAAAACAGGTATGCCCCCTGTATGTTAAACGCAATCTTTAAAATACCAAGTTTGGTGAAGATCTGATACAACTGTTGGACTTGGAGAGCGGAAACGGCTAAAATTTCAAATTTTAGATAATTCAAGGGATATAACTCCACGATTTAGCTGATAATCGAACTTTGCCGAGATATTGTGCCAACAAATAAATTTTATGAATTTTGGTGATCGGATGAAAACTGTTGGACTAAGGAGAGCGGAAACGAAATTGGTCTACATACCGACAGACTGACATACCAATACGCCATCTTCAAGGGGGGGGGGGGGGGGGGGCAGGGGGCATAATTATAATGATTATGTTTCTCCGTACGATTTAAACGAAGGACAAGACAACCAACTTTATTTTTAAATAAAAAATTCTACTGTGGATAAGATTACAGTAGAACGCTTCGATTATCAAACTAATGTAATTCGAATCTGAATCGGCGGCTTTAATAATTTTTGCAGCAAAAATTTGCTTCATATTTCAGCTTCAGAGTTTTTAGAACATTGTCATTAGATTTACATAAATGTGAGTATTTACAAGTGGAAGTTCTCGGCTCACGTGTGTTGAAATGCATATGAAGCGTGTCGTGGGAAAACCGGTCTTAATGCATGTTACGTCACTTCGCTTTTATGGTATTTTCTGTTTCAATGAAGTGTCTTCTAAAAATAAATCCACTGTAGGCTGAAAGTGCGAAGATTACGCTGATGCATTCAGCCCACTGTAGGCTGAAAGTGCGAAGATTACGCTGATGCATTCAGCCCGATTTCCCACGACACGCCTCATGCATTATACAGTTCCTTGCAGTCAATGCGGGCATTTTTCATATGATGCGTTTCGTACCCTAAATCCGCAGATTGTTTAAGTCCGTGTGGCTTTTCAGCTCGTTTAGGGAATGCAACTCGGCGTGTTTCAATATCTGAGCGGATCAATGCGACAAACATCAAGCACTCGTGCATGCATCACGGGAATGTTTTTACACTGTCTTTAAAAGACAGATTTTAGGTATTTTTGAAATATGCTATATAAATGTCTTAATTGCAAAAACTAAAGCATCTTCGGGATAAAAAATCTGACGCTCTAACCACTCGGCCATTCTGAGTTGCTAACATGTGATGTAATTATAAGGCTATGTACGTGATTCATGTGTTTTCCAAAATACCGATCCAAAGCGTTACAAACGCTTTATAATTTTATCAATTTCAATTGAGGATTATAAACGGCACTATATTTCCAATATATTTCTTTGTCAGAAATTTTGCTTGTTTATGTATAATGTACTTTTTAGCTCACCTGAGCACAACGTGCTCATGGTTAGCTTTTAGGATCGCCTTTTGTCCGTCGTCCGTCGTGTGTCAACATTTTCATTCAAAGAACATCTCCTAAAGCGTTGGACAGTTTTTAACCAAACTTCACAGGAGTGATCCTTGGGCGACCCTCTTTCAAAATTTTTCAAATCGTTCCGGTCCGCTGCGTATGTAGGTCAAAAGAGCTAAAAAAAATAAAAAAAAATTAATGTTAAATATTTATTCACAAATATGCATGATACATTTCATTACAAGCATCACAGGAATAAGCATATATATATATATACAGTACAAGCATATAATGTGAAACAAGGGCATGCCACACTATAATATACATGATTCTGCAATACATGTAATTAAAAAGCTAAATCATTATAAAGAAATATAAAATAAATGAACAAGCGTCTCTGTTTCTGTCTTACAGAAAGTACATTTGTCTGAATCACGGATCTTCATTTTATTTAGCAAGTTATTTGTAGCTAGAATATTGTGAGTGAGTCTTACTTGGAACCACTGATTATATGAATCTTTTGTCGTTGTAAAGATCCACGAATGCAAAATTTCCCACTCCGACTTATCAATATTAAAGAAGCTATTCCACTTTGTTGGCATGTAGGTATTTAATTATTTTGTAATAATATTTTATATATACTGGGGATATTGTTATTGCAACACAATATTGGCTTAATGTAACAAGGAATAATAGGAAAACAACAGTCATTAGTAAGTGATGTGATATCCGTGAGCCTTAGAGAACATAGGTATTTTTTAATTGATTGTATCATTCCTTTGAATTGCAGGAAGTTTACACTGATACCAAGTGTTTGTTCAAATTCTATTCTATTTATAAATGTTCCATAATAATTCATAATGTCTTTCACATATCTAATTCCTCTGTTATACCATGTTTGAACAAAAAAAGGTCTCTGCCCAATTAGAAACTTATGGTTAAAGAAGAGAGGATGAAACTTAGTGATATTATCTACTGGGAAAAGGTCAATAACATCTGCAAAGGATTTTAAAACATCTTTCCAAAATGGATTGAACAACTTTGCTGCGGCAGACTCAATATAGTACTTTCCAAAGTTTAATTGTTTTTTTTTCTAATTCCAGTACATTGGTCAACACAAATCTGTAGCATTTACTATTATATCCTGTAGATAGTCTATATAACCAGAGTATTTTCAACTTTTTAACATATGCAAAAACGTCAACCATTTTCAAACCTCGTTCATCATAATCTTTAATAAGGACCTTATTTTTTTATCCTTGACTGACCTTGCGAAACGAATTCATAAAACATGTCATAAATTCTATTTAATATTTGTGTATTTGGGGTTGGTAATGTGGAAAATAGATTTGTTAAAAGATGTAATAAAAGTGATTTGACAACTGTTATTCTGTCAATTGGCGTTAGTGCTCTTCTATTCCACAACCTTATACAGTGTTCAATACTTTGTATTTTATCATTAAAATTGATAGGCACAATGTTTTCCAAGCCTATGTGAAACTGTATTTCAAGTAATTTAAAACTAGTGTTCCCCCAATCCAACTTCCATTTCGTTTTTATAGAGCGAGTGCTATATTTTAAGGTACCAATCCAAAGAACATGGGTTTTGTCAAAGTTAACTTTAAAACCTGAGTATTGGGAAAATTGATGTAAAATATCTAGAGCTTTATTAACTGTGTTTACACAAGAGCTAAAAATATATTTAAAAACTGAAAACTTTAAAAATCTTCTTCTGTGAAACCACAAGGCTTGGAGCTTTCATATTTGTTATCTGACATCCTCTAGTGGTCCTCTACAAAGATTGTTCAAACTATGTCACTGGGGTCAAAACTGGCCACGCCCCGGGGATCTCATGGTTTATATAGACTTTTATAGCAAAATGACTTTAACAATCTTCTTCTCTGAAACCGCAAGGCCCAGTGGTTTCATATTTGGTATGTAACATTGTATAGTAGTCCTCTACAAAGATTGTTCAAATGATGCCCCTGGGGTCAAAACTGGCCACACCCCGGGGGTCACATGGTTTATATAGACTTGAATAGCAAAACGACGTAAAAATCTTCTTCTCTGAAACCACAAGGCCCAGAGGTTTCATATTTGGTTAAAACATTATATCGAGACCTCGATTGGGATTGCATATGGGATGGGTGGGGTCAAGATCACTGTTACTAAAAATAGAAAAACATTTTTCGCTCAATAACTTGAAAACCTATTGAGATATTTTAATGAAACTTCATACATAGATATCAGGTGAGCGACCTAGGGCCATAGTGGCCCTCTTGTTTCTTTTTGGGATCTATGACAAAAATTTTGAAAAATTGTCAATTTGCCAAACTTGAATAGGTCCCTTTAAATCACAATATAAGTAGCATCTGTGTTACATATATACTTCGAAACATGAACATCAATAATTTCCATACATCTTATCGTTAGTCCAAAACTTGTCAAGAATGGTGTTGCTCTCAGGTGAAATATGATTATACTAACCAGTAGGTGGCTAATTCTACAAAAAATGGCCAAAGGCGTGTCACTCATGTTAAAATGATATTTTAAAGACTTTCTTGCTCACATACTAACCCCAATCTGTATGGTATTTATTCTATATGATGAAAGAAATAAAACAAAATGAGTTGTGATATAAAACATTAATCAATAAAATAAAACGCGGATTTTAAATTGCACACTTGCCTAAAAATGCAATTGTCACTCATAAGACGTGTCCATATGTCAACCAACTTACATAAGAAAATAACTAATAACAACATAAACAGTTGACTAATAAATATGTATATAAAAGTAAATTATATGATGCTTCATTTTTTATCATATTTCTGACAAGTTAAACTTGGCTTGGTGACATATTTGTGTTTGTCTCTAGTTATTTTGTAATTACCGCAACAATCCATAATAACATTAAACCTTCCAGAAATGATGACGTATACATTCACAAACATACTGCGTCATCATCAGGGATATACGCGGGAATATTTTAAACCGGATAATAGCAGAGCTTACACTATAGTTATCATCCCAAGTCGAAGGAAAAATGTCATTTGTACCGCGTACGTATACTTTCTAATTGTCATTACCGTATGTGCTGATAAATAAAAATGTGGCTACATAGTTATTGCTTATTGAAGCCATTTACCTTTATTTATGGTTCTGTCTCGTGTGAAAGGCTTTTAATGCACGCAAAACATTATTTATTGTATTTTAAAGTGATTTTTTTTTGCTAAAGTGTCATTACCGAAACGGTCATCTCCGCAACGCTGATAAAATTCGGATAAATAAAACATGCTTGATTTAAGGCTCAATTCATTAAATGGATGTTTTACTTCAACAAAATGAGTTAATCATTAATTGAAAGTAAATATGTCCGTTATAGCATTTTTCCAAACAATAAACAATGAACAACTCTGTGAATAGATCCAGTTCTGTTAAGTTTAAATTGTACCATATATTAGCTTAATAAAATGCTTAATAAAATGCGATTTAAGTACACTATGACCCAATTAGTTATGCGTATTAAGCCAACGGCATATGTAAATGTATACATGTTTAATTAAGAACTTAAAATTTAAAATAATTATATGTGCCGCGAACGTAAAACCGTAAACGTTAATATTGCATGATGCATTATATTAATAAACAGTGTAATTTGAATCATACTAAGACCTTTGAAAACGAAATATGGTGGTAGATGCGTTCCTGCTGCATTGACGCAAGCAATCAGGGTTGTACTTGACGACCGCGGAGAAGTTACAGACTGGGCCTTCTCTCGTGTAGGGGCTATTACATTCGGAGGTCTGTGCTCCGGGCTGATTCCTGTTTCGTCCAGGTTGTAGATCAACTCTGGCTTATCTTGGAGTTCCAGGTTTGTAATGGCCTCTTCAAGGTTTCTGAAGTAGTTAGCCACGCTTTCTGTGGTTACATATTTTGCTCTGTTTGTGTCCAGAGCAGCGGGCTTCAGCGAGGTTATACTGTTTTTCCATCGTCCAGGAAACTGTACACCCAGGAATTGCTGAGTGGCTTGTCAGTTGGCCTCCTACCCAGCTCCAGTGCCAGTTCTCCGGCCGTTCTCTGCAAGGCTGTGTTAGAAAATCCTAGCCTGGCACATGTCTGCACATGCTCTACAAGAGCAAGTTCTTCATCTTTGTGGAAAACAGTGTCATTACCATAGTTGTCCATGTCAACCTTTCCAGTTATTCTATCTCTAAGCGTTTGATATGGGACCCATATTGCAGGGCTGCCTTGCGAATGCTTACTTTAGTGCCCCTAACAGCACTATAGGCCTTTACCAAACTTTCACTGTGGTAAATTTTATACTTAGAATAGTATTTTTGTGGTTTGGGCTGAAATAAAAGGCAACAAGGTCTTAAATACAGGTTGATAAAAAAATGGGACGTGAAAATAAACCTAAAAATCTAACATGAAACATACGACGGGCCTCTACATGCTGATAACGAAATATATACGGGTTGTTTCCCTTTTGGTCACGTGACTTAAAACACAGCTGACAGCGTATGTAGGTCACAATATACTAAAAGATTTCCTTAACAAATTCAATGTAAAAGCAATAAATTCAACAAAAAATAAACTCAACATTTTGCGCGTAGAGACCCTCATAACCATACCTTTTCTTAAAGAGCATTCCGAGCCGAATTGATTTAGACAATAAAAAAGATAGGTCATGTGATATGTAAGAAAGAACTCGACGCGAATCAAAGTTCACTGTTTTACTGCCATCTTTTTACCGGCTACTCTCCAGTTGAAGGTATACTGCCAACTGTCAAAGTCTCGTCATGTAGTCTCCAACCTTCAAGCGAAACAGTGAATTTTTAGTACACAACAATGTTTTTCCTACCACACGTACAAAGAATTATTCAAAAATAAAGTCATGGCAAGTGACTATACAGAAAATTGTGTCTTCAAATAAATGGTGTTGATTTATTTAGAGAGTATAGCATTGCACACCTGAAATATTTAGTATACTGTAACCTGTACTGTAGGATGTAGGGAAGTAAACAACAGACTGTATCAAGAAGAAAACGTATTTTAAGTAGGAAAATGATCAAATTTTATTGAAATGTTTATCAATGCAGGAGTTGGCAGTGGTAAATAATACGAAAATTACCCGTTTCTTTCGCATTTTGCAGTTTTCTTCACAGCTAAAACACTTCCGGTAAAAGTTGCATAGAATTCGGACGCGTGCGTGAACGTGCTGGGCATTTAAATTACGTCATCGCTAAGTTCACGAAACCATACGGGTGGACGAAACCATCGGAAAGAAGGATATATGATTGTATTGCCGATGTCATCTCCGCAACGACATGTCATTGCCACAACGAGTTGTAATTACCGGAACGACTCAATTTATCTTCAATATTTGTAAAATATATAGACTAGAGTAAACACAATACATTATTAAAATAATGATAATCAAATCAACTAGTTTAGAAATGCAAAAGTATTTAAAATGCAGTTTGAAATTATAATAGATCTTTATATTTTAAAACAAATAAAAAAAACACGAACTAACACATTATTTTTGTGTTAATATTGCATATTTTTACATGAAATAGAACATTACTATGTGTTAACATGATGCACAATTAAAAATGACACTCAAATACAGCTAATATCTGTACTGTAAGTTTTAAACCGTTGCGGTAATGACAATTTGGGCATATATATGTGTCAAGGTCACATAATTGTGGTCACGTTGATCGCCTGTTGAGTGCTGCAGAAAATTGTTCTGTTACCTATATAGGCTGAATTTGTTGTTTCAGACCAATTTTGTGAAACTTAACACTTCGGTTTTCTTCTGAAATTTCAAATAAAATGGCCATAATTTGTGTAATTACCCAGGTATTTCGACAATCGTATACGTTGTAATTGCATACATCGTAACCTATTAGATTGCACAATACCTAGCGTTGAAATCGAAAGTGGAATTGCGTTGTAAAATTGCCAGTCGTCAATTAAAGGTTTCCTTTCCTGGACTATAAGGCAGGTGAACATTTTTAATACAAAACAGTTTAAATCAGATAATAGCCCTTTGAATAAAGACACTACATATTGTATGCTTGATTTATACTCGGCATTGGTATTCACGCTGTATCTCTATTTTCGCTGTAATTGTTTATCTTCGGATTTTCATGCTTAATTGTCAACATCTAACATATTTTTGGTTTTCTTTAAGAAAATAATATGTTATAAATTAATTCATTCGAATTTATACAAGTAATATGACTTGAAACCATAAATATAAATAACTTTCGTATCAGCTTGCAGCCGTCGGTAGACATTAGGGGGTCAATGTCTACACTTTCGTCTGCTTGAGTAAATATAAACAAGACTCAAATTATTGTTTTGTTATATTTGTTAAAGGTTACAATCCAACAATTTAAAGTGTATTTGCGTTTGTTAATACACTAACAGTTATTTCAAAACAAAAGTTTTACCGCGAGATTACCGATGACGTAATTTTTCAAGTTGGCTATATGGTGCATTGAAAAACAGAATAATTTAAGGACTAATACTTTACTTTTAAACACAATTTCCGGTTGTTATTTTCATGAGAAGGCTCAATATATAGTGTTATTGAAAGAAAATGTTTGTAAGTTGGTTTTTGCTCCAAATATTTACTTAAAGGTTAAGTACCGCAAAAATACAGATGAACAGTATATTATGTACACATGTCGAAGAATACAATCGACTGATATATTTTAGATAAATAATAGTTTAGATCTAGATAAATTATATTTTAATCGATTTTCATTCAAATAAGTAGTACAGTTGAATGTTGA
The DNA here is from genome assembly GCA_027627225.1 of Congeria kusceri. Classification (NCBI taxonomy): domain Eukaryota; kingdom Metazoa; phylum Mollusca; class Bivalvia; order Myida; family Dreissenidae; genus Congeria; species Congeria kusceri. The sequence continues at coordinate 16,160,683 of CM051032.1, forward strand.
AGTTCAGGTTATTGGCGTAACTTCAGCAAGCGTCACTCAAAGCAAATGCTTAAAAATATATTGAAACGACGAAAAATTATTTGGGTTATTAAGGCCTACAGATAAACGTTTTCAAGCCCCTGTATACTTTTACAATGCGTTGTGATGTTGAAGACAATGTTTTCACACCTAAGTCTGGGCTTTTTATCACTATAAAAAAGATAGGGCGAATGTTAACTGATGTCCTGAAGAAAACGAAAGTAAAACGTATTGTTTCAAATTCTATATACAGTTTTATTAATAGACCATGAAAGTACAGTTTAAGGCGTTTAAAATTAAATTTAAAAAAAATGCATTGTTTTCTTTCATGCCATACTAGTCCGTCCGGTTGGTGACCCCCTCTTTTATCAATACCGGATAAAACATACTGCATTCGAACGATGGGGTTATCAGCTATTTATACATGTAGTTGGTCGATATTTCGTATTTCATGAGGTGGTGTATCACTCGCCCGCGCCAAATTTTCAATCAGACACACCGGGAAATGTGGGGCAAAGTATCAACAGTTGAATCATAGCTGCATTTTCAAGCTAAATTTAGTTTTTGTGTGGTCTTGTGCTGTGTGGAAAACCTGAGCACCACAAGATAAATACACGACCGAACGACAGGAAAACATAAACGATCGCACATTTATAAATTTGTTTAAAGTGTCATGTGCTAAATTCAAGGTACTCTGCGCGATGTTAGTTTTTGTTTTGTTACAGCCGATATAATGTGTATGGACGAACCATGCATAAGTATGCCACCACGGACATACATAGCACGTGACTTGAACTGAACCTGACGGGAATTAAAATGGTATATTTTAGTTATTATATTGTATATTAGATCTATATATTTCAGATAGAACGCAAAATGAACAATTCAGAAGATTTCGTAACTGGTAGCTTAGAGTTAGGAAATGCTACCGTGCAACACATGTCAGATACCATTCATTCAGGTGGTTCTGATGATTCTATTATCAAAATTGAGGAACTGGATTTAGACGACTACCAGGATGGTTCTGCATTGGAAACTCCGCTTACAGACATGCACATCGCCGTTCCAACTCCGACTAGCATCATCCAGGCAGCTGAAACAGACGATGATTTTGAGAAAAAAGTCGTCTATCGTGAGAACAGTGATCCGGAATTTAGAAGTTTCGTCATGGTTGAAGAAGCAAGTGAACACGTTCGAACATCAGGTTTACAAGGAGAAGAACTTGTAAATCAATCCATAAAAGAACAGACCGCATATCATTGCCATGAACATGTGACAAACTCTTTGGAGGACACGGATAAACCAGGCAAATACCATGACCAAACTTGCCTTGATTCTACTGAAAATGGCGCGGATTACAAAGATGAAGCAGAGGTGGTAACGGTACACTGTTTATCAGATGATGAAGGCGAAAATGTTACAGTACCACTAAATTTGGGCACAAGATTGAAAACCGATGCCGACCTCTCCGACTCCAGTTCCGTGAGTACTGCTGATGAAATGGTGAAAAGTGCAAAGACACAATCGACAGATCTTGATTCAGAAGCCGGGGTAGAAGAACAGTTAGAATCTGATAAACCATACCTGCAGCCTACTGATTCTCAGTCTGGGATTGACGATAGCGAACCCACGTGTGTTGAGCAAGGAGATGTCAACGAAACTGGTCATATAAGCATTGAATCTGAAGAAAACGTTGACCAAACTCAATTGGTTAATTCAGAAACAATTGAAGAAACTGACAACCACGAAGTTATAGCATTTTTAAAACAGAACGACATGGACAAATGTATTGATTTGGAAGCAGACATTAAAGATACGGAAGTTGGAACTGTTGATCCTAAACCAGAGCTTGTGGCTACTGACATTGCAAGCATTAATTCAGAAACAGAATTGGAAAGCAGCAGCATGATTGAACATGATCTTGATGCAGCAAGGAATTATGAGATACCGACCAATCTAAACTCAGAAGCAATGGCTGACATTGAGTTTGAAGACGATTTGCTAAGTCCTATTGTCAAACCTGTTCCCAGTCAACCAACCATTAAAGACCCAAGCACAATTGTCAATGAGCCCGAATATCTTCACCCATGCGCAGCTAATGAAATGGACAGTAGGTCAGATCAAGCAAGCGCGACAGATGTAATTATAAGAGAACGAAGAAGTAGCACAGAAGATATGTACACAGAGCATATTCCCTACTCAAGTCATGAAGCTGCAACGCCCTTGGCCGTTTATAATGGTGCGTTTGTAACTAAGGGCAGCGACATAGAAACAGTGACTGAAAACTATCATACAACAGATAAACCAGAAAATAAAACAGCAGAGTTATCAGATTTCAGTCTCAACGGTTATGAAATCAAAGTGGAAAAGCGAACAAATAAAGAATCAGAAAATGACGAGCCGAAACGAGTCTTTACAAGCAGAGAGAAAGAGAGCAACAGGAAAGGTCAATTTCAAAAGCATAAATATTTGGTCTTGAACGACATTTCGGAACACTTAGAGGAGGGCGCACATTCCACCTTCCCAGAGTCTGCTGATAATAACTTTGATGATGATTATCTCACAAACATGTCGTCTGCAATGGAAAAGTTCGTGTACTTTTGGAGGCGTGAGGATGTGTTTAGTCAGTGGCATTATGCAGTTTTCCAAGCTAACGGACATTTGTTTAGCAATGCAGAGCAATACATGATGTTTATGAAAGCAGGTACGATATTTCTTTTACATTTATAGATAAAAAAGGTAATTTGATGCGAGGCTTAATATATTTGCCAATAGCAACCAAATGTCATTACCTTGTGTTAACGTAAAATTATGAAAAGTATCAACTTTAGTATTAAACCGTATCCAGTACAAAAACGTTTTATATTCAATCCTTTTTGATGTTAACTGACGTTTGATGAAAATAGTATTTACAGTTGCTAGGTTATACATTTTGTTAAGTGTGGCGTTCATGTTGTATACGTGTAGGTTTCATATTTACGTTTATGCACCCATGTATGTGTGCTGACAAACACCTTTGTAATGCGTGCAGATGTAGGTTTTGTAACGTTGATATGTGGTCATTGTTTCAGATTTATTCGGGGACATTGATGTGGCCACTCAGATTTTGAACACAACTGATCCTAGGTCGATCAACGCCTTGGGTAGGAAGGTCTCGAATTTCTCTGAGTCCATGTGGATTGAGCAATGTCTGTACGTCGTTAAAAATGGAAATAAACAAAAGGTTTGTAATCGGCTTTTTATTCTCTGAACAAAGTGGTTTTAATGATAGCCTCCAACCGATGTTTCTCCACACATGCACGTATTGAACCCAGGGGCGGTATTCACAAAGCATCGTAAGTTAAATTTTATCTTTATTCTTCAATTTTGGAAATTTCTCACCTGTATAATTCCATCAAGAAACAATTCAGCATTAAGTAACACTTAAAAAAAAACATCATTATGAAAGTGTTACTTGAGGTATATCAACAACATATGCATATGTTTATTAAAGAAATATAAAAAACACATTCAAATTTTGCACTTAAGTGAAAATATTTAAGAAATTACTTAAGATGTTTTGTGAATACCAGCCCTGATAGTACATGTACATTTACTACTTGCAGTGTGCTCATGATAAAAAAGTATGTATGTATAGTATTAACGTCAATGGCATTTGTTTCCTGTTATTGCGGATAGAGAGGATTGTGTAAGTTTTATGAACTATTAAATATGTAATCTACAGTTTCGACAAAATGACAGAATGAAAAAGGAGCTATTCGCAACGCATCCAAAAATACTGGTCGAGGCAAATCCACACGATCAGATATGGGGTATAGGACTGGCAGACTACGACCCAAGGGCCTTCAAAGAAAGTTCGTGGAATGGACTGAACCTTCTAGGCTACATCCTCACCGAGGTCAGGGATGAACTGATGTGTGAGGAGGGCCTTCTTTTGCCGGATCAAAAGCAGGTGAAAAAGATATATACCTTTCAGGTAGTTAAAGTAAAATGCAGCAAAAGAAACGGCTTATTTTGTCCAAGTCTTTTCATAGCTTGGTCGCTTGTTCAATAGAATTCGCACAAAGAAACGCGAACAAATACAAGTAACCTTGGAAAGCCTTCATTTCCCACGTCAGAGCATGTAAAAAGAAATACTTATGCATGTACACTTCAAAATACCATATTCTTTTGGCAGATTTACAAATTTTGACAAGTTCGAAAGAAGTCTCAACAGCACAATGTGAACAAATACTATTCAGTAGTAGTATTTGAATAACTAATATGTTAGTGGGTCATCGCGTTTAAAAGAGTTAATGATTTGTTTTAGGTTTTCCTGGAGGATTTGAAGGTTGCTTATCGGAATACAATGATGTTTAATGACCCGTCAGATACAGAACAGTACTCTACAAAGGTCAAGTAGAGTAAAGCAGAGGAGAACATAAAGCTATGAAATATGAAAACATTGGAATAAACGTTAACATAGACGCATTCATTGGTGATATTTATTTATGTTGTTTATGACTGTTTTGTTTCGAATGTGATGTTGTTGGCCTTATTGTTTAACTAAAATGTTTTGTGTGTGTCATCTTTGACAAGTATTATTTTTATTTCCTTTAAGTTATAGTTACTTGATACTGATTATGATCAACATTTCAAACATTTTCCGATTATCATAATTATCTGTAATGTATATCGACATGTTCGCTAGTCAATTAGCATCATATTTTTGGGATAACTCGCGTTGAATTTCGACACGGTGTTCACTATTCAAACATTATTATTTATGTAAGAAGACTTTAAAACTTCATGATAAAACCTAATGATTTATCTGACTTCATAATGTATAATTAACCTCAGAGTGTATATCAGAACACAACATATAACCTAACAAAATCCACAACGTTTCATTTTAAATACGGCTTGAATCAACGAAAACACATCTATTTTAGAACTTTCATCTCAACGTTTCGGCTTAAACCTTTTTCAAAATCATAAACATTTTTAAACATGATATCTGTATTTAATAAAAACATTATTTTACTTTGTCAACATTTTATGTTTTAGTACATAGACATGTTAAATACATGAGTAATTTTATATATTAACATTTCGTTTATAAACAATGTTTATAAATAAAACATCAGGTATTATCATGTTTTATGGAAGTCTACGTATCACATGTTGTATAATTAACGCTTTTGAAGGCGTTGGTGACTTTTCAATTTCAATTTGTGCACCCTTCACGTAGTGTTGTGTATATATAGCTCGCCAATATTAACCTGACACGGACGTTTATCCATGAATATTTTAAATACCTTTAGGATGAATATATTAGTTTCCGTACTGCAATCGTGTAAAATACATAAAAGAATATCCCACTATATACTGTAATGGTATAATTAAATTCTTGAAACACGTGCACGAACAAAACCGAGTATGAATATAGGAAACAAAGCTCGTAATTTATGCTACTGAGGTTCACGAGTATCAGGTTAATGTTGGCGAGCTATATAAAAGAAATAGAAGTATGTGTATCAATTATTTAAACGTCAATGTAGATGTTGTGGTTGTTATTATCAACTATATGATGAACACATTATTGTTTAAATATTTCATTTCTGTACAAGTGGGTAAAAGTGTTGCTTTAACTAAACTGTAATTATCGTGCTTTCATAATTATGTACTTTAGTGCATTTTAAGTTTCATTTCCCCCCCCACGAATGAGGTTTAGGGGGGAATATAGGAGTTAGCTTGTCGGTCTGCCTGTCCGTCAGTCTGTTGATTTTTATGGTTTCTGTACGATAAACTTAAGAATGATGTGTAACATCATATAATACAGGTCAAGTTTGACTTTGGTTACAAACCACTAAATGTTGACATTGTTGTGGCCTTTTTTCGACTTAAATTCCCTAAAAACACGGTTTCCGGACAATAACTCATGAAAGGCGTCACATTTTTTTAATTATTTAGGTACATAGGCGTACATCATACAAAACAAGTTAAGTTCGACTTTGGTTACAATGCACTAAAAGTTGACAGAGTTACGGCCTCTATTGAACTTAAATGTTTCCGAATACTCTGTTTCCGGATGATAACTCATGAAAGGCTTGACAGATTTAAATAATATTTACTACGCAAGTGTAACAACATAACATGCAGGTCGATTTCGACTTAGTTACAAACCACCACATGTTGACAAAGTTATGGCCTCTTATCGTTTTAAAATCCCTATGAACACGGTTTCCAGACAAAATATCATGAAAGGCGTGATATATTTAAATTATTTAGGTACATTGGTAAAACAGCATAAAATACATGTCAAGTTCTACTTTGGCTACAAACCACTGAATGTTGACAGAGTTATGGCACCTTTTTTAACTTAAATTTTTCTAAATACACTGTTAAACATTAACAAATTAAAGCATTCGCTTTGGGTACATTTGTTCAAACGGATGCCATAGATTTGTGACAAGGCCATGTTGTGGGGGCAGATTCGTCACTCTTCTGACAATTCTAGTTTTAGCAGTGCTGCATATATTTTATCAATTGTAGTTTATCACGTGATTGTTGTTAGTTGTTACACATTTTCCAGTTGTTAAACATGAGACTTCTAATTAATATATATACGTCTGCTGCTCAATATTATGTAATGAGATGTTTGAAATTGCGAAGGTATGACATTTTTTGTTAGCTCACCTGAGCACAAAGTGCTCATGGTGAGCTTTTGTGATCGCCCGTTGTCCGTCGTGCGTGCTTGCGTGCGTGCATCGTCAACTTTTCATTCAAACAACATTATGCCCCTGGGGTCAAAACGGGCTACGCCCCGAGGGTCACATGGTTTATATATAATTTATAGCAAAATGACTTTAAAATTCTTCTCCTCTAAACCACAAGGCCCAGGGGATACATATTTGGTATGTAACATCCTATAGTGGTCCTCTACAAAGATTGTTCAAATTATGCCTCTGGGGTCAAAACTGGCCACGCCCCGGGGGTCACATGGTTTATATAAACTTAAATAGCAAAATGTCTTTAAAAATCTTCTTTTCTAAAACCGCAAGGCCCAGAGGTTTCGTAGTTGGTATGTAACATCCTCAAGTGGTCCTTGACAAAGATTGTTGAAATTATACCCCATGGGTCAAAACTGGCCACGCCCTGGGGTCACATGGTTAATATAAACTTAAATATCAAAATGACTTAAATTCTTCCCCTCTAAAACAGCAAGGCCTAGAGGTTTCATAATTGGTGTGTAACATCCGTATAGTGGTCCTCTACAAATATTGTTTAAGTTCTGGCCCTGGGGTCAAATCTGGTCGCTGTTTTATATAGACTTACAGTCTTTGCGAAACTGGCTAAAAAACGCCGGTCATCCGGACAGGCATTTTGTAAAAAGTTGCCGGTCCGAACAAAAGCTTGCCGGACCGAAAAAGACGTGTACATTTTAAACTTTTATCATTTAATTATTGACCAGGATTGTGTTGACAGCACTTATTTCTACTATACACTGACTATACATAGTATAAAGTGTTAGTTTTCTTTAGTGTTAGAGTTTGATGGACTGTGATGCTTAATATTTGCTTAATCATTGGAAGTACAGGTGAGCAGTTTGTCAGCATTTAACAGTTCACTTTGAAAGTCTATGCATTCGTCATCATTTTCAAGAGAATCCAGTTCATCATCGACATCGCACAGGCTTTCGACTTGTTTCTCAAAGCTTACGACTGGCCCCACAGGCACAACCTTGACTGGCACTGTTTCGTCCTCCGACTCTGAATCCAGACATATCGATATTGTTGCACTTGAAGCTGATGTAGATGGGGCAGCAATGTCACTTGTTTCTTGTTCAAGTTTACGCTTACGTGTGTATGATATCCGCCTTCCGCCAATCGGCTCAGCCTTGAAAAAAAAAACAAAAAAAAACGAATGATTATTTTAAATCAACAAGGTTGAAACATTAATATAATGGTAAGTATGTTGAACCATTTGTTTTTGTCATACTTTATAGCCTATAATATTTTTTCAATTAATGAATTTCAATAAACTTAATAATAGTTGGTCTGTTGATTGTTGTAGTACTGAACAACCAACATTTATTTCCAATTTCTACTGATGAACATAAAAGGGAACTAATTGTAACTCTGTGTCTGATGAAATGGTTTCAAAACAATAGCTGTACATAATTATCCTACCAGCCATGAGTCAATAGCAGCTTCAGGGTCAAAACAGGTAATGGATGGAGACAACAGTTTAACCGTCATCAGATCTTGTAGAACTGTTTCCGACAGTTTTGACCGCCTGCACGTCTTCAGAAGTTTCAGCTGAGAAAATGCTGTTTCACACCGGACGCTGGTAGATGGCAGTGTCAGCAACAGATCGATTACCAGCCGGATGTTAGGAAGATCATCAGCCCCTGGGCCTTCACCTTGTAGCACCAGGTCCCAAGTGAGATCTGCTAACTCGTTGCCATGTCTGTAAACATATTTGACTTATATATTGCTAACTCGTTGCCATGTCTGTAAACATATTTGACTTATAGATTTTTTCAGCCTAAAATTTATTAACTAAAAGTTCTAAATTTTCCTAGACTTGTTACTACACGTATAGAAGAAACATAATTTATTAAATGAAAATGTTTAAACCAATAATTCCTTACTTCTTCTGTACCAGTTTCTTTAGAAGTCTCCATTCACTTCTTGATGCTTGTGTTGTGAACTCCGTGCTAGTACGAAGGAGGGTTTGCTCGAAATGGGAACATGCCAGTCGAATCTCTTCATCACCAAAGTCTGAAATTGATTTGATTTAAGTAAATGATTTCATCCTCAAGTACAAAATGATATTGTTAAATATTATATAATTACAATAATAAATATGATTCAGATGAATTTTAGGCATAATTCAAGGAATTGTAATGTATTAACTATATAATTTATTTTGTTTAGTGGAAGTATTAATGTTTAAGCTTTAATATTAATAAAACCCAGCAATGTTGATGAATAAATATCTCCTCAGTCTTGTCGAATAAAATCAACTCGAAACTGGTCAAACTAGGACAACACTCTCCATCCATTAAAATGTTTATTGAAATGCTAGCAGTTAAATTTACTTATAACAAACTGACAGTATGTTGCTTCACAGTTTTGAATATCAGATTATCTTCAAAAGGTTTCAGATTTTTAATCGGTGTTGGGCGGGGAACAATAACTAATACTATCAACAGCAAGTAGCAAACAACAAACAAAAAGGAATGATTAACAAGATGCAACGAGAAACTTTAAACAATAACATGCCTACACTCAAACTTCGAACTGAAAAAAAAATCAACTTCAGTCTTAGTAACAGGAACTTGGGATCAACAGAACAGTTGAACCTGTCAATTTGCTCATAGGCCAACTCTTTAAGTGAAGAATCTTAGTAGCATTTTGAATGTCTTTTGTCGCTGTTGAAAACCGTGTCCTAATGGCTTCTACCAGACCATCAATAATCGCATCTGCGTACTTCATGTCAGAAGCATTACCTCTCAGACACACACCCTCGAATATTCGATTTTGCAGAAGCTGGTCCACAGCTTCAGGTTGCCTTGCAAACCAGCACAAGCTATTATTTTCAAGTGTGTTGTGCAAACAATACTGCTTGTATATATCCTAGTAATAATTAAAATGTATACATATTATATTAACATCTCATCTGATGTGACCAATTTGAGTATGAGTTTGTTCAGTGACTACAGTACCTTCCTTTCGTTTCTTGCAGGAGTTCCATGGTGCTCTCCACCCAGCAAAGACTATCTGACAACGTCACATCTGACCTCTGGAGCTTGAGAGACAGTCGCATCGCAGGTTCAAGTGCGTCCTGAAGAATCAAGATCATATTAATATGTAATGTATTGTAATTTCGAAAATAAAGTTCAAAATGTTTGCATACATTTATCATTATTAAAATTCTTAGCCCTGTAAGAACTAGATTACTAAATAACTATTTTGGTTTTCATAATAATAATTAACATGACAAAATGTCACATTGAAATGCTTAAAGTTACTTTGAAACTACAAAGACGATCACATACACATATATATTTTCTTACCAGAAGAAAGACACTGAAAGCCAGCAGATTAATATCAGTCATCAGCTTATAAAGACCTTCAGCTTTCGAGTTGCTGTGGCTAGATGTATTTCCAGTGCCCCAAAAGTCTTTATAAGAGCTGTTGTAGCTCTGAATAAGTGCGGTAGCCACCTAGTGCCTGTTACTTTAGGTGGAAGCACACCCTTGCCGATAGTAGACATGGCTGCAAGAAGTCCCGTTTTGCTTTTGTGGCTGTTTTTGTACAAGTAGTGCAAGCCAATTAGCCAGGTCATAAGCTTTTCATATTGTTTGTTTTTCTTGATTACATCCCTGAAGGCCAATTCCAACCTATGTGACAAGCAATGAACATTTACTAGTTCCGAATTTATTCTTTGCTTCAATAAAGTTGACAATCCTGATCGGGAACCGGTCATGTTAGAAGCACCATCACTCCCCATACCCACAAGTTTGTCTGAAAAAATAAAAATGAAGAACAAAATTAAACAAGAGCTGTCACTATCTGATGACATATTCCCCCGACAAAGCTCAAGTTGAAAAATGCAAAGAACAATAACTCTAGCAAAAATGTCCAAATTAATATAAAAAGCGTTAGAATTTGCGCTTTAGTGCACTTGATAATAATCATTGTGTGAAAGTTTGATGAAAATCGCATAAGAAATGTAGGAGGAGTAGGAGGAGTTAACCGGACAAGAAATTGGGACAGACAGACAGACAGTGTGATTAGTTACTATAGTTACTAGGGGCATACGAATTCAATTCGTGCCTAAGCCTTGTGTTGTCATCATCTCAGAGTATTTTATTCTGATTTTTATTCAGAGTATACTGTTTAGTGTTAATACATTTTAATATTAAATAATATGTAAATTATCAAAAATTACTTAGATGAACTTAACTATTGTAGTTTTAATAAATGAAGTTATTTTAAATTAGCAAATTCTTTTTATAGTTCTGTGTCATACTGATATAATTTTAATAAAAATTACTACACTAATTTGTATTTACTTTTGTCAATATCTGCTTGCTGGAAAACATGCATAACATGCTCATACAGGTCTTCTGATGTTGTTGATTTGGGGGAACTCATGTTTAAAAACCTTTCAGTAACATTGCCATGGATTGAATATCTGAGATACAACGTTTCTTGCTCTGATCCTGAAATATCAGTAGTTCCGTCCATGATGAAGGACACAAAAGGTGTAGTGTTGCACTGTGTTACTGTGCTTGAAAGCTCAATCTTTGCAATGTGATGAATAAAGTTCACAACAGCATGGCCATTTATATAGGTTGATCCAATATGAAGTTGCTTAGCACGATCTAGTTCACACAACCACTTAAAATCAGAAATTGGTCTGTTATTCTTGACTACTGCATGAGCATTCCTAAAAAGGAAGCAAAGCCTGTGGCGTTCAGATGCCTGTAACATGCGCAAAGCACTTCCAGCCTCTGTATTTTTCAGTTCTGAAGGTGTCAATGGCTTTTTTACGGACGTCATGCGTTCAGCTCTTTCATGAGGAGCCGATTTCTCATGATCGACAATCGCCGAATGCCTAAAATTATTGCATCCATCTACAAAAGCATTGCCCTTGACTGACTGTTGATTCGCCTTACAGAACTTGCAAAACATTTTATTTTGATCTTTATCATATTCCAACCAATCCCTGCCGTTTTTCCAACGATCCTGGAATGACCTGCCCACCCTTCTAGATTCGTATTCTTTAGCCTTTTCTTTCTTTTCATCGTCAGTTTTTGTTTTTTACCTGGTGCTGCACCAGGGTAATATCGCAAAAACGACATCTTGGAACAACAACAGAAATTTGTTACAGATAATCTAATTGGACTAAGAATGATAAACTATCTAATGAAATAGCGTTTTTCAAAAGACAAACCAATTTGATGAAAAGTAGAAAAGAAACGAACATAAAATTGAAGGTTATGGTACACTATTAAATTTATCAAGTTCATGTAAAGAAGAAAATGATATATTAATTTACTTAAATGTTTGCTAAATGTAGTTTGTTCGTATGACCTGTAAAATGTTTTTATTAATAAATTTTTAAGTTTGGTGGTGGGGGGTCATTGCGCGCAAAATGTTATCGACTTTACACATTTGCTAAGGTTTGAAATAAGTATAATGTAACCTTGATATTTTCGGTAATTACATTGAGAAAACGTTGTGTACTCACCGGTTAGACGTGTGACGTCATCTTCCAGAGTGTAAACATGTCAATCAAGTTTTTGGTTATTCCCATTGCATTTTTCGGAACAATTTAAAATTTCGCCGGTCGCCGGGACCGACATTTTCAGAAAACATGCCGGTCCAAATGAAATTTTGCCGGTCAGGACCGGCGGACCGGCAATTTCGCAAAGACTGGACTTAAATAGCAAAATGACTTTAAAAATCTTCTCCTCTGAAACGGCAAGGCCCACAGCTTTCCTCTTTTTAGTACGTAACATTGTACGTAGTGGTCCTCTCTAAAGATTGTTCAAATTATGCCCCTGGGGTCAAATCTGGTGGCAACCCGAGGGGTCACATGCTTTATATAGACTTAAATAGCAAAGTTACTTTAAAAATCTTTACCTGAAACCGCTAGGCCCAGAGGTCTGTTCAAGAGTGTTCAAGATTGTTCGTATTATTCCCCTGGCAAAAAGAAATAAGCCACGCCTCGGGGATGAGAATTCCAATTGGGTTACAAGGTCTCAGGTGAGCGTCCTAGGGCCCTCAGGGCCCTCTTGTTATGTTTAGAAAAGCAGAACCGAAGCAACTATTCTTCTTTTCTTTTAGGTATATGAAATTATGTAAATCTTTGGTTTAAGGAAGTAAGTAACACGTGTTAAGTTATGTTTTATCATGAAGCGGAAAGCACATACGTTTATAGAGTTGTCTTGTTGTTACGTGAAAATAAGGTTGTTTTTGTTGTGCAGTGTTGTTGTTTTGTTTCGTTTTATTAGTTTTGCTACAAATTAAGCGCACTGTAGATTGGAAGATATTTAACATTATAATAAATTTTGTTTAAACCGTAACCCCAGATCAACAATGCGAAAAACTTAAAAAAAAATCGTTTTTATCTGGCTAAAAATAAAATGCACAGTTTGAAATTTTAAAATTTCACGGGCTCTTACATACTTCTCGACAAATAAAATGATAGAGAAATCAAATGTATCATATTAATTGTAATTGTTGTTGCGACTCGATCAAACTTGCTATAATTAGTTTACTTTTCATTGCACGTCTATAAGTGTTTACATGAAATAAAACATTGCATGTAGCACTTTTTCTTCAGAACTAAATCAGCCAAAAACATTAAAGTGTCCAAAACATTCAAGTGTCCAAAACGCCCTGTTCATATAAATGTTGGTAACGTCAATATTACAAACGGCATTACGGTCACTCTTGCACACATGTATGATAGAAATGGTGTATGTTATTGATGATAATGAAAAACAAGTGCTGTATTTCACTCTTGTAGTTTAATTACGACTGTAAATATGATGGTTAAATTTGAGATTGGTCATTCACATATTTGATGTTTGAAATTAAACCAAACAAAAGCAGCTTGAAGCGCACCAGCAGACCAGTCGTTTAACTCGACCAGTATTTAAAAAATGGACAGCCAACACAAATATTTCATATGCGAATATCTTGAACATTAGTGAAAGCTTTTGGCCGATATAATGAAACTAAAATTCAAGACGACGGTACCGACATTGGCGATAACTAGCGAAAAGCAGGAGAGCTTAATATAAAATAAGCTTAAAAACAGCTGACAAAGAGGGTTAAAATAGTCTCGTTTATGCTGGAAAACGCTCCTAGGGGCTTACTAGAATAAACAAAATCGGAGTGGGGGGATGCCTCCGGACCCCCCCCCCCTACATTTTTTAGCTCACCTAAGCACAAAGTGCTCATGGTCAGCTTTTGTAATTGCCCGTTGTCCGGCGTGCGTGCGTGCGTCCGTCGTCAACTTTTCATTCAAACAACATCTCCTAAACCACTTGGCAGATTTTCACAAAACTTCACAGGAATGATCATTAGGTGACCCTCTTTGGAAGTCGTTCAAATCGTTACGGTCCATTGAATATGTAGGTCACCAGAGCTAAAAATAGATTAAAAAAGTGTAAACTTTAAAAATCTCTGAAACCGCAGAGCCCAGAAGTTTCATATTTGGTATGTAACATCCAATAGTGATCCTCTACAAAGATTGTTCAAACTATGCCCCTGGGGTCAAAACGGGCCACGCCCCGGGGTCACATGGTTTATATAAACTTAAATAGTAACATGTCTTTAAACATCTTCTCTGAAACCGCAAGGCCCAGAGGTTTCATATTTGGTATGTAACATCCTATAGCGGTCCTCTACAAATAGTGTTCAGTTTATGCCCCTGTGGTCAAAACTGGCCACGCCCCGGGCGTCACATGATTGATATAGACTTAAATAGCAAAATGTCTTTAAAAATCTCAGAAACCGCAAGGCCCAGAGGTTTCTTTTTTGGTATGTAACATCGTATAGTAATCGTCTACAAAGATTGTTCAAATTATGCCCTATGGGTAAAATTGGCCACGCCCCGGAGGTCACAACATGGTTTATATAAACTTAAATAGCAAAATGACTAAAAATCTCTGAAACCGCAAGGCCCAGAAGTTTCATATTTGATATGCAACATTCTATAGTGGTCCTCTACAAATATTGTTCAAATTATGCACCATGGGTCAAAACTGACCACACCCCAGGGGTCACATGGCTTATATATGCTTAAATAGCAAAACGACTTTAAAATTCTTCTCCTCTGAAACCGCAAGGCGTAGAGGTTTCATATTTGGTATGTAACATCCTATAGTGGTCCTCTACAAATTTTGTTCAAATTATGCCCCTGGGGTCAAAACTGGTCACGCACCGGGATTCACAAGTTTGAATAGACTTAAGTAGCAAAATGACTTTAAAAATCTTCTCGTCAGAAACGGCAAGGCCCACAGCTTTCCTATATTTGGTATGTAACATTGCATAGTGGTCCTTTCAAAAGATTGTTCAAATTATGCCCCTGGGGTCAAATCTGGCCACACCCCGAGGGGTCACATGGTTTATATAGACTTAAATAGCAAAATGACTTTCAAAATATTTACCTGAGGCCTAGAGGTTTGTTCAAGATTGTTGGGATAAAAATAAGCCACGCCTCGGGGATGCAATTTCCAATTGGGTTACATGGTCTCAGGTGAGCGTCCTAGGGCCCTCTTGTTTCCCATGCACTTAGGCTGGACCACTTTTAAATTGTCAGCGACGGGCCTTCTGTTTGTTGTGTATGTACTTTCCTGTCATTTTCTGTACGTTCTATACATAAAATATTTATAACATCACGTTTGCGATCTTAAAAATGTCATATTTAACAGTCGGCATGAATAGTAAGTCGAATGGATAATATACAACGAATGTGTGAAGTGTTTGGTCTTGTAAAAGTGTCTTAGCTCTGGACATCAGTCATTTTCTCACTCATTTCGTGTCAATGTTAATGATCGCCACAAACCAACAACATTGATCTTATTTTACTACATGTACAGAGGGCATTAATTGTGATCTAGCAACTAAGTGTGCGACATCGTATGAAGATCGACTGGTCGACGTGTTGGATCATTGTTTGGCCATTGTGCAAACCTGTAGATTTTCTGTATTCTACACACATTGCGTAACGAAGACATTTTGTGTTATTTTACAATTGATTTATTACATGCATACCGAAGTCATTTTACTGTAATGGTAATACGTTTTCAGCCGGGAAATTATAGTACCTGACACGCGGCAAATTTTGAGACAGCAAAGACATTCGAATGGCAAAGGTTTTTTTCTTAGAAGTACTCATATTTATTAGGAAGGTCGTGGAATTCTGTATCTTGAACAAACAACTTGCATATTGTCAAAGGTCGTGCCTGCTCGATTATGATTAATCGAGTACGCTCCGACCGATAAGTTGCGCTGAGTTGACAACTAATTGAAATGTATGCTTGGTTGATGCATTTATTCAGTGTGTATATTAAATTATATATACCTCAACTAAATTTTATATGCGTGTTGTGCCGATCGGTACTGTAACATTGTCTTACAAGAAGTTTTAATTAGATTCGCCCTTTAGGGTGCCCTTGTATTGATGTACGTGCTTTAGAAATATACAATGCATACAATTTGGAGTGTCCCTTGGATAATTTCGTCTTAAAACTGATTATGTCATGTAATGACCAGATTATATGATTTGCTCATTATTTGTTTAGCTGTATTTGCAAATGCCCATATAAAGTGCGCTTAAAGATTTTGTATTTGTAGTCGTTGGAATAATAATCAATGTCAGTTTTTGATATTTTTTCAAAACCATAAATTAAACAGCAAAATGTAAACGATGGATTTTATGTCATTTTAATAAAATATGTGAAAGTCAACGTCAAAACGCCCCTGATTCATAGTGTCGACAATAGTACTCTAAATTTACTACACTCTAACCAGCTCCGTCTACTTCCTGTTGAAATCGAAAGTTGATTGCACCATAAAATGATAAATATTTGTTTTGCATTTGCATTGTATGTTTAAACAAATGTAAGTATGACATTATTTATTAGCATGCGCACGTTTATATGAACTTATGTGCGTTTACGTCGTCAGCACGTACATATCTAAAATTTCGTATCAGATTCAGAATCATTACGATTGATACAGTAATGAGGATCTGAACCAAAAATAAAACAACAATACAAATCAGCAGCATTTTATTATAACATTATAGAATCACACGTAAATGCATGTGTATTAATTGTTGTTATTTGTAAAATTAAAGATACTAAATTCCAAATGGGCATTTAATTTAAAATGTTCGTTTTCTTGTAGTTATGCCTAAATGGTAAAACATGCATAAAACCATCACTATTTGTATACAACACAATCAAATCCTGTCATAAACTGTATATTTCATTAAAAAATAAATAAATAAGCTCGCACTTTCCTTGAATGAGCCGATTAAAAAAAAGCGGCTTTCCACAATACAAGCACCCGATTAAATTTTGCGCATGCGCGACTCGACAAACTTAACTGTCACATTATTATCCTAAATATAAATGTTGCTATTTTTAAATTACTCGATGGGGTTATATTATCTGCGGACGCTATGGATTTTAGGACAAAAAAAAAGATGAAAGCTATATAAAATCATTGTTTCTCAAGTAAATAAAAACATGTGTCTAATTTTTTTATGTGTTCTACACGGTTACGTAAGAAAACCGTGTATTTTTTACAATTTTCTTTAGTTTTTACAATTCGGCCATCTGGAATTCAGTTCCTTTAACCATGGTTTATTAGCCATACTTGTAAGCCATATGCAAACATTGAGCTACTTTTTATATGGGCAATGTTTGCTGACGGGCTAAACCAGGGAAGGACCATTTCTGTGGTGGAAAGTTTTCCTTCTTTGTCTATAATGTTCCGACATGATTTTGATTGCTACTTTCATGTCCCAAAATAGATAGTTTTGTTAATGGATTGCAATAAAAGTTACATACCTGGACAGATAAATAATTCCTAATTAAGGTTCCATAAATATTTGTATTTTTTGTATAAAAACACTTTCATTTTGCATGCCTGAGCCATTTAAACCTACACACTATTGCCTTTTTAAATAATCTGGCTGTCCTCCACGGTGTTAACTTTAATCGATATTCTGCTTCGCTGAATGGATTGCGTCATTTTGATTGGTCTGTCGATGCTATCAGTAACTACATTCATCATCCGATTGGTTGAAGCTTTTGGTTGAAGTGTAAACAAGGCTAAATAATGGCGGTCTGTACAT
Organism: Congeria kusceri; assembly: GCA_027627225.1. Lineage (NCBI taxonomy): Eukaryota > Metazoa > Mollusca > Bivalvia > Myida > Dreissenidae > Congeria > Congeria kusceri. The sequence goes on from CM051032.1 coordinate 16,178,578, forward strand.
AAATGTAGTAGATTAACACACAAGTTAAAATTGGAATTTATCGCATGTACTAGGTAAATCAGTTTAGGTGTTGTTTAAGTAATATATGTTGATAGATAACTCTATTGTTGTAAAAAATGGAAATTTCTGAAAATTTAAACTTGTAGGTTTTCACCGCATAAATGGTCTTTCGGCGATGAGACGTTCCAGCGAATTTAGCCCTATATAAAAAGTAACACTAAATTTGCTGCACGTCTCATGAATGAGACTACTTGATTTATCTAAATTTGAGTTGGAATTTGTTAATAGTTTTCATCATGTTTACATTAAATTTTATACCAACTAGTCTGTATCAAGAAAATCGTGAAAATTAAGACTTCATAAAATAACTCTCTTGTATTTTATTAGATATTATGGAGAACACATCTGAAGAACAGTCATCAGTGAAACTAGAAGCAGATGGTAGAGAAGTGTTGGGTACCTGGAACCCAAGTGAAGCACCAAGCAATGAATTAGCAGAACCATCAAGCCCAAACGCTAACACATCTGGTAGCTGTGATGATGATTGTGAACACAGAGAATCACTAGATCCAGCAAACTCGTTTACTTACGAAAATGGTAGCTGTGAAGCTGAGTTTGAATACATTGATGAGCAGAAAGTTAACGATGTTGAAAATATAAATGATGATGGTCAATTAAACAATTTATCGGACGGTGCTGCAGCATGCCGTGATAGAGAAAACCAGACATCAGTTGGCCAAAATCGTGGTCATTTTCAAAATAACACCCATAGTTATACTGAGGGTGTTGACCCTGACTTTAGAAGTATGGTAGTATTTGAAAAAAAGGAAGATGAGCCTGCTGTCTGTGAATTTGAAGGTAGCTGCAAACAACCAATAGAAGAAACATATTTATTAGTAAATACTTCTGACGAAGTTAATTATGAATCTGTTTTAATCCCAAACATTGCAAATGCAGAACCTTTTACTTTGGTTTGCAAAGGTGAGCCTGATGTCTGTGATTCTGAAGGAGGCTGCACACAACCAATAGAAGAAACAGATTTATTAGTAAATAGTGCTGATAATGTTAATGATGACTCTGTTGTAATCCCAAACATTGCAAATGCGGAACCTTGTACTTGGGTTTGCAAAACAGAAACACAGGGTTGTGACTGGCAGTTAGAGACTATGATAGATAAACAGTGTTTGGGGGAAAAAGATAATCCTAGCAGGACAACTTTGTCTAAAGACACAAGTTACACTGCAAATGAACATGACGATAAACAACTACTTAATGTGGGCGAAGCTGATAGCAATGAAAAATCAAGTTTGTTTAATGGTAATATTGACAGTTATGAATCAAATCAAGTTGAAAAAAATAATACAGTTGTTGATGGTGAAGCAATCATTGCTGTTAAAAATGATAAAACAGAGGGGTCAGAAAATTGTAAAAAAGGGATGCCAGACAAGGATGAAAAGCAGATGTCAGAAAATGATAAAAAAAGAATGTCCGACTCAAGTAGAGATGATTTGACTACATGCAAAACTGATTTTGCAACAGAAGAAGATAACAAGAGTGGGGTTGATATGTACATCGACAAAAATAATGGTCAAGAAATGGTCTCAGAATTAAAACATGAAAAGATAAACATGGTTGAAAAAGCTTGTGAGTGTAGCAATAATACTTCAGACAGAAAAGAAGCAATTAACCCCAACATCAGACAAACAGAGAACAGTGGTAAAACTCTTCAAGTATCTAACAATAGCTCTAATGAAACGAAGAATAGCGGAGCAAATTTAATCCAGACTGAATCAAGTCCAACCGAAAATGTCATGGATGGTGCACACACTGAGAAGACCGCCAATCGCGATGAAAACACATGTCATGCCAGTAAGCATGAACCTGGAAGAAGTGGTAATCTTTGTATTATAGAAACTGATGTAGACAGCGGATGTTTTGATGTAACATCAAAAGTTGATTATGAAAATAAGAAAAAAGATAATAAAAGTAATGAAAACACAAAGGAAAAGAAAAGTTGGTTCAAGAGACTGAAGAATGCCTTTACAAATGATGACTATAAACACTCGAGCAAAAGTAATCATGATGGAGCATATAACAGTAAATTAGAATCTGCATTCGAGAAGTTTGTGTATTTTTGGTTAAAAGACGATGTTTTCAGCCAGTGGCATGATTCCAAATTTGAAGTGGATGGAATAAAGTTTTGCAATGCAGAGCAGTATATGATGTACAGTAAAGCAGGTACTGTTTAAATTACATGAAGTGTTTTAGCTTACCTGAGCACGATGTGCTCGGTGAGCTATTTTGGTATAGGTGACCTCTCCTGCGTCGTCCGTCGTCAAGCATGCTTAGTCCGTGTGCCGTCAACAATTAGTTCGTTCTCACGATAAAGACCACTTTTTATCCAATCTTGGCCAAACTTGCACATTTTATGTATGACCATAAAATCTTGCACTGATTTGTTATTAGGCCATATCGCAATTGTAACACTTGAGTTATTGCCCCTTTTTCATGCAAAAATGGCCTTTTTCCAACATATAGACCATTTTCCATCCAGTCTTGACCAAACTTCCACATTTGTGTATGACCATCAGATTTCAGCAGAAGCCAAAAATGGGCCAGATCGTGTTCAAAACACCACAGCTATTGCCCCTTGTTGGTGAAAAAATAATACAAAAATGGACATTATTCAGAATAAAGACTTCATTTTTCCTCCAATCTGCACCAATCTTGCACAGTTTGTTTATGAACATAAGATCACATGTGAAGTCGAATATAAGCAAGATCGGGTCTGAAACACTAGAGTTATTGCCTCTTGTGTGTGGAAAAACAACCATATGACTTTGTTATCATTGAATGGCTTGCACATGCAATTTTTTATTCAGTGTTGATCAAACTTGCACAGTTTGTGTATGATAATAAAAACTTAGTTGTGATTCAATGGTAATGGGCCAGATTGCACCTGGGAAACTAGAGTTATTGCCCCTTATCCTTTGAAAAACTACGCAAAAATGCCTTTTTTCTAAAACACACACTTTATTTTCATCCAATCTTGACCAAACTTCTGCAGTTAATATGTGATTATAAGATCTCAGCAGAATCCAAAAGAAGGCTTGTTCGTGACACAAACACCAGAGTTATTACCCTTTGTTTTGATTTTTTTTATTTGATTTTTCATCCAGTCTTGACAACAAGCTGGTGAGCATGCATGTACTGTTACCATTTTGTTTATGCAAAATGAGTGACTTTATTGAACTTGGTAACAAAACAGATACAATCACAGAGTTTTGCATTTACATGTCACAGCTAATTAAAGACTTAAATTTGCTTTTTTGGTTGAAAATGGATGAAATTGGATTTCCAACAATTGCAAACCTTGCATGCAGTTATCTGCACATTCAAAGTTAATGGCTTCAGAGCCTGCATTATCATCATTGGACAGAAAAGTATCGAAGAAAGGGTAAAACTTGACGTTATAGCACAGCCATCGCAATTATCACATGACAACTAGTTCTCCAAAACTGCCACGAAAAGAGATCAAAATGTATGTTTCTGCATTTTCCAGAACTGTCACAGACTTGATAAAAAAGGGTCACAAAAGAACATTGAGAAAAATTAATCTGAGAACCATATGCAAAAACAGTACCTCCACTCTTCTACTGGTACTTTAGTTAGCCCATTGCACTGACCAAAGTATAAAATAAAACCGATCCTACCCCCTTTGCTGATACATGTGTATTCTTCATATACCTTAATTTTCAAACCTGTCACAACGGTATGGTCTTTATCTTTGCCAGTACTCAGGTGAGCGCTTTGGGCCATCATGGCCTTCCTGTTGGTAATTTCACATCTTGGCTGTAATAATTACCAGTACAGTAAATTTAATTATAATAAGTTATTTTATGATTCTATAAAAATAATACAACAATTTCACGCTTAACCCTCGGTTGTGTAACTGCTATATTTAGAAAAGTTTTGTTACCTGAAACTTGCTCTTGTGAGAACAGTTTATAATGTTGACCAGATTGATTTTTCTAACTAAAGCTTTACCAGTATTTACATCATTACATTTATGTTGATTTTAAAGAAGTCGTGAAATTAGTCTTGGAAGATACCGTATTAAGAAGGCAAAGTACTGGTTTTACCAAAGCAACAGCTTTGAGAGTATCACTAAAAAAACAGGTTTGAATTAAAAATAAAATTGAAGAAACCTTGTATCAATTAATAAAATTAATACTACAGATATGCAGATAAAAACAATAATAGCAATAATAAAAATGACTAAACGATTACCCTTTTCCATTATCTTGTGCTGCTAATTATAGGTATTTTTCCTTCTAGTATTTGTAAAATTTTGTCATCGCTATCCTATGAATGGGCTCTTTACATATGCTGTTGCAATTTGACTAAGCTCATTGCCGTTTACTAAATTTCAAATTATCCAGTGGGTGTGAATATTAATATTGGCCTAAAGCAAATTTTGTTTTGCTACAACATTTTTTTAACAGAGTACCCAAAATGAGCAGGATTTTGACATAGTTTAAAGTAAAATTTTGTGACAGAAACTGCGCCATGCCTGAGTGAGATAAAGAAAGCACACATGTAACTTATTGTTTAATGTGAATGCTGCAAAGTTTGATGCATACTATTACATTGTGTGTATGTGTGTATTCCAACTGAAAAACTGTGATAATCATAGTTATGAATTGTTTCACATTTCAGCCATGTTTGGTGATGAATATAGAGTTTCCATGATTATGAAGACATCTGACCCACGGAAGATCAAGGCAAATGGCAGAAAGGTCTCTAATTTTAATGAACCTTTCTGGAGGGAGCAAAGTCTTCATGTTGTCAAAAATGGAAATCTAGCAAAGGTTTGCTTTGTTATATATTAACATGTGTCATTCTTAATGTTGAGGTCAAATAAATTTAACAAATGAAGTTAAACAAGAACCTTGGATGCCATATAACTTTTTTGTATATCGAAACATAATAAACCTAAAATTTTTGTTGCATTTGCTAAATTATTTGGTTATCAGTACAGTTATTCTGATGCCTCGAAGTTGCTTGTCTTGGATTTCTATTTGGCTCGAAGTTTCTTAGAGGGATGACGAGTGGGGTTATTTACCCTCGGGACCTCGGTTATAAAACATGGCCGAGCACCTCTTCAAGGGACAGATGTTTTATTGCTATTATATTGATATCAATTTCTGTCGTTTATCTCAAATTTGCGAGGGTCGCATTTTCCGATGGCTCCAAGGTTTTTGTCATGGTTCCCATTACAGTTTCGCACATTTCATTGTTTGTTAGGCTCGAACATGCCATGGTCGTATCGAGTCAGAATTTAGAAGCGCTTGATTAGTGTCAAGTGTTGAGAGAAGGCAATACGTGATTTCATATATATGTTAATAAAATATAAAAATGTATGCTTTTTGTCTGTAAATTGTCATTAGTTATACCTGAGTACTCTTCAATGTGATCTTTGAAAATTACTTGCAGCGATTTCTTTCAAGCCAAGGCCGAAATAGGTCCCCATTCACGAAGCAAAAAAGAACCATTTTTTCACAAATTTAAATCCAAAATTCACAATTGTAGCAAGTCTACGTTTGACATTTTGTCTGCTTTATTTTTATTCCATGCAAAGTTTTTCTTCTAGACTCATGCAGACGTTTATATCAAAAGGCACATAGTATGTTCAATTTCAGTAAACAAATGTGATATTTAATCTTGATGTTTCGATGTTTCCCTGTCGGTCCCTGAGACTTTGAGCCATCAGGAGTGGAATGTACATAGTTTTGTTAAAACAAATGTGGCGTGTCGTGGGAAAACCGGGCTTAATGCATGTGCGTAAAGTGTCGTCCTGGATTAGCCTGTGCAGTCCACACGGACTGCACAGGCTAATCCGGAACGACACTTTCCGCTTTTATGGTATTTTCTGTTTCAAGGAAGTCTCTTCTAAACATAAATCCATTATATGCCTAAGTGCCGTCCCGGATTAGCCTGCGCGGACTGCACAGGCTAATCCGGGACGACACTTTATGCTCATTCATTAAAACCGGTTTTCCACGACGCCCCTCAAATCTGTTTGCACAACTATGTGCAAATAAATAATAGTAAATCTTATATGGTGTATGGCCCATGTTTCATCTGATGCACATTTCTAATGAAAATTTAAAACATTTCTCAAAGCCTACATGGTGTACACTGACCACATAGAGTACATGAACCAGAGTAATGTTTTAGTGGAAGCCGTAGATATAAGATAATTGTATATGTAAAGTACTGTACTAAGATGTTATTTAAAGATCATGTTGTATGCTGATCCAAAAACAGTTCCTTTTCTCTTTCAGTTTAGCCAGAATGAAAAGATGAAAAAGGCGCTTTTTGAAACACATCCAAAAATTCTTGTTGAAGCAAGTCCGTACGATAAAATCTGGGGCATAGGGCTATATTCAGATGAACTTGATGCTTTGGATAAAAGCACATGGAAAGGACTGAACCTACTAGGCTACATTCTTACTGAGGTCCGAGATGAGTTGATGTGTAATGAGGGCTTAATAGGCCCAGACGAGAAACAGGTAAAATATTTAATATAAAAAGGTTAAAATTATTACTGTTTCACATTAAAGGGACTCTGTCTACAAAATAGGCCTCAAAAGGGCAGTAATTATATTGTAAAAAAATATGAAATTTTAATATTTAGATATTAATATTGCAATAAAATGAAGGTAAAAGTAATTGGAAAAAGCTTACACAAATTCTGAGAAAAAGCAAATCACTTACTTAATTGACGTAGTTCTTTTAACATACTGTGTTTGTGAATTTAAAAATTCTATGAATAAATGTGTATGTCATTAGTTGAATAAAAAGACTAACATGGAAGGCATTCTGAGGTGTGAAATCTTTGTGATACTGGTATTAAGTTTATTTATAGTGTGGCCTGTCTGCTCAATAAAAAGTGATGCTTTGCAATTTGTTTTTGTTATTTAGTATTTTTAATATTTGCATTATTCAGAATTATCTAGAAAAAATGAAAAAGGAATACTGTGAAGAACTGAATTATACTTCATCATCACAGACAGAGATGTATGTAACCGTCAGTAACACTGAAGTAGGTACCCATCAGGAAGTTGGCAACATGGGAGCTGATGTAACCGTGAGTGGTACAAGAGACCAGGAAGCTGGGGATTCAGGTGGACTTAACCTAGAAATTGGTGCGGGTGGTGGCATACAGCATAAATCTGTAGAAAATATTGATAAAAGTCATGCATCTAATGACCCTAGTGGCACCAAGGATGTCGACCAAGCAGTTGTTTTGCATAAAAATGTAGCAAATGAATCAATAAAGGACATGAAAAAGGATGAACCAGTGAAAATTATAACTGATGGACGTTGTTCCAGTACTAAAAAACATGCTCTTGTACATAGTTATGGGGGTAAGCATGATAAACATGGTCAAACATCTGACAGTTCACATATGCACCTGGAAAAGCATTCAATAGCAGGAAAGCAGCCAGCACCGCATGTGAATATGGTCGGTTATGGCTTTGGAGATGAAAGTTCAGAACATGTTCCAAAACCTAGAGCACCTGACAAAGGTTATAAAGCCAAATTTAATGAAAAATCTTCATCGTCATTTGTTACAGCGAGTTCAAACATGATGAAGAAACAAAAACAGGAAACAAAATCAAGCAACAATTCTTTTGATAGAGTAGTTGTTCCCTCTACTGCAAGTAAGAAATATGACGAAGAGTTTCCTGATCTCAGTGGATCCAAAGCACAGCACAAAGTAGAGCCCTGTGGTAAAATGAATAAGAAACGTAAGCAGAAAAAGAAGTCACATTTTTCCTGCGGGGATCACGAAAGTCTAGAAGAGAGTATTGAGCTAACGAAGTACACACAAGTAGATACTTCACTGGACAGTCAACACAGTTGTAACACAAGTAAAAGTTCAGTCCATGCTAATGCTACTTTCGAAGAGTCTGGTAAAACACAGATAAATGAGGAAGATCAGCAAAGCAACATGGAAGCAAGTGGAACAGATGGTGGATGTATGAACCAACATGATTTAGAAGCCAAAGGTTCTGAGCCTGAGATGGTGATATGCGATAAGGAGGAGAATGGTGCAAGCAACACAAGCATCAAAAGCAACAACAGTGAGAAACATCAGTTTGAACAAGAGAGAGGGCACGTGTTTTCATCAGATAATAATAATGCAACTGGAAGTGTGATTAGTGAAGGACTTAAAGTAGAATCACTAGATAATGTTGAGATCAGTAAAGAAGATCCCGGTGATAAATCTGATTCAGAAAATACTGGTGTTGAACATGAAAATAAAAGAAATTATTTGTTGAATGCATTCCAGTTTGAGCCAAGTCAAACGGATGTTAGTGATGATGGAGCAACATGCGTTCAATCCTCAGAGAATTACCCAGTTGAAGCAGAAAAATCTGTTGATAATATGGGAACAAAACCAAAAATGGCAAAACAATTACCAAAGCATGAGCCAAGTGATAAATATAGCAAGGCTAAATCTGGCAAGAATGTACCAAAAGTGTATCCTGGTACAGCAAAGAAAATTACTGAATCAAACATCAAGAAAATGAAGAAGAAGTAGGAAGAAAAAATGTCAAAACTGCTTCTTATTGACAGTGTTTTAGTGTAACAGCAAAACCAACCTAACTCTCAGATTTCATTTCTCCCAAGTTTGGCAGACAAGGTCTTGAATCAAGGGTGAATATATTTACCTTATGTGTGTACATGTAAGTATTTATTAAAATATCTTTATTGTTATTTGTGATAACACACGACTAGATATAGATTTACTTCATTGACACTGTCTTGTTTTCTTTGTTGATTGTTATGCACAGTAATATAAACTTATGTTTTAGTTGACTTTTTAGTTTGTTTTCTCGTACAAACTTTTTATTTGATTAACTGATAAGTATCTGGATAGTCTAGCACTTTGTTCCATGTTAATTGTGTTCTGGTGTAACATACAAACCAACCTAATTCACATTAAGTTTTTATTTCTCCAAAGTTAGAACGAAACCAGGGTGAATATGATTGTTTTAATTATACGTGTACATGTATGTGTAAAGAAGTGCTACTATTAGTGTTTATTTGTTTGGTGATTCTGAATTACAGTACAACCTGTGTTTTAATTATGCCCCCCTTCGAAGAAGTGGGGGGTATCTTGCTTTGCAACTGTCCGTCCGTCCGTCGGTCGGTAGGTCTGTCCGTAGACCATTTCGTTTCCGCACGATATCTTGAGAACGCTTTGACCTACGATCATGAAAGTTGGTACGCTGGTTACTTGGGAGAAAAGGAAGAACCCTATAAAATTTGAGGTCAACAGGTCAAAGGTCAAGGTCACCGTTGCTAAAAATAGAAAAACGGTTTCCCCTCAATAACTTGAGAACGCATTGAGATATTTTAATGAAACTGTATACATAGATACCTTACATCAAGACCTCGCTTGGGATTGCATATGGGGTGGGTGTGGGCAAGGTCAAGGTCACCGTTACTAAAAATAGAAAAACGGTTTCCGCTCAATAACTTGAGAACGCATCGAGATATTTTAATGAAACTACATACATAGATACTAGGGATGGGACCGAATACTGAAATCAATATTCGAATATTCGTTTTAAGTATTCGAATATATTCGAATTTTCGTTTTGTAAGTACTACTATATACTACTATATACGGCACTCTGTCCAAATATTTACCTATCCGAAATATGTATACCACTTGTACGTAGTTGTTTTACCTTGTTTCAGTTGTAAATGAGCGATATAACTTAGTGAGTGTTAGGCAAATATAAAGAAATGTAAGACACTTTTAAATGTATTGTTAATTAATTTATTAATCGTTCCGTTTTTTTTTCATAACCATGAAGCTTCTATCTGCTGAGCAGATTACACGTTGCCTGTGTTTTGTCTAATGACCGCGTAAAGTACTTCCAAGCATGTGATGGTGGCATTGTTCATTAATGAAGACTCTTGTATAATATACGGTGTTGATATAATGGAGAATAATTTACAAGTGACGTATGTTAAGATTGACCAAATCATGCTAATTTTGTTCAAGAAATTGATTGGCTGATAATGGATTCTTTTTGATTGGTTTACTTAGAGGTAATTGTAATTTACTGTTAACAAGTTAACCGTATAGATGTCACTTAAGGATAATACACAACAATGTACGCCTTGTGCAAATTGTGAAACCATTATCACAACATGGCCCAGTTTTGTTATTTGCGGATACAATGTGTCATAATCGCGCCTCCTACAAACCGTTAATTCGCGGCCCCTGTAAAGACGTGGCCCCCCTGCCGATTATCAATTGTTAATTGGACATGTTTGGCATGTGTTGTAAAAACCTTACACTGCCCCCGCCCACCTGCTAGGCATGAAATACGACTGGAATTCATGTTAACTTTGCAATCAAACTGGGAAAAAACAAGATTTTTTAAAAAGAAATATTGTTTTTTAAATAAATTTGAAAATCGAATATTCATATTCGTTTTTTTATATTCGATTATTAACCAATATTCGAATATTCGGTCCCATCCCTGATAGATACCTTATATTGAGACCTCGCTTGGGATTGCATATGGGTTTGGTGGGGTCAAGGTCACCATTACTAGAAATAGAAAAACGGTCTCCGCTCAATAACTTGAGAACGCATCGAGATATTTTAATGAAAGTTCGTACATAGATACCTTATATGCAGACCTCACTTGGGATTGCATATGGGGCACGTGGGGTCAAGGTCACCGTTACTAAAAATAGAAAAAACGGTTTCAGCACAATAACTTGAGAACGCATCGAGATATTTTAATGAAACCTCGTACATATATACCTTATATCGAGACCTTGCTTGGGATTGCATATGGGGTGGGTTGGGTCAAGGTCACGGTTGCTAAAAATAGAAAAACGGCTTCCGCTCAATAACTTGAGAACGCATCGAGATATTTTAATGAAAGTTCATACATATATACCTTATATTGAGACCTCTCTTGGGATTTCATATGAAGTGGGTGAGGTCAAGGTCAAAGTCATCATTACTAAAATAGAAAAACGTATATCGAGACCTCGCTTGGGCTTGCATATTAAATTTTTTTCTTAACAATTGCACATATTCACAACTTGGCTGCAAGTCGGGGGGGCATACATGTTTTACAAACATCTCTTGTTTTGTTTGTTATTAACATTTTATAGCATCAGATTACCGATTTTGGGAGGATTTTACATATCGCAATTAAGTTGTTTTTTGGTTTCATAAACAAAGGTATTAAACCTTTTGTAAGGTTTTGTGCGTGTTGATTTGCTGAAGAAAACTGGATGCCACAGAATGACCTACAATTTAAATAAATGTTACTAAAGTATACGCAGGGGTTTGGTGATATTCGCTTAAACAAAGTAATCAAAACAACGCCAGTTTTGTTGGGAAAGGACTATATTTAGCTTGATTTTTCAAAGAAAAGGCAAGCAGTTCTACTCGCCCTAGCGTCTGCATCGGCATTGTCGTAGGTGTTTAGGTTAGGTTAAGTTTTTCAGTAAGCTAATTTTTTCAGGAACGGCTTGGGGAATTTCGTTAAAACGTAACAAATTAATTTCCCATACTAAAATGAACCTATAGGCCAATTTTGATACATCTAGTTTGAAATTTATCAAAATTATGGGCCTTTTTACACTTAAAAATTTTACATTCCCGCGGGTGGGGTGGCGGCGTCAACTTTTGATTTCTACTCTCTTACTCGAGAATGAACTTTGAAGGTCAAGGTCACTGTAACTCAAAATAGAAAAAAAAGTTTATGCTCAAAAACTCTTGAACAAATTGAAATATTATAATGAAACTCAATTTTATAGATACCATATAGCAAGACATTGCAAGAGATTGCATATAGGGTTGTTTTGAAAATTAGAGAAATGCTTTCCACTCGTTAACTCTAGAACGAAATTAACTTTGTTTAATTGGCCTCTACTGTCTAAAAAGTTTGTTCGAGAAAAATGCCAGTAAGTACAAGAAAAATTGAAAGCGCTGTCCTCCGACAGCTTTTGTTAGTTAACATAATGTTTGTTGTAACAGAATATTTGGTCCTCGAAACGGAAACACGGCTTAACAATTATTAATGTTCTACAATATCGGTTGATAGTCCCCTTCCGGTGTTCCACCGAAAGGGAGTAGATGTTTGCCCTCCGTCCGTCCGTCAGTCTGTCCATCAGTCTCCAAAAACTGGATCCTTCGGTAACTCAAAAAGTACTGAAGATATTTTCATGAAACTTGGTATCCATATACATATAAATGGAAATTTGAGAATTATGCCAGACCTTGTCTTTTTCATCAGAGGTCAAAGGTCATGTGGCTTTTACTAAAAAACTTTATACCGTGAAAAACTCGAACAGTATATAAGATATGATAATGAAATTTGATTTGCAGATTAAGAGTGCACGACCTTTTATTTTTCATCAGAGGTCAAAGATCATGTGACTTTTAGTAAAAAACTTAATACTGTAAATTAATAACTCGAACAGTATATAAGATATGATAATGAAACTTGGTTTACAGATTAAGGGTGATAACATGATTATGCACAACCTTTTATTTTTCAACAGAAGATATTTTCATAAAACTTTATATAAACATACAGAGCAATGTGAGGTTTGGCACATTTTTTTTCACCAGAGGTCAAAGGTTGGGTCGGTGTTACTAAAAATAGAAAAAAACACTTAATGCTGCAGAAACTCAAGAAATAAACGAGATTTGAACATTAAACTTTATGTACAGATAAAGGGCGATATAACTCCATTTATACTATTTTGGCACAAATTATTGTTAGGGGTTTTCACCCGTAGTGGACTCGTATTGTTTGCAATACAGTCATAGTTTTGTTTCAACAGTACCAGCATGAAAACAGTTTATGATCTTTTTTCAAACTTTATGAGTGATCATTCATGGTCATTCATGAACTTGCTGCAAATGACTGCTTCTTTTGTTTCTGCTTTTTGTTTACATTTGTGTAAATGCTTCTGGAAATTTATTTCATTTATAAATTGTAAGTAGATTATCAAGTTTTTAAATGTTGAATATAATGCGTATTGTTTACATTTGTGTAAATGCTTCTGGAAATTTATTTCATTTATAAATTGTAAGCAGATTATCAAGTTTTTAAATGTTCAATATAATGCGTATTGTTTACATTTATGTAAATGCTTCTGGAAATTTATTTCATGTATAAATTAATACCAGATTATCAAGTTTTTAAATGTTCAATATAATTTTCATGCTATGTATATAATGTAACTGTAAATGTTTTATCATTGGAACATATAAATTATTAAAAGTACATAATCTTACATGACTATGTAATACGAATTTTTATTATGGAAATTTGCTGCATGAATGGACAGTATCATATTAAAAGTCAACTGTATGTCTTTATATTAGTTGACAATCAAAGAATAATGCTGGACTGTGCAGATGTTTTTAAGTAAAATCAATGTGAATTTGTACCTTTTATATTATTGCATTGTATTTGTATTGATGATAATTATATGCATTGCTTTGTTTGTTCAGTTGACAGTTTTGTGATGTATATTGCTTTCTATGATAATTACATATTCTTTCTGTATTGTATGTATATTTCGGCATTATGTTAGTGATAACAGAAATCATACTAATATAACCTTTTAAAGGTATGTTACTCTGAATTTCTGCATGCACCATGTGATAAATGGCTGCCTGAATCTATATTTTGACTTTCAATGTGCTTGTAGACATACTTTTGTCTGTATAGCAGCAGTTTTGGCAATATGTGAAATTAAATTAATGGAATTGTGTTGGCATTGTTAATTTTAGTTTTGAAGAAACAATGAAAAGCTGGTATGTCTTTAGAGTAATTATCAATAAAACTAAATCTGATTGTAAATATAAAGAGGCGTGTCGTGGGAAATCCAGGCTTAGTGCATGTGCGTAAAGTGTCGTCCCGGATTAGCCTCAGCAGTCCGCACAGGCTAATCTGGGATGGCACTGTCCACCTACAGTGGATTTATGTTTAGAAGAGACTTCATTGAAACAGAAAATAATAAAGAAGCAGAAAGTGCCGTCCTGGATTAGCCTGTGCAGACTGCACAGACTAATACGGGACGACAGTTGATGCACATTCATTAGGCCCTTGACAATAGCTGAACTTACATAGTATGTTGTCTTGGCAGATTTATTTGTGTCCACAATGTGAACTTAGTAGAGGGATTGTATGAAAAATCATAACATAAAACTATCCATTTATTTAAAGAAAATCATGTCAGTATAGTTCCTAATATAATTAGAATAAATGTTCAGAATAACTTATGTTCAGAAGTGGGAAATTTAAAACTACATGTAAAATATTTTTTACTCCGCAGCAAAAGATTATAGCACATGTATATACGCCGTCTATAAAGTCAGACGGATTGTTGGAGCATGTGCGGTTCTTATTTTCTAATTCAAAACCAAATGCAGCCGTTGCTGTAGGAGAAGTCTGTATCGACAGCATATTTATGTATAAATAAATCTATACAAATCAGACAGTCCCTCTTTAATTGGTATTTTTATGATGAAAAGTACTTCAGATGGAAATGTCAAGTAAACTAATTGTATTCATATATATTAATATGAGGTGCGTCGTGGGAAAACTGGTCTTAATGCATGTGCGTAAAGTGTCGTCCTGGATTAGCCTGTGCAGTCCGCTCAGGCTAATCCAGGACGGCACTTTCCGCTTTTATGGTATTTTCTGTTTCAAGGAAGTCTCTTCTAAACATAAATCCACTGTAGGCGGAAAGTGCCGTCCTGGATTAGCCTGTGCGGACTGCACAGGCTAATCCAGGACGACACTTGACGCACATGCATTAAGACCGGTTTTCCCACGACGCGCCTCATATATTTTAAAAACTTTTTCAGCTGGCTTCAAGTCATATACTTCATTTTTAACTTCTTAGCCATCCCTTCATTATGGTAGTGATATACAACATGCTATTTACTTGACATTTTACTTGATGACCAACAGTATATATCATAAAAACTGACACTGACCTTTATGCATGAAAATAGTATTATTATAAAACAATAATGAAACAACATTATAAGTTTCCATTTAAAAATCGTGTTAATTCGATACATGTGACTGAATAGCCCCAGAGTCAATGTGAAATTAAATACTTAAAGTGTTAATTAAAATATGCTAATAGGGTTCACTAGTGTCGAGTCAAGTTCTACTTGTGTTAGGAAACAATCATTTCTGTTTATGTCTAAACATTTTACAGTGGATTCACAATTATGTCCATTATTCATAATTATCACAATGAAAATATCAGTTTATTTGATATAAATAAAACCTAGCTTCCCAGTTCCTGCAGAAATACCACTGCTTATAACAGAATGTGGGCGGGTTGCAATCTACATGTAAATCTGTAACAGTTTTAGAAATACATGTACTTTCTCTTTGGCTTTATCTATTGTTTGTGATCACTAAAAGGCGTTTGGGGAAAAAGGTAAACATACAGTAGTGTAAGTTGTGGTGGTGAATATTTTGTTTTTGTTTTAAATGAATACATATTAGGCGTGTCGTGGGAAAACCTGGCTTAATGCATGTGCGTAGTGTCGGCCTGGATTAGCCTGTGCAGTCCTGTGGATTACCAGGACGGTATTTTCTGCCTACAGTGGATTTATGTTTAGAAAAACTTCCTTGAAACAGAAAATACCATAAAAGCGGAAAGTATCGCCCTGATTAGCCTGTGCGGACTGCACATGCTAATCCAGGACGACACTTTACGCACACACATTAAGCCCGGGTTTCCCAAGCCGCGCCGCAAATATGTATTATCTATTTTACATACAATGTATTATTTTTACATGTACATACAAATGTAGTTGTTATACTTGAATGTTAATATACTTTATATACAAGTAAAAACATTGATGCATGAGTGTGAAGAATGTTTACTTATGAAGCATTTAGTTCAAGCAGACTTGGTCACATACTTTTTGGTTAAGGAATTGGATTTTCATTTATTGCATTTAGAAAAAAAACACACAATAATTATGCAATCCAGAAATTAATAAGTGGTAGTACTGTGGCTCAAACAAGTGACCTCAAAATTTGACTGTTGGTTACATTGCT
This sequence comes from Congeria kusceri, assembly GCA_027627225.1. NCBI lineage: Eukaryota > Metazoa > Mollusca > Bivalvia > Myida > Dreissenidae > Congeria > Congeria kusceri. Next base: position 16,194,741 of record CM051032.1, read on the forward strand.
GCCTACTGTTATAAAATCTTACAACACTGTCATCCGGAGTTTGATACCCACTCTGTTTTTTTTTTCAAGTATTTGTCTTTATTGGTTTTATAAAAATTCTGATAATGTAGAAAATTATTCATGTTATTTATTGTACACGCCTTTGTATAGGTCATTACTACATTAAAATTGCATATCACTTTTTCGTTGACATAGTCCCTTTGAAGTAAATTGTAATTGTTGTGACCTTGAAATACATTATTTTACCATAAGTAGCTTATAGATGTATTCCAGTTATATTTTCTATGTTACAGTAATAAGCAATTTTTTACATGTATTGTGTGGAGGATTAATGATTATGTAAATGTGCATTGTTTTCAGCAATTTGCATTATGTATGTTGTTGTACAGTTTATGCCATTTTGGCTGTTTGAGCTCACCTGAAAGTGTGCAAGGGTGAGTTATGGTGGTCTGTCACCGTCCGTCATCAGCAATTTACTTCATGCATCTCTGAAACTGCTTGGTGGATTTTAACCAAAACTAAAAGGAAAGTTGCTGGGATGGTCCTTTACCAAATTCCTTCAATTCAATGGGATATATAGAAATCCCTAGTTGCCATGACAACAAAAGGGGTAAAAAATATGTATCTTTTAATAATTCACTAAATAATTTAACAGAAGTACACCCTGGGCGACCTACCATTTGTTCAAATCATTTTGATTTGTTATTAAACATGGTCATCAGGAGGGCATGGCAGTTTTCTTTGTGACTTTATTGAACAAACGAAAATCTTGATGTCAGAAACTAAGAGACCAATTTTAAACATAATTGTAAATAATTTTGATTCATTATAATACAAGACCACAAGGGCCTGCGGCTGTTGCCCTTGTATGGTTTTATTGAAAACGTTGAAAATGTTTTTGTCTGGAACTAAAAGACCAATTTCAAAAATATTTCACATCAATGTTTCTTGGCTGATATTTACCATATTCGTTCACAATTTTTTTGACAAACGTGACTGGCAGATGGCGGTTCGGCTTAAATCCTTATATGTCTTTTTTGAAAATATTTTCTGAAAACTACTTTGAGACCAATTTCCAAAAAATACTTCACAAAAATCTTCCCTGGGTGACCTTGTAGGTTAGTGGTCCACTCGAAAGTATGTCGGGATATGTCACTGCCACATTACTTAGTTGAGCGACCGCTTGTGTTCCCTGTTTAATTCTGCTAAAAATATTTATCCAAGGAAATGTTGAGATGGCTTTTATTTAATAATTTATTTATCCAAGGAAATGTTTAGATGGCTTTTATTTAATCATTTAAAAACCATTCCCTTTCCATTTGTTTTTGTTGATCTAATGCCAGGCCCCATATACAGTCGAAACGTGATATAAGGAATCCCGTCATTACATGATATATTTAACTACAAAAAGATGTGATACTACGAAAGATGCGTTACTACGAACAAAATTTCCAGTCCTGTCATAATGTTTGTATTGAAATGTTAATGCGATATTACTAATCATATTTTCATGGAGACTTTCGCACCTATGCCCACTCGGACACCTAGGCAGTTTATTTGCACCGTGGACAAAGATAGTTATTAACAAATTCAGTAACCATTTTAAGACACTGCAGTGTTATTTTTAAATTATTAACTGAAAGATCAGTTGATCTTGATCTTATAGTACAACTGTTTTGTTTGAATTGTTGTGAGGTTTTTATTAAAATCTTTGTATCAGATTACAAATGTACGGTAAATGAGTTCATAATTATCTATGATATATATTTGACCAACAATAAAATTTGATTCATTGTTTTAGTGAATGCCATTTTTGAGCTTGATCCTGAAATATATGGCTCAGACTCAACTTTTTTGTGAACATGTGACCAGAAGACTGGTAACTGTTTCTGAATTTAAACCTTAATAATTATATTGAAAAAATATTTCTTAATACGCCTGTAGGTGAAAATATACAAGTGCATATGTATCACTTGTTGTGTTGCACCGTTTTGAGTAATATATGTACCGGTATATACAAACATTAATATATTATGCGACAAACATATACTGCTTACTGAATAGAATCAATGTAATCAAATAATAAGCAAGAGAAAAGTTGAGCTTTTGTCATTTTTTTTTTCAGAAATACAACCCGAAGATTGCAGTCAGCATATTGCACTTACAGCAACATAACATAAGAAGCAACATCATATTAACTTGTCCAACATGTAAGGTGATAACAATTTGTGTATTTTAAAAAGAAACAAAACAATAGCACTTGTATAAGCAGTCATAACAATGCAAAACACAGATTTTGAGTGATTTTTATTTTTCAGTGATATATCTTAAAGTTTATAGACCCATTTCTAAACAAAAGATGTTTGTAAAAGATGTATGCCCCCCGACTTGCAGCCTTTGTTAATTACAGAAGTGTACGGTTTCTGAAAAAACTAAGCTGAGACATGTTAACCATTACCTTGATAGGAGTCGTCTTCTCTGCAAGAGCATTCTTTCTATCAAATTTGACGACTCGTCCCAAGTGTACAGTAATTATCACTATGTTATAGGTCATCTACTCAAACTGACCATTGTACCTATATAGATTGAGGACCATGTACCAATGGTTCATCTGTTATTAAGTGGAAATGTTTTTTTACAAGCCCCTGTGACCTTGACCTTTGATCTCTTGATCTCAAAATCGATAGGGGTCTTCCTTCCCTCAAGACTAACCAGCATACTAATTTATATGATCCTAGATTAAAGCGTTCTCTAGATATTGTGTGGAAACTGTTTTAATGTTACAAGCCCCTGTGGCCTTGATCTCTGACTGGTTGACCTCAAAATCGATAGGCGTCTTCCTTTCATCCAAAGTAACCAGCATACCAACTTAAATGATCGTAGGTCAAAGCGTTCTCTAGATATCATGCGGAAACGAAATGGTCTACGCAAAGACCGACCATCTGACCGACCGACAGACAGGTGCAAAGCAATATACCCCGACTTCTTTGAAGGGGGGCATAAATCTAATTAACAACAACAAGAAACTGATCCAGTTTATACTAATTTGTCAGGATGACTTTCCAAAAGAGAACATCCATATATAGGGCTAGTTGTATAAAATATTTCATCTTTGGAAATTTTTTTTTCCATACATTTAAAGAATATGACACAATATAATATGTTTTATAACTTGCCTAACTTAAATTTTTTTCTGGTACAATTTCCAAGAACACTGCAAACTGCTGCTGAAATTTTAACCTACAACAACTTGCAGTACCAACTCAACGGAAATACGCCATTTTCTCTGATAATGTCCCATTTCTATAGCTGGACAAAATATCTACACTACCGGTAGATCTAATTAAATGTTGAACTGCAACATATTTTACAACAGTTATTTTTGCACAGCTATATGGATTTATAACTGACTCGTAACTAAAATCTGTGATAAAAATAATTCTTAGCACGCGGATCTAGACAAGACCCTTAAAGAGGTTACCATTAACTTATGTAAAAAAGGGGTTCTTTTTACTATCCAATGATGGCTGGAAGAAAATTGTACAAAGGAATTTATGAATTTGAGCATGCTGAGAATTCAGTTCACATTTAAATTGTTAAATAAAACATCTAAATATTGTTCTTATTCTGTAGTCCAATGCCCTCACATTCTATCACAGTCTGACCAGCAGAGATCTTGTTGACAGTGAATTTGGCCTGAAATAAAATAACGAAATGTATGGAATTACGTGTACAGACTGCAATCATCAAAGATTTCCAAAAAATGAATTCCTGTTTTGTTTTTTTTTTTGTTTTTTTTTACAGTTTAATAGGCTAAAATTGAGGTAACAAAAGTATGTAAAGGTGATATATTTTTGTATACATGTATAAAGAAACATAATTCACCTTAGCAAAATTGCTAAAATGCCTCATTATTGATTTGTTTAGGTATGCTAATAAGATCAAAAGAACAAATTAAACCATGTTCAAATATTGATGTATTGATAAAATATAAAACACTACAAACATGTGTAACAGTGTAACGCTGTCAAGGTGAAATAATGATAACAAAATGTGTTAGCACTTTATAATAATTTATATGCGTTATGAAATTTAAAGTCCAAGTGAAATATTTGTAATGCAAGAAAAATGAGTATGTAAGGTTATTGGTTTGTGGTAATGATTACAAAGAACAAATCAAGATGACAAACAGCTTATTCATTGTTTGGCTGTTACGTAATAAAACTGCCAATTCAGTGTATTTGTGTGGTCTAATAAGTGATACTTTATCAGATGCCCAGAGGGGTATGACTTAACAGTGGAAGCACATGAGAACCCACGGAACCTTCTGAAACGAGCCAAAACACACAAAACCCCGAAGAAACCTCACCCTAACCGAAGACAACCATTGACAACCAAGCAAAGAAACCTCACCCTAACCTAAGACAACCAAGCAAAGAAACCTCACCCTAACCTAAGACAACGATTGACAACCAAGCAAAGAAACCTCACCCTAACCTAAGACAACGATTGACAACCAAGCAAAGAAACCTCACCCTAACCTCAGACAACGATTGACAACCAAGCAAAGAAACCTCACCCTAACCTAAGACTACGATTGAAAACCAAGCAAAGAAACCTCACCCTAACCTAAGACAACGATTGACAACCAAGCAAAGAAACCTCACCCTAACCTAAGACGATTGAAAACCAAGCAAAGAAACTCACCCTAACCTAAGACAACGATTGACAACCAAGCAAAGAAACCTCACCCTAACCTAAGACAACCATTGAAAACCAAGCAAAGAAACCTCACCCTAACCTAAGACAACCATTGACAACCAAGCAAAGAAACCTCACCCTAACCTAAGACAACGATTGAAAACCAAGCAAAGAAACCTCACCCTAACCTAAGACAACCATTGAAAACCAAGGACAGCTATTGCTGAGACAACAGTGTTAATGCTCGAAAATCCATGTAAACCTACTACAACCAGCAGAAACACAAGAGATCTCAAAGAAATACATGTATGGGTTTTCATAGGTTTTCAGTGTTTAGTTATGGTTTTTGTATGTTTTTATTAATTTAAGGTTTCAATGGGTTTAATAGGTTTGCGCTGTTATAATGATCAGACTGGTGCCCAAGTACCTGTGTGAGTTGTTTAGCGACATGGATGGCCGTCTCAGTGTGTAGTGTAACCGGACCACAGCGTATAGACGACTTCCCATTGGCCAGAGCCATCAGTATGATCAGCTGGAAACACAAATATATCTGGGTTACATTAACTACATGTATGTCAATGGTTTAAAAAATAAATAAATATAATCCGGCACACATTCCCAAAATATAAGTTAAAAAGCATATGAATTTAATTGACAAAATCAATTTGGACCTTCGTTGGCTAAACTGATGTTTTAGATCAATATAAAATCATTATCAAACTAAATAAATACTAGTGGAACATGTATGCAGCAATTTTTGATCTCTTGTGGAGTAAAACTAGTTCTCACACTGTAACGTGACCACAGAATGAGAGTAGTTTTTACACACTGTAATGTGACCACAGAATGAGAGTAGTTTTTACACACTGTAACGTGACCACAGAATGAGAGTAGTTTTTATGCACACTGTAACGTGACCACAGAATGAGAGTAGTTTTTACACACACTGTAACGTGACCACAGAATGAGAGTAGTTTTTACACACACTGTAACGTGACCACAGAATGAGAGTAGTTTTTACACACTGTAATGTGACCACAGAATGAGAGTAGTTTTTACACACTGTAATGTGACCACAGAATGAGAGTAGTTTTTACACACACTGTAACGTGACCACAGAATGAGAGTAGTTTTTACACACTGTAACGTGACCACAGAATGAGAGTAGTTTTTACACACACTGTAACGTGACCACAGAATGAGAGTAGTTTTTATGCACACTGTAACGTGACCACAGAATGAGAGTAGTTTTTACACACTGTAACGTGACCACAGAATGAGAGTAGTTTTTATGCACACTGTAACGTGACCACAGAATGAGAGTAGTTTTTACACACTGTAATGTGACCACAGAATGAGAGTAGTTTTTACACACACTGTAACGTGACCACAGAATGAGAGTAGTTTTTACACACACTGTAACGTGACCACAGAATGAGAGTAGGTTTTACATAACAAACTGGAAGGTGGCTGGTTTATATTGACAAGTGTGCTTCAAAATGTTACAAACCTTACAAGACAATATAGCACGGTTTATCCATAGATACCCTATACATATGTGGCACTTCGTGAGAAAACCGGTCTTAATGCATGTGCGTTAAGTGTCGTCCTGGATTAGCCTGTGCAGTCCGCACAGGCTAATCCAAGACGGCACTTTCCGCTTGTATGGTATTTTCTGTTTCAAGGAAGTCTCTTCTAAACATAAATCCACTGTAGGCGGAAAGTGTCGTCCCGGATTAGCCTGTGCAGACGACACTTTACGCACATGCATTAAGACCGGTTTTCTCACAACGCGCCACATATTGTGTCTAATAACTGATTACAAAACTTCTACACAATTTTTTTAGAACACTGTCATAATGTATGAGCTACAAATAATAACTTGATAATATTTGGGTACAGAAAGGTTAATTCACCCTAGAAATAACATCTTAAATTGAGGAAGACTTTAATGATGCAAGATACTGTTTCAGTCATTGTATTTGCACCTAATTATTATGGTAATGTCTACATGTACCAGTATGTAAGTGTTATATGCAGCTTTAAGAGCCAAGGGCTACTATGATCTTACATGTCTCATTTCGATTTGTTTTTGAAAAAGAGGCACACATTTTTACATTTTCTATATTAAAAAAATGCAAAATTTAACAAAATCGAATAAACTCTAGGTTGTTGTTTTGTTCTGGTCAACATGGTTACCTGATCCTGCAGGAAGTCGTCCACACAGCCCCCATGGCAGAGCTGGTTGAGCAACATCTCCCCCACCTCCCTGCCAACCACATGTGCGGGGACACCTTGAATGAGAGGCATACTTTTGTAGCTGTTTGTTACTGGTTACATATATTGTCTGTATACATGTATATGTATATACATGTACCTGCACAGTGGGGTATTTTCAAGAACCTACATAGTATTTTAAATTGTAAAAACAAAGAAAAACAAAGACAAGTGTATAATGCATGAAACTGAAATCACCTAAACTAATAGCAGACATGGCTATTTGAAAACAAGGCTATGACAGTACTGCAAGCAATAAAAGATTTCCCTACTGGTGAAAATCCGTATCAATAATTTGTGTCAGATAGATAGTACATTTGGAGTAGTTTTGATACACACGATAACTTCAACGTATTGACTGAACAGTGCTATGCAACACAGAAAATAAGCAACTTCCATAATTATTTGAAAGCAATATATTTGAAACAAAAAAATTGACTATACTTTTGACATATTGACAATAAATTCAACAGTTTTTGTGAATGATACATGTAGGTATTTATATACAACTCTTAATCAAAACATCACTGCCAAATAAGCGAGACTTTTCTATGTTAAGGAACATTGACCCGACCTTTGGTGAACAAAAATGTCATGCATAAACCTCAAATTGCCCTTTATGTGTATACAGTCACATGAAAATATCTTGATTACTTTTCGAGTTATAACAGTATTAAGTTTTTTTCTATTTTTAGCAACAGGCACCTGACCTTTGACCTCTGGTGATATATAAAATGTTGTGTATAATTCTCACACTGCCGTTTAGATGTATACCAAGCTTCATGAAAATATCTTCAGTACTTTTTGAGTTATCACAGGACCCAGTTTTTGCGGAGTACCGACTGACAGAAGAAAGGTCGGACCTAGGGCAAACCTATAGTCCTCACCATTGAAACACTGGTAATGGACTCCTAAACTTAAGACAATGGGTCATGTATACTACTCCAATGGTACTTGATGAAACCAAATGGAGTGACACAATTTGTCAGCTCACTGGCTAAACATATCAAAATAGTTATGCCTCCAGCAAATGGCACATAAACCAGTAAGTTACCTAAGACTAAAATACTTAATGTTGTTACAACTTGCACATCTTTTTACCCAGTGCTGGTGCCATATGGTAAATTCTTCCAAACAATGACAACAATATACCTATGAAACAAACGCAACTCACCTTTTTTACCTAACATGGATGCCCCAAATATACACCCTTTGTCTGTTTCTGCACATACTCTGAAACATGATCATAGGACAACAATATTATAATGATGGACCATAATTTAAATAAAAAGCCACAGAACTTCCTTTTATTAACAGCAACTATCAGTTGGGCATTCTTTTTGGTACCGGTATGTTTTTTTCAATTGGTATAGACCAATTTTATGAGAATGCATTGAGTATAAATATACCAATTAACTGGTGGAACAGAAGTCTTACAACCACAGAATACAAAATTTCACAATGGCAACCGCCAGAGCAAGGCTTTGCATACATTAAACCACATGTATACATTACATAGCTCGGACACATTAACCTCACAAACTCTAGTATCACAATTATGTGCTTAAATTATTTCCTACCTTTATACTTGGCTTTGTTCATGCACTTGATCATTGATACCATAACTTCATTTCAGTGAAAATCTCTTACATCGATTAAACTCTAGTCCAGTAAAGTAACTAATATATTCATCATAACAGATTAAAACATTTTCATGTATTTTCAGTGTCAGGTTAAATGGTCTGGGGTGAGTTGCCCAAAACATTAACGGGCAATTAAGCTAACAGCTGTAAAATTTTGGATTGTTTTTATTTATGTTAACTAAACATTACAACTGTGAACTGCGAGTTTATGATATACAATATTTTATGCCTAATAATGTACAAAAAGTTTTATAAACACTTTGCTTGTAGAAAATTTCCTTCATTTAAATCTCATACTAACACGCTGTTAGCTTAATTGGCCGTTAAAGTTTGAGCAACTGGGCCCTGAGCTATACCACATGCATAACACACACATTATTTAACCGGCCAAACACCTACATTATGCCACAAGCGTTGCCTATACAGTTCTGTTCCTTGACTACGTTTATCTTGATTGGCACATCCCGGTAATCTAGTCGCAGGGTCCTCTCACAGCTCTGTACCATCTCGTGGCAGATCTGAAGCACAGAAAATCTGCTTAAACTTGAAGGTATGATCGGGGAAGACAGCTAGCGTTATCCATGTTCATTAATTGTAGAAGTTTTCCTGACCAAGCAGTTTACCTTTATCTGTAGTTTGCTAGATATTGGTTGTAATAATAGAATGTTACAGGTAGTTTATATTATTGCTATACATAATTATGCTTGGTATTGTAGCAAACTGAATATACATCGGTTTTACATGTAAATTGCGTTACAATGTCTTTGAAGTATCAACTTTTTATAACCTTGAACATGTATTTACATGTATTCTGATGTATGGTTCATTGTTTATATTTAAAATAATACAACTGCAATCAACATAACACGAAATACATAATGTTTGAAATGATTATGACTTATACTTAAGTAAATTTAACACTGCTTTATGAACATACTGCTTACAAAAAAGAAACTGTCAGACAACCCACCCTCACTGGGAGTATGCCCGCTACGAAAGCTCTCCCGTATATGCTTGTTACATTCCCGGGCTCCATCATGACAACGGGCGACAACTGTTTGACGGGATACACCGTCACAAACACCTCTCCACCACCCTTGGGATAGTACCCTCTGGAATACAATAGCATATCTCAAAGTGGAATCTGAGCCTTTGAACTGAATGAACTTGCAGAATTTAAAGGGACTTGTTCACAGATTTTTGTATTGTTGAAATATGTCATTAAACATCTTAACTGGACAAATTAAAGCATCTGAACTTAAGAGCTAAAGAATTGTAACAAGAAAGGCATAAATAAGAAAAAAAAGTTGCCTCTATTAATCTACGAACTCCGGATCAAAAGTCGGATGCCCTAACCAATGGGCCAGTCTGATTGATTTATATACATGTCCCTGTTTGATGCCCTAACCACTGGGCCAGTCTGACTGATTTATATACATGTCCCTGTTTGATGCCCTAACCACTGGGCCAGTCTGACTGATTTATATACATGTCCCTGTTTGATGCACTAACCACTGGGCCAGTCTGATTGATTTATATACATGTCCCTGTCTGATGCTCTGATGCACTAACCACTGGGCCAGTCTGAATGATTTATATACATGTCCCTGTCTGATGCACTAACCACTGGGCCAGTCTGATTGATTTATATACATGTCCGTGTCTGATGTGCTAACCAATGGGCCAGTCTGATTGATTTATATACATGTCCCTGTCTGATGCACTAACCACTGGGCCAGTCTGATTGATTTATATTCATGTCCCTGTCTGATGTGCTAACCAATGGGCCAGACTGATTGATTTATATTCATGTCCCTGTCTGATGCACTAACCACTGGGCCAGTCTGATTGATTTATATACATGTCCCTGTGTGATGCTCTGATGCACTAACCACTGGGCCAGTCTGATTGATTTATATACATGTCCCTGTCTGATGCACTAACCATTGGGCCAGTCTGATTGATTTATATGCACGTCCCTGTCTGATGCTCTGATGCACTAACCACTGGGCCAGTCTTATTGATTTATATACATGTCCCTGTTTGATGCAATAACGACTGGGCTAGTCTGATTGATTTATATGCACGTCCCTGTCTGATGCTCTGATGCACTAACCACTGGGCCAGTCTTATTGATTTATATACATGTCCCTGTTTGATGCACTAACGACTGGGCTAGTCTGACTGATTTATATACATGTCCGTGTCTGATGTGCTAACCAATGGGCCAGACTGATTGATTTATATTCATGTCCTTGTCTGATGCACTAACCACTGGGCCAGTCTGATTGATTTATATACATGTCCCTGTCTGATGCTCTGATGCACTAACCACTGGGCCAGTCTGATTGATTTATATACATGTCCCTGTCTGATGCACTAACCATTGGGCCAGTCTGATTGATTTATATGCACGTCCCTGTCTGATGCTCTGATGCACTAACCACTGGGCCAGTCTTATTGATTTATATACATGTCCCTGTTTGATGCAATAACGACTGGGCTAGTCTGATTGATTTATATGCACGTCCCTGTCTGATGCTCTGATGCGCTAACCACTGGGCCAGTCTTATTGATTTATATACATGTCCCTGTTTGATGCACTAACGACTGGGCTAGTCTGACTGATTTATATACATGTCCCTGTTTGATGCCATAACCACTGGGCCAGTCGGACTGATTTATATATATGTCGCTGTTTAATGCACTAACCACTGGGCCAGTCTGACTGATTTATATATATGTCCCTGTCTGATGCCCTAACCAATGGGCCCGTCTGACTGAATTATATATATGTCCCTGTTTGATGCCATAACGACTGGGCCAGTCTGATTGATTTATATACATGTCCCTGTTTGATGCCATAACCACTGGGCCAGTCTGACTGATTTATATATATGTTCCTGTTTGATGCCACAACCACTGGGCCAGTCTGATTGATTTATATACATGTCCCTGTTTGATGCCATAACCACTGGGCCAGTCTGATTGATTTATATACATGTCCCTGTTTGATGCCATAACCACTGGGCCAGTCTGACTGATTTATATACATGTCCCTGTCTGATGCCATAACCACTGGGCCAGTCTGACTGATTTATATACATGTCCCTGTTTGATGCCATAACCACTGGGCCAGTCTGACTGATTTATATACATGTCCCTGTTTGATGCCATAACCACTGGGCCAGTCTGACTGATTTATATACATGTCCCTGTCTGGTGCTCTAACCAATGGGCCAGTCTGATTGATTTATATACATGTCCCTGTTTGATGCCATAACCACTGGGCCAGTCTGATTGATTTATATACATGTCCCTGTCTGATGCACTAACCACTGGGCCAGTCTGATTGATTTATATACATGTCCCTGACTGATGCACAAACCAATGGGCCAGTCTGATTGATTTATATACATGTCCCTGTCTGATGCACTAACCAATGGGCCAGTCTGATTGATTTATATACATGTCCCTGTCTGATGTGCTAACCACTGGGCTAGTCTGACTGATTTATATACATGTCCCTGTTTGATGCTGTTACAGTCCATAAAATCAAGCATTATTATGGAATAAACAATATAACTTTATGAACAATAATAATGCGTATTGTTGTTATTACAATCCCTGTGTTTAATAAGTTAAATTATTTTTTAATTAATACATGTAGAGTAGTTAGTTACGTTTTGATAGTAAGGTTTTATATTTACAGTTATAGCTAGGCAAAATTCGTAGATTTTAGACTGAGAACTCTTCAATTAACAAAATCCTACTTTTCTCTATTGACAATGACTAACAATTACTAACAATCACGCAGATTAGATCCCCAGTCACTGATTGTGTTCACTCAACCAATTTAATCCATCACGATTTATCACGAAACTTCACATTCGGTTGGTGACTTTGAATGTGAAACATTCAACATGTATTATATATTTAATATTTATTAAATATATTTCAGGTAACTACTTCTTTCTATTATTTTATATTTTTGCATTGATTGTATTTATACATGGTTAAGTATTATATATGTATCATTTAATTATTTTTATTTAAATCCAATTGTTAACCTATTGTTAACAATCCGTCGGTTGTTATATATGTATTTGACACATTCGGTTCGTGACTTTGAATGTGAAACATTCAACATGTATTATATATTTAATATTTATTAAATATATTTCAGACTTTTATTACTATTGTGTTGTTCTTCGCAAAACGATAGCCGGTGACCCACACCCGTATCATATTAAATCGAACACCGGCAACAAAATGGCGCCTAACGTGAATTCACATTAGTGAATATACAGGCAGCGAGTTTCAGCATGACCGTCCACGTTGAATCCGGAAACTTGACGTCACCGTTATTCCGACGTTGACCCGTGCACGGCACATCTTAAAGGAACATTTCCAACTTTATTGTGACGGTGATTCATACACGTCACTGTACATATACAAGGATCCATGGACTTGCTAGCGACCGTTCGTATGTACGTAGTGTAGTGAACTAGTGGCCCGGGAACTCTTATCACGTTACGCGTACGCCGCGGCGGGGGACTTCACGCTTTTCTCTGGAGAACAGGACCGGATTCTTTACTGGACATTAAGTGAAATGGACAGTGGATTATAAGTTATTATTTTGTGTTTTGTTGCGTTTTTCATTGCCGACGGATTGGTGAGTCACATTTTATATATTGTCTTAATTTAATTACAATTTGCATGCCAATTATATACTAAGTTGACTTTATCTAATTTATATTTACACATATACACAGTTTTATCCAAATTCTATTATTGTCATAGAGTTTGGTTAAACCTCATTTAAGTTACGTTGTCAACTTAGTGTATAACGTAAAAAAAAAAAAAAAAAAAAAAATAAAATTTCTCAGACATATTACTGTACAATTGTCCTATATTTTTGTATAAATATCAATTATCGTATTATCTTATATACTGTACACTATTATTCACGGAACACTCGAGCATTAATTTTGTGTAACCAACTTACTGTGAAATCACTCGAGCATTAATTTCGTGTAACCAACTTACTGTGAAATCACATAACAAAGATGATCTTTTATCTAACACTAGTAATAACCAAGTAGCAGTTTAAGTAATGCTATATAGTAGATTAGTGTACACTTATTAGAAACGTTTTTTTTATCAGTCCACAAATAAAACGCAATTCAAACAATATAGTGAGGTTATGACACAACGTGCAAGATTGATCTATTAATTCCTAGACCGGTCAGATAAAAAGAGATATTCGTAATAAAGTATGCACTTTATTTCGAATTTAATCTGCTAATAGGCCTATCGCGCGATCGAAAATCACACGCGATTACTCGAGAGTAGATAGTATCGATTATATTGAATAATCGAGAACTTTACTTTCCGATAACCGAACATCGATATCTAGGGTTTTATGTAGCGACTGCTGCGATAGTAAAATTGGCGCAGTGTTTACGCGCTTGACTTGCATGCTGGCGGTTGGAGTTCGAATCCCATCGAAGCCGTACGAAGGTCAATTATTAGGACTTTTCATTGTAAAATTGAAGCCACATTATACATGCTTAGAGGACAAATTTCTCGTCAAATGAAATAGTGAACTAAGCTTGTAACAGATAATCAAGCGTATTGTCAATAACTGAATAATTGAACGTTTGAGTTACTGATTAGTTGAAAGAAAGGGGAAGTAACTGCTACAGCATTAAACGGAAGTAGTACATTACTACTTGTCAAGGGCAGATAATAAGGATTGGTGAAATATGCAATTATTGTAAAAAAGGGAGATAATATATCATGAGTATTGAGCATTGAATTCGCTTGTAAATATAACATTAAATTTGTATATTTGGACGTGTGCTGTTGAATTGTTTTTACATTTGTGTAGTTGAATAGGTTAGAATAGTTAGAATAGAATAATCATTAAATTAATTACATGCACATATAGACAATATCTTTGCAAATATTAGTTACCAAGTATAGTATAGTAGTACCATAAAATAGTGATTATGGCAGAAGGTGGAAAGTGTTATAACTTGCGCAAATCTACAGACGATTTGAGAAATGAACAAGATTTGATCGATGATGAGAGACAAAGAAAACGAGAGTTTGAACTTGATCAGAGAAAGACAAAAGATGCTGAACTAGAAATGTTCAGAAAGCAGAGAGAAAAGCTCATTTTAGAGAGAAGGAGGGGTAAAGAAAAGACACATAGAATCGCTGATGCAGGAGGATACGAACACGGTGACCTGTTCAACGTGACCATCGAAACACAGAAGCTGGATGAGAGATTGGAACAGCTTCGAATGGATGGAGTTTTACAGACATCTACAGACAGACGTGCATCCAATGAAATACAAAGTGGCACAGAACAAATGGAAGACTTAGAGAGAAGTTTAAGACTATTAGAAGAGCGTGTTTTGCAAGAAACAACGCCGAAACACATAAATCAACATGAAGCTAGTTATGATAGACAATCACTCAAGATGAAGCAGGATATAGATAGAAAGGCACAAGAGATAGAATGACAGATGTCGTTATTAGAAGAGAAAGAAAGAAACATGAAGGTTAGAGAACTCGAATTTCAGAGGAAACGAGAGAAAGAATTACAGGCTAAATTGTCCAAAAGTGAGTTTCACATGGTTCAGTATGAGAATAGACTAGAACAACTACAAGAAAGAACGTCACAGAGGTTTGAAGAAATGGAAATGCATATGAGAGAAAGAGAAGCAGCGCTGATTAAGCAAGAATCGAAACAAAGGTTTATTACTAACCACGAAGCACGGGAACATAGTCATCACAAGAAAGACAATTTCAAATTATTGGAATTAGACAGACAGATAAAAGAACTTGAACGACAGAAGAGCGAACTCGCAAACAGCTATAGAGAACCACATGATTGGTCAAGAACTACTGAAACAGAGCCAAAAGATTTATCTATCAAAATTAATTTAGCGCCATTCTCTGGCAAGGAACCTGTTCCTAAACACGAGGCATCTTTCGAAGAATTCAAGCTTGAATTTGAAAGTATTCAACATATTTACTCAGAGCAAGTATTAAAACAAGCCTTACGCAAGTCACTGAGAGATCAAGCTAGAAAATGCATGCTACATATCGGCACGCACGCAACCGTGGAACAAATTATGCAGAATTTGGAAGAGAATTTCGGCAATGTAGCTAGCGAAGACAGTATTTTGTCAAAGTTCTTACTCGCTGAACAGAAGCAGGAGGAATCAACCGTTGAATGGGGGCTAAGATTAGAAGAAATGCTTTTACAGATTTCAAGAAAGGCTAGAATGCCTGAAGCAGAAAGAAACGCTAAGTTGAAGAATAGATTCTGGAGAGGCCTGAAAAGTGAAGAATTACGTCAAGCGACACGAGTTCACTTTGAAAGCTCCATGGCTTATGAAACGCTAAGAAACAAGGTCAGAGCAGAAGAATTTGAGATTCAGCTACAACGAGAAAGAAATGGCTCACGACCGAAAACGACGAAGATAAACCAAGCGTCAGTGGATACGGAATTTACACGTACATCTGACATGATAGCGACTCTCATGAAACAGATAGAAGCATTAGACAGGAAAGTTGATGACATGAAATTAGGTCAGTCATCTACAGAAACGCTTGACAGAGACAGTTCCAAACCACAAAGAGGTGGATACAGAACTTGGCGGGGTCGAGGATATGGTTACCGCAACAGAAACAGCGAAGACACGAATAGAACAGACAACCATGAAGGTCAGAGTCCCAATCCTTTAAACTAGCCGATGTCTCCATTGCGGGTCAAATCGGGGACACTAATACAGAAGACCCAAAACCTAGAAAATTACCCTTTTTAGAAAGATTGATTGGCCATTCAAATGAATCGGAAATCATGTTGAACGGTATATTGACACCAGCATTAATTGATAGCGGTGCAATTATTACAACGGTGAGCCAAAGCTTTGTTGCACAGTTACAAGAAACACCACAAATACATGATTTAGAAGAACTTAAAATATCGATTAAAGGGGCCGACGGGAATGAAATTCCTTATATTGGATATATAGAAGCCGAAATAAAAATACCCCACATTTCTGATCACACATATGATGTACCTGTTTTAGTAGTACACGATACAGAATACAACCTACAAGTCCCCGTTATTGTAGGCACAAACCTCATTCGGCTTCTAAACCATTTATCAGAAAATAAGTTACCAACAGTATGGCAAACAGCGTACATGTCTATTTTTGCGCAATCACCTCAATGTTTGGTACACAGCACTAACAAGAAAGGTGTACAAATACCTCCATATGAAACCATTACAGTATCTGGTTTTGTACGCAAGACTACTGAGTTACAAGGTTTAACGGCTGTAACAGAACAATCGTCAATTGCATCACCAAGAATTGGTGTTTGTCCACGTGTTGTTTCCTTGGAAAACCCTGGTAAAATGGCCCGTGTACCAGTGAAAATTTTTAACATGTCCGCCAAAACAATATTAATAAAGCCAGATTCTGTTTTGTGTCAATTACAAGATGTAAAGGTATTGAGACCATGGTGTCCAGAAACGTGCGACAACACGTATAATACACCAGTTGAGTCAAAATCAAAAACGAAACAAAATAGTAAACCATTCAATAAAAACGATTTTCTTGACAATATCAATGTAAAATTGAGTCATCTTGACAACGAACACAAAGGAACCATTGAAAATCTGTTGTGGAAATGGCACAATGTCTTTTCACAAGACCCATTAGATATTGGGAGCACAGATCTGGTTAAACACGAAATAAAGCTGGAAAACAGCGAACCATTCAAAGAACCGTACCGACGTGTTCCACCGGGACTTATTAACGAGGTCTGGGAACACATACACGAGATGTTAGACATGGGAGTTATAAGACCATCACAAAGTCCGTTTTCCTCAAATGTTGTAATTGTCCGGAAGAAAGACGGTACAATTCGCTTCTGTATCGATTACAGGAAGTTGAATTCGCGCACACATAAAGATGCGTACCCTCTCCCGCGCATTGATGAAACATTACAACTGCTATCCGGTTCAAAATATTTTACAAAACTCAACCTCAAATCAGGATACTGGCAGGTCGAAATGGCCGAACAAGATAAGGAAAAGACTGCTATCCAAGTAGGCTCATTAGGGTTCTATGAATGTAACCGCCTTCCATTTGGACTCGGCAACGCTCCAGCAACCTTTCAAAGGTTGATGGAACGTTGCATGGGCGAGCTCAACCTCATAGACTGTCTTATATACTTAGACAACATCATTGTGTATTCTACCACAGTTCCACAAATGGTAAATCGACTAGAAGCCGTTTTTAAACAACTAGAAACACATAATTTAAAGCTTAAAGCTTCAAAATGTGATTTTCTAATGAGTGAGGTGAAATATCTAGGCCATATAGTCTCTTCAGAAGGCATCAAAACAGACCCATCTAAAATCGAAGCTGTGTTGAAATGGCCAGTGCCACAGAATGTCAAAGAGGTACGAAGTTTTCTCGGATTCGCCGGCTACTACCGACGATTCATTGCCAACTTTGCTTCTATTGTCCGTCCACTTAATAATTTATTAAGTGAGAACCCTGACAAACGAAGGAAACAAAAAACTCGTAAGCCCAAAACTGATGCTTTTAAGTGGGGCGATACTGAGCAGGCTGCCTTTGCCTTAATAAAGTCAAAGTTAACTACAGCACCAGTTTTGGCATACGCCGACTACAATAAACCGTTCCGATTGCACACCGATGCCTCTACTACCGGTCTTGGTGCGGTTTTATATCAGGAAGACAGAGTTGTTGCATATGCAAGCCGGAGTCTGAAACCCGCCGAGCGCAACTATCACTCAAGTAAATTGGAATTTTTAGCCCTTAAGTGGGCTATCACTGAAAAATTCCATGACTACCTATATGGCGTGCAATTTGAAGTTTTTACAGATAACAACCCCCTGACCTACGTTCAAAGTACAGCCAAACTTAACGCTTGTGGTCAGAGATGGGTTGCCTCCCTTGCCAATTACAATTTTAAAATAAATTACCGTTCTGGCAAGCTCAACATTGAAGCCGATGCGCTCTCACGCCAAAGACCTCAGCAGACACTCAGTGACGAAAGCAACATATCGTCAGATGAGAGTTCACACGTTTACAACTCAGTGTAAACAAGTTGAACCATGCGTTTTACAAGCTATATTAGCTTCAACAACCCAACCCACGACGTAATTTAACGCACCGGATACAAACATATACGATGGGGTTCAGGTATTTGACGACAATGATTGGGTATTAGGTCAGAATGCCGATACCGCAATACAGTGTATTAAAGATTACGTTGCTCGTGAGCAAATGCCGTCTGTAGAGCAAATAAAACGGATGACGCCGACAACAAGAAAATATATGAGACATTTCAAGAAACTGTCTCTTTCAAATGAGATTCTGTATCATTCCGCCTATATCAAAGGGGAGACAATACAACGAATTGTCCTTCCTGAATCAGGTCGTCGCTCTATGTTCAGAGCATTGCACGACGATCTAGGACATCAAGGTCGCGACCGCACACTTTCACTCTTAAAAGAGCGCTTTTATTGGCCAGGAATGGACAATGACGTATCCGACTGGATACATAAGTGCGAACGTTGTGTAAAAAGCAAAGTTCGGCCATCTCGCGCTACAGGGCTTGTAAATATAAGTTCATCATACCCCATGGAACTGGTATGTATCGATTACTTGTCTTTAGAAATGTCCAAAGGTGGGTATGAGAACATATTAGTGATAACTGATCACTTCACTCGGTACTCACAGGCTATTCCGACCCGTAATCAAACGG
Organism: Congeria kusceri; assembly: GCA_027627225.1. Lineage (NCBI taxonomy): Eukaryota > Metazoa > Mollusca > Bivalvia > Myida > Dreissenidae > Congeria > Congeria kusceri. Next base: position 16,214,186 of record CM051032.1, read on the forward strand.
CCCGAACCACTGCTAAAGTGCTGATGGATAATTTCTTTGTGTACTACGGCTTTCCTGAAAAACTCCATAGTGACAGGGGGCAAAATTTTCTGTCACGAGTTATCCAAAGATTGTGTCGAATTGCTGGTATTAAACGTACCCGAACCACTGCGTATCACCCTCAAGGGAACGGACAATGTGAGCGATTCAATCAAACCCTCTTACAAATGTTACGGTCACTTGAACCGGATCGTAAGTCAGACTGGAAGTCTGCTATTCCGTCTCTCGTTCACGCATACAACGTGACACATCACGAAAGTACGGGATTCGCCCCATACACATTAATGTTCGGCAGATCACCTAGATTAGCGATCGATGCAGTATTGGGTCTAAAACGCCAAAATATCGAAGGTTCATCCCCTTCCCAATACATGAAAACGCTAGAAACGAACCTGAGAAATTCGTACAGTGTTGCAAATCGCCAAGCTCAAAATAAAGGTAATAAAGCAAAAGAATATTATGACAAAAAGGTCAAATACGCAAAACGTGAATGTAGAGATCACGTATTACTACGTAACTACAGTTTGCGGGGTAAAAACAAAATTGCCGATGTCTGGGATGAACATCCCTATGTGGTAATTTCGCAGCCAGACCCCGACATACCTGTTTTTCGCATTCAACGCGAAGACGGGAAAGGCGACGCGAAGACAGTTCATCGGAACAATTTACTGTTGATAAACAGTTTGCCGATATATGCAGATCGTCTTCATCCGACTCGATACGGAGCCTAGTATCGGACCGACTAGATGTTCGAGATAGCCAAGACGACGCCGACGTCAAGACATCAATGTCAGGCAGTAGCGACACGTCTGACAGAGAGTCACCAAACTCACCATACAGACCGCCGCACAAGAGGAAACCTGGAGAACCCAGAGTACTGCCTCGTAGATCTACCAGGATGACACGCAGACCCGTGAGATTCACATCCGGCGAGTACATATCAGAACACAACGTGGCTACTGTACCGACCGTGTGTGAGATATTTGTATAACTAACTATTTTGAGATGAAATTGATATTCAACAGATATGTTTCAGACGACAGAGTGTTTTGTTACTGTGTTAATTATGCATTATAAATTCTGAAAAAAAAAAAAATTAATAAATAGCATGTTTATTTTGTAAACATCACTGATTATAGGATAATTAATTTACCAATTTTAATGTATTTTATAATACGGATGTATCATGTAATGTCATTCTTTAAATATCCAACTATTATTCTGAATAACCTGTATATTGCTTGTTTAATGTGAACAAACGTGTTATTTTATTATTTATAAATGTGTATTACATAATACAATTTAGTAAAATGATATAATGAAAAGATGTCGAGGACAACATCTTGTCGGAGAGGGGAAATATGTTACAGTCCATAAAATCAAGCATTATTATGGAATAAACAATATAACTTTATGAACAATAATAATGCGTATTGTTGTTATTACAATCCCTGTGTTTAATAAGTTAAATTATTTTTTAATTAATACATGTAGAGTAGTTAGTTACGTTTTGATAGTAAGGTTTTATATTTACAGTTATAGCTAGGCAAAATTCGTAGATTTTAGACTGAGAACTCTTCAATTAACAAAATCATACTTTTCTCTATTGACAATGACTAACATTTACTAACAATCACGCAGATTAGATCCCCTGTCACTGATTGTGTTCACTCAACCAATTTAATCCATCACGATTTATCACGAAACTTCACATTCGGTTGGTGACTTTGAATGTGAAACATTCAACATGTATTATATATTTAATATTTATTAAATATATTTCAGGTAACTACTTCTTTCTATTATTTTATATTTTTGCATTGATTGTATTTATACATGGTTAAGTATTATATATGTATCATTTAATTATTTTTATTTAAATCCAATTGTTAACCTATTGTTAACAATCCGTCGGTTGTTATATATGTATTTGACACATTCGGTTCGTGACTTTGAATGTGAAACATTCAACATGTATTATATATTTAATATTTATTAAATATATTTCAGACTTTATTACTATTGTGTTGTTCTTCGCAAAACGATAGCCGGTGACCCACACCCGTATCATATTAAATCGAACACCGGCAACAATGCCATAACCACTGGGCCAGTCTGACTGATTTATATATATGTCCCTGTCTGATGCACTAACCACTGGGCTAGTCTGACTGATTTATATATATGTCCCCGTCTGATGCCATAACCACTGGGCCAGTCTAACTGATTTATATATATGTCCCTGTCTGATGCACTAACCAATGGGCCAGTCTGACTGATTTATATATATGTCCCTGTCTGATGCACTAACCAATGGGCCCGTCTGACTGATGTATATATATGTCCCTGTCTGATGCCCTAACCACTGGGCCAGTCTGACTAATTTATATACATGTCCCTGTTTGATGCCATAACCACTGGGCCAGTCTGATTGATTTATATACATGTCCCTGTTTGATGCCATAACCACTGGGCCAGTCTCATTGATTTATATTCATGTCCCAGTCTGATGTGCTAACCACTGGGCCAGTCTGATTGATTTATATACATGTCCCTGTCTGATGCCATAACCACTGGGCCAGTCTGACTGATTTATATACATGTCCCTGTTTGATGCCATAACCACTGGGCCAGTCTGACTGATTTATATACATGTCCCTGTTTGATGCCATAACCACTGGGCCAGTCTGACTGATTTATATACATGTCCCTGTTTGATGCCATAACCACTGGGCCAGTCTGATTGATTTATAGACATGTCCCTGTCTGATGCCATAACCACTGGGCCAGTCTGACTGATTTATATACATGTCCCTGTCTGATGCCATAACCACTGGGCCAGTCTGACTAATTTATATATATGTCCCTGTTTGATGCCATAACCACTGGGCCAGTCTGATTGATTTATATACATGTCCCTGTTTGATGCCATAACCACTGGGCCAGTCTCATTGATTTATATTCATGTCCCTGTCTGATGTGCTAACCACTGGGCCAGTCTGATTGATTTATATACATGCCCCTGTTTGATGCCATAACCACTGGGCCAGTCTCATTGATTTATATTCATGTCCCTGTCTGATGTGCTAACCACTGGGCCAGTCTGATTGATTTATATACATATCCCTGTCTGATGCACTAACCAATGGGCCAGTCTGATTGATTTATATTCATGTCCCTGTCTGATGCCATAACCACTGGGCCAGTCTGACGGATTTATATTCATGTCACTGTCTGATGCACTAACCAATGGGCCAGTCTGATTGATTTATATACATGTCCCTGTCTGATGCACTAACCAATGGGCCAGTCTGATTGATTTATATACATGTCCCTGTCTGATGTGCTAACCAATGGGCCAGTCTGATTGATTTATATTCATGTCCTTGTCTGATGTGCTAACCAATGGGCCAGTCTGATTGATTTATATACATGTCCCTGTCTGATGCACTAACCAATGGGCCAGTCTGACTGATTTATATACATGTCCCTGTCTGATGTGCTAACCAATGGGCCAGTCTGATTGATTTATATACATGTCCCTGTCTGATGTGCTAACCAATGGGCCAGTCTGATTGATTTATATGCATGTCCCTGTCTGATGCGCTAACCAATGGGCCAGTCTGATTGATTTATATGCACGTCCCTGTCTGATGTGCTAACCAATGGGCCAGTCTGATTGATTTATATACATGTCCCTGTCTGATGTGCTAACCAATGGGCCAGTCTGATTGATTTATATACATGCCCCTGTCTGATGTGCTAACCAATGGGCCAGTCTGATTGATTTATATTCATGTCCCTGTCTGATGTGCTAACCAATGGGCCAGTCTGATTGATTTATATGCAGGTCCCTGTCTGATGTGCTAACCACTGGGCCAGTCTGACGATTTATATGCACGTCCCTGTCTGATGTGCTAACCACTGGGCTAGTCTGACTGATTTATATACATGTCCCTGTTTGATGCCATAATCACTGGGCCAGTCTGACTGATTTATATACATGTCCCTGTCTGATGCACTAACCACTGGGCCAGTCTGACTGATTTATATACATATCCCTGTCTGATGCACTAACCACTGGGCCAGTCTGACTGATTTATATACATGTCCCTGTCTGATGCACTAACCACTGGGCCAGTCTGACTGATTTATATACATGTTCCTGTCTGGTGCACTAACCACTGGACTAGTGTGACTGACTTATATACATGTCCCTGTCTGATGTGCTAACCAATGGGCCAGTCTGATTGATTTATATGCACGTCCCTGTCTGATGTGCTAACCACTGGGCTAGTCTGACTGATTTATATACATGTCCCTGTTTGATGCCATAATCACTGGGCCAGTCTGACTGATTTATATACATGTCCCTGTCTGATGCACTAACCACTGGACCAGTCTGACTGATTTATATACATGTCCCTGTCTGATGCACTAACCACTGGGCCAGTCTGATTGATTTATATACATGACCCTGTAATTTTACTTCCTGTAAGTGATTTTTCAACAATTCAACGAAAACAACAGAAATACCGTTACCGGGGTACTCAAAATTTGTCAATGATTTTTTTCCCATTAATGAAATGTTATTTCCAATATACATGTATTTCTATGTCAGCAGTGCTATTTTGCACCAATATATATAATACAATATTCTTTTTTTTTGGAATCTGTGACAAACAAATTTCAACTGTTAATTCATCAGTCTGTGAACAGGTCCCTTAAATAATTATGCCTTTTGTTCACGTATGTGGTTACAACTGTCAGAATTATGAAAAGTATCGATAAATGACTTTCAATTTAATTAGAACAGCAAATTGAAAAGGTAGATTGACCTCAAAACCATGCAGTAGTGACCTTACTGTCAAAGATTTATTTTACAGTTAAAAAAGCCTGGTATAAATTGAATTTCATAAGTAATTTAACTTGCTTTTAAGCAATACAACACTTTACACTTAAATTATAATACCGGTAATAACAATTTATGGGATAACTACCTTTTTGCTATTTCACAGTCAAATTTTACTCCAAACTTTTCTGCCATTGGTTTAAATACCTGGAAGAAAAAACTATATATATACACAAATTATGGCAAAAAGTAAAATGTTGTTTATGGTGTAGGCTTAACATTACATAAATGGTGCCTACAAGAATCCATTCCCATTTAAACAGGCCTTTGTCCAACATTCCAATTTAGTAAGAAATAACTTTCAAATTTTCAGTATTTCCCATTTTTATATATTCATAAAAATAAATTCTCAATCAGTGAACAAATATACCAATAGATTAATAAAGTTCTGTAATATGTCATTCATGATTATTTTGCAAGAAATTTTAAAGACAATGTATTATTTCTTTGATTACAATAGAATTTTTTTAAGTATTACGCTATTTATTTGATTTTAAGTCAACATGTTTTGAGCAATTCCCAAACCAGGTATGAAAATACAACTTGAACGCAAAACCTTTCATAGGTACATGTACTAAGATAGTAATATCATATGAGCAAATATTTTTCATCTCAGCAAAACCAATAATACGAAAGACTATTGAAAGCCACCCACCATAACTGTGTAGTCCACAGGTGGAGCCATGTCAGCGTTAGTGCCCCCTCTCAGTGCCATGGTGCCGGGTCCGTTGCCCATGAGGAAACACGGTAACGCTGCCTGCATCAGCAGACATATACTCCTGAAATGTTTCACATTGCTTGTTCGTTTTCATTTAGAAAATGTGTTTCCTTGAATGTACATTTATCTTAAACACATCTTTAAATATTCAGTTTTTGCAATGTAAATACATGAACTTAGTCTAAAAAGAACATTACCATGAAACTGATTGTGTGTTATTAAAACATTGTAGTATCACAAGTGACATCTACTCATTCTCATTTTTCAAATCTAATTTTTCCTAGCCCCTTGACTTAAAAAGTTTTCAAACTTCAGTTGTTTTCATTGCAAGTTTATAAGATAAAGAGAAATTAAACGAGAATTGTGTTAGTGATGAAGCCATGTAATGTGTAGGCCTAATATGATGTGTACAAGGACCCACTTGAATCACGTTTTTACATTTGTCCAAGTGGAAAAACATTACAAATGCATTTGCATTTAGTTTTCAATCATAAATAAAATAACTCACTTGTTTATGGATATAAACAATTAAAATACTGAGTTCAACCAATAAGCCACAATAAATTTGGTAACATTTTTCATCATCATTCCTTAACAGGAAAAATCCTAAGCATATCCGGGGTACCCTGTTCCCAAATTTGTGAAAAACATCACTGATATCGGAGTACCCACCCTGCAGTGTGTGTGTCAGCGAGGTAGTTGCCGGCCCGGACTTTCCCGGGCTGAAAGACAATTTCTGTTGAGCCAACATTTCCTCCCGTAAGCTTGCCACCACATATGTCACAGATGAGCTGAATGCCTGTCAGGTGTTGTGACCTGCATTTGACCAGAGAAAAAAAAAAGAAATATTACTTAAACATATCCCTATATTAATGCCAGGTTAATGCCAGGTTTTGGTCACTGAGTATGTTTACATATAGATATACTGTGCAAGGCTGGTAAAACACAACATTTCTAAAGATTGCTAGAAGACAGCACAACTTTAACCAATACTGGTTAAGTACCTAAATCCGGGCAGTACTTAAAACCGGGCACCTGAAAACAAACGTGTTTGTACCATCAAGACCCATAATTCTATGGTATCAGTTGATGCACGCACCTGTCTCATCAACGTATGTCAAGTTTCAACAAAATCAATTGAGTATTAATTCATTAACTTTTTTTCTTCCTTTCAAATGTAAACATTTGCACGCGGGGGATTGAAATCAAAACACTAAATCCGCTAAATAAAGCTTTACAGAGAAATTTGTTAAAGTAAACACCAGAACAATGTAAACAAAGAAGAAAACACAATTACTGACAAACAAGTTGTAGTTCAATGCTTATATTTATTCTTTTTGTTTTTAATTAAACATATATTTAGAAAGTGTCCCGATTTAGGTACTCTCCAGATGTATTTTGATACATGTTAAAGGCCTTTTTTAAACACATCATACTGTTACTTTAAGATAGCAATTCCCTCTAAGATTTTTACCAAAGCTTAAGATTGAACCCAAGTTATTATGATAAACTTTATATTTTTGTTTGATGCTATTATCCTGAGAAATCGTCCAAAAACCTGCAAAAGTGTCCGTATTTAGGTACTGCACCAGTACTGACAATGTACAAATCTTACGGATACCGTCTGGTTTGAGAAATAGTATTAAATATACAATAACATGATGTAAAAGAGAATCAATGCCACATTTTTTTGGCAGATTATGGTACTATGGTAATGAATTAATGAAAATTGATGTACATTGAATATTATATGCATTATTGAGATACTGGGGTGTATATTGGCCAAATTTGATTATAAGCACAAGTAACACTAGTTGTTAAGTTAGTGTCAGTAAGTACTAATGTCTCTTAACAATATAAACACTTATTGAGCTTTATTTTTTATTGGGCAGAATCGACACACATTGACAAAAGAAATAAAACAAGAAAAATCATTTAAAAGAATGTAAACTGGATAAAAACAATATGAACTCATATTTATAGTATGTTTTTGCATGCCCATGTAATTGCTATGACTGTTAATACACATAATTATACATTATACATGTAGAAATATGCCTAGTTCAGTTCTCTCTTTCTGTTTTGGAGGATGCCACCCACCTAGGGGGTTAAAACGCTGCGGGCAAATGATTTTCCAAAGGAGATAGCCCGCTGGGTAATTCAATTATCGATTACAGAACAGAATATTTATTTAACAACCCCAAGTTGTCAAATGTTTTTCCAATTGTTAAGAAAGTAAATAATTTCATTAAGCAAAATCTTTCAAATAAACAGACAACAGAAAAAGAAGGAAACAGAAAATATGAAAAAGAATCACATAAACAAACTTTCCAGACCTCATGACTTAGGGATTTGTTTGAAAAACATATATAGAATATGAAGATCGTTAGAAGCTTGCAAAGCAGGCCTATAAAGAGTTTGTCACTTTTTTATACTGTGACTAATTTGTTCATGATTTAACATGTTATCTAACAGTTATTTGGTAAGGTCTGATCATCAAGCCCCGTATTCACAAAACAAGCAAAGCCTGATTTTTGGGTTTAATTCAACTTGAGCCAGATATATCAGGATCAGCCTCAAAAATGGCGTTCACTAAAAATCGGGATCAATATATAAATATTGACTTCCTTGAGGGAGACAGTGCGTATTGTTAACCCAAGGCAACACTGTCGACCGTGTTTATCAAGGGCTGAGGAGACGCACTGTCACCCTCAAGGAAGTCAATATTTATTTTATTATACCAACATTCCCGTATCATTTGCGTACCGGGTGACATAACGGTAGCGGGCCACATTGCCGGGCGACAAATCAAATTGTTGCCCGCTGCAGTTTATATGCATTATATAGAGAAAATTAGAAATAATCAAGTGAGGTATAATAATTTTATTTGTTTGTCAAATATATATTATACATAATTCTGAACTCCTCTCAGCATACATTTGCAATCTGACATGATGATTCTAATTGAAACCTAACACAAACTTATGGTTATTTTATCTAGAAGAAAAGTTACTTCAAAAATAAAATATTTTGAGATTCTTCTGATTAGAGCTAGAAGATCAAGATTAGCGAAGACTGATCTTGATCCCATAGCTGATCCTTTGTGAACATAAAACAGATGTGAATTCAGAATTGTTTCTGTGGATAGCCTTTCATAAAAACGTCATCAAGTTTAACACATGTTTGCTAAACATTGACTTAAAGATTGGGCAACCTTTTTTTCACTGGGGGCAAGTCAATGTTTAACTCGCCCCCTGGGCAAGTGACAGTAAAATCCTTAAGTAAACCCCTGCCACAGTCCTCAAATGGCAGAATTCTAGTGCTATTGAAATAGCGTACCTCTGTGACGATGTAGTGTTTTTCCTTAGTTGTATTGGACATTGAAGTAGCGTACGTCTGTGACGATGTAGTGTTTTTCCTTAGTTGTATTGGACATTGAAGTAGCGTACCTCTGTGACGATGTAGTGTTTTTCATTAGTTGTATTGGACATTGAAGTAGCGTACCTCTGTGACGATGTAGTGTTTTTCCTTAGTTGTATTGGACATTGAAGTAGCGTACCTCTGTGACGATGTAGTGTTTTTCCTTAGTTGTATTGGACATTGAAGTAGCGTACATCTGTGACGATGTAGTGTTTTTCCTTAGTTGTATTGGACCAAAAAAACTAACAGACAATGTCTTGCAATTATAAGTTTAACCCACAAGGCATTGAAGCTGGTCCTCTTGGTCCAAACTATCTTGAAACATCCAAAGTAATACTTTAATCCGTTTGCACTTTAAACGATTTATTTCACAAACACGAATAGTCTCCCTTTTGTTTACATTAGTTTTCCAGCTGCAGTCTGATGTCAGTTTCTCCTAATGTAAATGCAATTGATCATAAAGCACATTTTAAAAAGTTGTTTTACCTGTATAAATAACCAGTAATCACACTAAAATATGTTAGTATTTAATATGTTATGTAAGAAGTGATCAGCGTTCTGTTCTCCGCCATTTTGTTTTGATGGACGTATTGTGGTCTTTTCGTGGCCGAAATGTGTACGGTTGTCCGCGGCCAGTTTTCGAACGTTGGTCTGCCAGTTTTCTATTCTTGGTTGGCCGTTTTGTGTTCGATCGGCCCAAAAAAGAACGTCCGGCCAATATTCGATCATTCGATAGTCAGTCTAAAATTCGTTTTCGCTGAGACTGCAGCAACATCAGCATGCTCCCGAATAATGTAAACTTTGAGATCCTATTTTTTTTATATTCCAATTTTGAATGTGAATAACACATATAGAGAACACTTTTAAGTTAAAGTAAATCCTTTTGAACACAATTTCATGGTGCTTATTCGTCAGATGACATTTAAACGCATTTCATTTATCTTTCAAGAAGTCTGCGTAAAACACATGTGCATTCATTTAAATCCAGCGACTGAGTAAACTTCGCGTGTGTCTACGTTGTTACGCATATGCAGATGCTATTTTTAAACTCTTTTAAACTCGTCGGAGAACTTCGGAGAACTGAACGCACAATTTCACTTTTATTTTCTATATCCCGAAATAACAATTTGATTAAACTAAAGAGCTGCATATCATTGAACGTGTACCTTGGTTTAACGTTTTAAAACTTAAATAAAATATAGAAAGCTGAATTATGTGTTGGCTATGAATACCGTATAGACCTCTACTGTACATCATAGACCGTTGTACCGTAAACACGCTACCATACTGAGTAAACACGCTACCATACCGAGTAACGTGATCATGCCTAGAGCTAGGCCCCAACATTATTATCTAAATATTTTTAAAATAAGATAATAATACTTTCAATAGTTTTTTTCATTCAATAAACAATTCTAGATTTATCAGTTGCTGTAGGAACAGCAGAAGCTTATAACATCATATTTCACAATGGCAAAGAAAATACAGGCAGACTGGCACTATAATTGAAAGTGTTTTCTTTTTTCAGATAAAATAATGGATTAAGTTGAATTCTGACTGACACAGACAAGTTGTTAAGCAATTTTCTGTTACCGTAATCCAGGTGAACTTCTACCAGCACGGATTTTCACCACCTTGACACTTTCCTGCTGCAGACAACAAAGTGCTACTGCATTTCTGAGAATCTGCCCTCCCTAGATAAGACAGGCATAAATGTGTGATGTTGATATTTATCATAATTATGATTGATCATAGACCTACTGTCACCAGGGGCGGACCTAGGATTTCGGGTTAGGGGGGCGTAAACTTTTGATCATACAGTGGGTCTGCTGTGATCAGCTATGGATGCGTATCAAAGATATATAATAATTTTTTGCACATCATCATCTTCACCATCATCATCATCAAATGCACTTTGTTTCACAGAATAAACTAATAATTCACTGCATTATGTTCGAAAGACACGTTGGTTCATCTTTTGTCATGCACCTGTTTTGGCAATAAATTGCCCGTGTTTGATGTGTCTGTCCACTAAATATGTATTTGACATTCAATGTTATATATATCAGGAAAATTTTTAACGTGTAAAATCCGTAACTGACTAAATTCAAACACGCACGCATGGAGATTTATTTGTATTATTCAAGTACCGAGGTGTAATGGTCGCTTTTCCAAGTGAATATCAGTAAATAACTCACACATTCCTCATGTATGGATAGATGCCAATTGACAACTGAATTATGCAGTGAATTGTGAATGGACTCATATCATGAGTCTATGCATTTAGTATTATATAGCCTCTTTTCCTGTATATTCGGCCACTTAAGAGCTAAACTGCTTTTATACCCTAAATTAGTATAATTCATGAGACGTGCTGCGAATTTAGTGTTACTTTTTATATAGGGCTAAATTCGCTGGAACGTCTCATCGCCGAAAGACCATTTATGTGGTGGAAACCTAGACGTTAAAATTTTCATAAATTTCCATTATTTGCGACAATTAAGTTATATATCAACGTATTTTACTTGAACAACACCTAAACTGATTAACATGTGCCGAAATTTACCTAGGACATGCGTTTAATTCCGATTTAAACTTTTGTTAAAATCTACATGCATGTACTGTCCGTCATGTTTACCTTACCTTGTTTAACCCTTCAAATATGCTTCAACCAATCGGATGACAAATGCAGTTGTTGATAGAATCGAGAGACCAATCGAAATGACGCAATCCATTCAGCAAAGCAGAATATCGATTAAAGTTTACACAGTGGAGGACAGCAAGATTATTTTAAAATGCAATAGTGTGTAGGTTTAAATGGCTCAGGCATGCAAAATGAATGTGTTTTCATACAAATATTTATGGAACATTAGGCCGAAAATAAAATATTGTTTGTTTCCCCTCCCGCGACCCATGCTAATAAAGGGTGGGTTGGTAGGTCGGAAAAATATTTTATTTTTATACATAATAAGTCATTTTCATTCATGTTTTCCTTATGTTTGAAATGTTACGTTATAGTATAAATTCTTAATATTTTCGTTGTAGTAGATTAATAACGTTCTGCTTATTTACGTAATACTATGTTCTAATTACCTTACAATAATTTATCAAAATTGAACAAACAATAACATAATTTAAAAACAAGAGCGTTAATAATAAAACCTGTTAAAACTAAGGAGTAATGGCGTGACTTTGCAATTTGCCAGGCATCCAAAACAGAACGCTATTAGCAACAGCCATAGCAACGGTGACTGTCAAACTGCGGCTAGCAGTTTGTAGCTGAAAAGCATGTTACACGCTTAGCACGTGGATCGTGTTTAAAAGCATCATTCTGTAATACTGTATCTAAACAACGCAAATGCTAGAGCATCAATGAATTAGCATTCTATGGAAATAAAAACAAGTAGGACTTTGTTCATTAATAAAAAGAAAGCAACAGAACATTTTTGATAAATTAAAATTGAAAAAAAAGGCGCTGAAGTTTATTTACTTTCATTTTTGACAAGGACTTTAGTTCCGCTAACTTTCATTCAAATGTTGGCTCAGCCAAAGTTTTTGCATAATTCTAATCCATGTGCATTGATGAGTTTGAATAAAACTTTCGTTAATTATTACTAGATCTAGTAATTGTATTTTTTTTAACAAAATAAGACGTTTGACGCGATCAGTTTGTCGAGTTACATGACGTCGTAATTCATATTATTAGTAAACGGTTCCTTTTACCAAAATTCACCAAAATTATGATATTTATTTGTAATTATTTATTGATTTACTGTTTTAATTTGTAGTAATTTATTACAAACGCGGCTGTTAAAAACACGCATATCTATAACAAAACACATACCTAACGCAAATGTGTTACAAATGACTTGCACCTTTACCAATTAAAATTAGAATGAGGGTGGGATAAACTTTGTAACGACGACGCTCATTTGCATGTTGGACATTTTATGCGTTCTCATTGACTGACTGTTTGGCTCTTGTTAAGGTGACTCCTCCTGCGTCAAGATTTTATCGATAATGGACACTTGGTGCATAAAGGCGAGTTTGTTAATTGCCGGTGGGCGTTCTTTGTCTTTAAACAAAAAAAGCGGAAATGGTTGCGCCCTTGAAACTGACACTGAATGTTATGGCGTCCTTTTCGTAAAAGCATGCGTCAAAATACGCAGAATTACAGAGAACTGTCCGTTTAAAGTCATTTTATAAGCGTCTTTTGAAAGTAAGATTTGTACACGCCATTGGATTCTTTTTAAGGATCCGCACTCCGCATCTTCACACACAAATAAAATAAAATATTGTTTTCTTTGGTCTATAAATATTTTGGGTCGCGGCAATTTTTTTTGGTTGGTTGCGGGAGGGGAAACAAACAATATTTTATTTTCGGCCTTAATTAGGAATGGTTTATCTGTCCAGGTATGTAACTTTTATTGCAATCCGTTCACAATGACTATCTAATTTCGGGATGATCGAAGGAGCGATCAAAATCCTGTCGGAACAATATAGACAAAGAAGGAAAACTTTCCACCACAGAAATGGTCCTTCCCCGGTATAGCCCGTCAGCAAACATTGCCCATACAAGAAGTAACTCAATGTTTGCATAGGGCTTACAAGTATAGCTAACCCTAAATGAGCACAATAATTTCAACACCAGTAATACTTTTATACCTAAATTTAAGGTCTCTCCTACTACATAAAGGCCAGATAATATAGAGATCAGCCATTTATTTCGTTACTGAACAATTCTTGGAAGGCACCCTAGTAACCATGAATTTGTCAGATGTTTCCTATCATTTGGTTCAGTCTTCATTTTGATAAGAAAACATTAAAATTTCGATACAATTTTGATACAATTCATTAGAAGTATTCTTTATTAGAGTTAGACTAACACACACTAGCATACTGTTTAAAAATGAATGTTTACACAATTCTAGGCATGTGCACAGTGTGTAGCAATTTTGGATATTTTTTTTGGGGGGGGGGGGGGGAATTTCTCAGACAAAATCTAAAATTCACAATGTTTAATACCTTGTTATATTATATTTGAAAGTGAATTTTTTCTTTTTTTCAGAAAAGTTGTTTTTTCGTCATTTCGTGATTATTTGTAATTAAAAATGATGTGTTCGTTAATTATTATCATAGCCAGGCGTGAACCACCTGTGGAAAAAGGATAACAATAAAGCATGAAATACCCCTTCAAGCTCGCTTCCGTCAATTACAATTGGTGTGTCGCCCCCTCCACACGATGCCATTGTTCTTACAACTGAGAACACTATTTTGTTCTTATTCACATTCAGATGTTTGCCGGTAGACCTAACTGCTGCATTTGACAAATATTTTACTAAGTTGTGCAATGGCATGCTCGGTTCAAACATTAAGTTTACTTGTAAACCGGTTTGCCTGAATCATAAATCGATTAATTTTCAAAGGCAAACTACAAATAATTTACAAAAAGAATATCAGAGTGACGGATAATGTGACAAAATTGCTTTATGTCCTTCAAATTATACAGTAATAATTATACAGAGACGCGTTGTACTGCAGCTATTTTCAAAAATGCAGCCATCGAAAGCAGGTTTATCACATGTCTTCTACATCTAAATCTACATCTAGGGGTAACTGTCCAACAATCGATTGCCGATTATTACTGGGATGCGCTGTCAGGGAGACAGTGTGCTATCAAAAACAAATAGAACAGTTAACATTATTAATGATAAAAGGATGGAATTCACAGTTAAAATCACATTTCAGACAATCAATTAGAATTTAATGGTCGCCAGTCTATCAGGAAATATGCTTAGACTGGGACTAGACTGGACAGTCAGTGGTAGATTATTCCAGTATTTTATAGTTCTTGGGAAGAATGAATTTGAGTAATATTGTGTTCGGGACTATGGGATCAGATAATTTAGATTACTAGCTGGAATTAGATGGTGTTGGTCAACAGCTACTGACCCATTTCTTATTTTATAGAAGAAGATTAATGAGTTGTATTGTCGCCTGTGTGCGAGAGTGTTCCAGTTCAGAGTGGTTAGCATTTCTGTGAAACTTGATATATAGTTATAATTATTGCAGACATACCTGCAGCAGACCTCTGCACTCTTTCAAGTTTTTGAGTCAGTGACTTCTGCCAGGGATGCCAAACAATAGATCAGTACACCAGCTGCGTCTTACATAAGTCTGGTAGGCTGCTTCTTCGACCTTGGTGTTATTGGTCTTGATGTTTCTTTGAATAAAACGAACGGAAGATGTAGCTTTGGCAGTTACATTGTCAATATGCTAACTACAGTTTAGGTCTTTAGAAATTGTCACACATAAGTATTTTGAAGAAGATGTTGAGTTAAGGATTTTATTGTGCAAAGTATATTGGAAATTAATATGAGTCTTTTTGCGAGAAATTCTCAGTATTTCACATTTGTCAGGGTTGAATTCCATAGCCCAATCCCGTTCCCAGGTCTCAAGTTTGTGGAGGTCATTTTTAAGGGTGTGGGCATCGTCTTGGCAACCGATGGTAAGATAAGCAACAGTGTCATCAGCAAAAAGCTTAGTTCTACTCTTAACTGACTCTGGAATGGCGTTTATGTATGCAATGCAAGGCAGGATCCAAGTACAGATCCCTGGGGGACAACAGAAGTTAATGGTACGTCATTGGATAGGCAACCTTCCACAGCAACTTTTTGTAGGCAGGAATGATTTAATCCAGTGGACAGCCTGATTATTTACACCAAGACAGGTAAACTTGTGAATAAGCCTTGTATGGTCTATCTTATCGAAGGCTTTAGAACAATCCATGACAATGACATATGTTTGGTGTCCAAGCTCTAGATTGTCAAATATTTCTTGGGTGAAGTTGGTAAGTTGGGTTTCACAACTATGTTTGGATCTAAAACCATGTTGGAACGGGCTGAGTAAATTAAAATTGTCAAAGTATTTAATGAGGTTTGATAGAATTATGTGTCCCATGAGCTTGGATGCAATACAAGTAAGAGAAATAGGTCTATAGTTGCCTGCCTTACATTTATGGCCTTTTTTAAAGACTGGTACAATAGTGGCCATTTTCCAGTCACTAGGGACAATTCCTGATTCAAAGGACATCTGGAAGATATGGGTGAGTATAGGCGCTACTTCAAAGTATAGGCGCTACTTCAAGTGCAGATGAAATTAAATAATTTCGAAAAATCAAAAGGGTGGTAATTCTAATTCGGCAAGTGATCGCATTTCAAAGACTGACTTATTACATTTAATAAAACAATGCATGCAATACATACAGCGCACATAGAAGAAACGAAACAGTGAGTCATACACATTCCCGAATGCTCGAGATGATCGATTAGATCAGCGCTCAATAGGTCAATAACGCACGGTTAGTTAGTTGCATGCAACGATATGTTGATTTGCTGCTATGATAATATATCGAACGCTCGACAGAATTATTCAAGCGTTTGAATATAAAATATTGTGGGAGGGCAAATATGTACAGTCCACCGTGTCATCAATCATGATTAATAATGAAAATGGTTCATTAGTATGATGGTGACTGCATGTGCACAATTCGAGAAGATGTTATTATCGTGTATGGCTGTCTACACTGTATCATAGATAACCAGGGCGCACCTCTTGTGGTTGAATCTGGGATATAGTCACTATTAATGCTGGGTGGGATGGTACGGGACGCATTACGTATCCTGAATTTGTTTTGTTGCTAGAATCATTAGAATGACCTCGATACTGCGAAACGCGATACTACGAAATAACGGGATACTACGAATAAGGCTGCCGGTCCCGTCCGTTTTCCTTATTTGTTGAAATGATGCGATACTGCGAATTCGCGATACTTCGAAAAATGCGTTACTACGAACACATTTTCCGGTCCCATCACCGTCTCCGTGGCCTAGTGGTTAGGGCGTTCGCCTACGGAGCGGGAGGTCGAAGTTTCGAGTCCTACATAGGGCTTGTTCTGATATGGCCGGTTGCCTACCCAGCAGCTAGTTAAATCAAGGGGTACCGATTGCCTTCCAGCCAAGCGCCCGGCATATAGGATATGAATCGGGGGAATAGATGTTCATCAGTTAAGGTGTCTCTTAAGTCACAACTGGCTGGCCCTTAATCGCGAGGGGTGACACTATAATAAACAAACACTTTACACTTTACATAATGTCTGTATTGAAATTTTAACGCGACACTACGAATCATATTTAACGGAGACTTTTCACACCTTTTCAACGAAGATTTCACACCTCTGCCCAGTCAGACACCTAGCCAATTTGTTTGCACCATGGACAAAGATACTTGTTAACAAGTTAAGTTACCACTTTAACCCACTAAATGATGCAGTGCGAGATATGCGTTTGACTTAAATGACTTTCGTATTTGCCGATAATATGTAATTGCGATTTCGGTTGCTGTGCGTGGATTTTTTTTATAACGGCATACATATATACTAGCCTATTATCAAATGCGATTATTTTATGAAGTGTGCTTGTGTTCTTAAACGCTACGACATGACGTAAATTAACACCAAATGTAAGAATATTACGTTATTTCCGAAAGATGCGATTCTACGAAAAATGCGATACAACGAACAAATCGGTGTCTCCCGTGGCTATTCGTAGTATCGCCTTTCGACTGTATATCGCTAACACTTTGAATTTTAATATGTGGCGAATCGTTATTATGCCTTTCCCCATACCTAAAGTTATCGAATCGGCAAACTGGACCGGAATGAAAGTTTGGTAGATTCTAATGAACATTTATATTAACTTTTAAACTGAATGTAAAATGATGCGCCTTAATAAGTCTTACGATATGAGTTCAGTCAGTTCACAAATGATCGAGGCAGCAACCTAAAAGATAACGGAGACAACTTTTTACATCAGTAGTCTCAAAGTTATCATACAATAATGTGTTGAATCGAAAAACAATGCATACATATTGCATGATGATATAATCAATAGTTTACTTTTATATTTTGAATTTCAGTTATGTGAATTTGTCCTATATCTAGCTGGCACACCTCGAATATATTGTTTTCTGTATCTGCATTTTAGCTAACCTGAGCACAACGTGCTAATGGTTGTGATCGCCTTTTGTCCGTCGTCCGTCGTACGTCGTGAATCGTTCGTCGTCAACATTTACCTTGTGAACAATCTAGAGGCTACATTTGTTGGCCAATCTTCATGAAACTTGCTCAGAACATTTGTCGCAATAATGTCTCGGATGTTTCGAAACTGGGTCACGTGGGGTCAAAAACTAGGTCACTAGGTCAAATTGAAGAAAAAGCTTGTGAATACTCTAGAAGTCACATTGTTTGCCCAATCAACATGAAACTTGCTCAGAACATTTGTTCTTATGCTATCTCGGCTGAGTTCGAAAATGGTTCTGTTCCATTGAAAAACATGGCCGCCAGGGGGCGGGGCAGTTTTTTCTTATGTTGCTATAGAAAAAGCTATACACATTTTTTGCCCAATCGACATGAAATTTGCTCTGAACATTTGTTTTTATGATATTTCGGCCTAGATTGAAAATGGTTCCGCTCCGTTGAAAAACATGGCCGCCAGGGGGGAGGGTAAGTTTTCCTTATATGGCTATAGAAAGAGCTTGTGAACACTCTAGGAGTCATATTTTTTGCCCAATCAACATGAAACTTGCTCAGAACATTTGTTCTTATGATATCTCAGTCGAGTTCGAAAATGGTTCCGCTCCATTGAAAACCATGGCCACAAGGAGGCGGGGCATTTGTCCTTATATTGCTATATTGAAAACTTTAAAAAGCTTGTGAACATCCTAGGGGCCACATTTATTACCCATTCTTCATGAAACTTGAATAGAACATTTGTTCTAATGATATCTCTGAAGAGCTCGAAACTGGGTCATGTGGGATCAAAAACTTGGTCACTAGGTCAAAATGAATAAAAAGCTTGTGAATACTCTTGAAGTCATATTTTTGACCCAATCTTTTTGAAACTCGCTCAGAACATTTGTTTCAATAATATCTCGGACGAGTTCAAAACTGTGACACCTGGGGTCAAAAACTAGGTCACCAGGTCAAATTGAAGAAAAAGCTTGTGAAAACTCAAGAGGCCAGATTTATAGCCTAATCATCAATAAACTTGCTCAGAACATTTTTCCCAATGATATCTCAAAACAAGTACAAAACTGGGTTATGTGGGGTCAAAAACTTGGTCACTAGGGCAAATTGAAGAAAAAGCTTGTGAACACTATAGAAGTCACATTTTTGCCCAGTATTCTTGAAACTTGCTCAGAACATTTGTTTCAGTGATATCTCAGACGAGTTCAAAACTAGCTAATGTTGGGTCAAAAACTAGGTCATTAGGACAAATTGAAAAAAAAGCTTGTGAATACTCTCGATGCCACATTAATAGCCCAATCATCATGAAACTTGCTCTGAAAATTTGTCCAAATGATATCTGGGACACGTTCGAAACAACATGGGGTCAAAACTAGGTCACAAGGCCAAATTGAAAAAAAAGCTTGTGAACACTACAGTGGCCATATTTTTAGCCGAATCTTCATGAAACTTGCTCAGAACGATAGTTCCTTAGCCCCTCATGTGAGCGACCTAGGGCCTTATGGCCCTCTTGTTTAATATAGGACGCTGTTTTAAATACGTGTAAACTTTTATTCAAAGAACTCCTGTTTTATTTTTAGAAATTATTTAATTTCATCAGCACTTGAATATTAACCTTTGCCATTAATACATTTCCACCCTTTCATAAGGCGTTTTTTTTGGTAAATTGTCAACTTGAAGATTGTAAAACTGAATAAATATTCAAAACAAATCAGTAATATCCTTAAACATAATTGTTTGTAAGTGGATACTTTCGAAACAAAACACTTATTTATCCAAAACACATTCAATTATTGAAAAAGGTAAATAAAACAAAAATTAATCTGACAAACCAAATAAAATGTTCTAGGTTCGGGGCATTTTTTAGGGTAGGTCGGGTAACCTGAAACAAACATATTAAATATTTAGTTTTTACGCCTAAACATAAAAGTAGCCTCGATTTATTTTAGTGGCGTGTAACGTATTACGTAGGTTGTGTTTTGATTCAATTATGTAAGCATATATTTAATCGACACAAATGTTGTGAAATTAAAGCGTATTCTTTAACAGATAAATTAGAATGTATTTTAAGATTATTTAAAATAAATATATGCATGTTAAAGGAAAGATATTGCGAGTTTTTCAATATTTAAGAATGAAATATTGGGACAGCCAATTCGGCTAAACTGTAATTTCGGTTCAATTGAGGCGACCTTGAAAATGAATTTGACAGATTAAATATTTTTCAAAATATGCACAAATTAGGGTAATTTACCGAAAATCTATAGCTTGTATTCGGTATTGTGTTGTGGTGTTTACTTACAAATGTACTAACTCCTAGATTTAAGACAATTTAGTCAATAATTCTAAAACTGATAAGCATGTGGCTTGTGCCGGGTAATGGTCAATCACGCATGCGCAATGAGATAGCCATAAATATACTACATCTCCCTTCTTTAACAATGAAAGTATCAACATCTCAAATAATTAGCAAACGTTCATAACTTGTATGTATCAACATTCCAATAATTGTCAAAATTATTAATAATAACTAAATAATGTCCAAATATTACGCATGCGATCAATAATTGATAATAATAATAATTATAACACAAACACGTTTGTTTGTTTAATTTTAATACACTAAACGTTTCGGCATGATGCCTTCATCAGTAGTAATAAAATAATAAATATAAACAAAGGAAGTGACGTCGACGTCATACAGTGACGTTACGTCGTTTGGCGGAAAAATGATGACCTGTAAAATAGCATATAAAATGCAATAGCATTTTTTTTAATTATTTTTTTTTATCAATAATTGATGTAATTCAATATACATTCATGCTTAGATAATATGTTCTGCATACATTAACAATTAACTTTCTTCAATCAAGCGCTTGGGTTTTTTCACAACTCTCCCAGACCGTGTTTTATGCGGGTCAGTGATGTTTAGGAGGGGCAGGTCTGATTGGTTGTGGTTACCTAAGGGATCATTAGGAGGCTCCTGAGTGGAAGTGTTGTGAAATGGATTCACATAGAAATCAACCCAGCCAGGTGTTTTTTACTTGGTTGTCATGAGAAGGCGTCTGTTGCGTCTGCACAAGGTACCACTGTTTGTTTGCACGGTGTATGACCTATGGTTGTGTCTGTTTATGACTTTTGCTGGTATCCATTTACCATTGTGTTGTAATCAAACAGAATCGTTGCCTTGAAGTTCCGGTAATGACCTTGTGTTGCGGTAAAAATATCGTTTCTGGTTTTGTTTGGCTTGATTCATTTTGTTTTGCACAGTTAATCTATAGTTGTTGGTAGTAGGAGGGATTTTTAAATTGGGACGACAGATTTTGTTCGTCGGCCCATTAGTAACTGTGCAGGGGTGTATCCACACTCTAATGGGGTGTTTCTATATTTCAACAGGAATATGTATGGGTCCTGACAGGTATCACGGGCTTTCGCAAGAATTTTTTTAGCGATAGATACTCCCTTTGCTGCAAGGCCATTAGTCATAGGGTGCAATGTGGAGGAGGTTTTGTGTTTGAATCCCCTCTCACGCGCAAACTGAGCGAACTCAGCGGAGGAGTATTGCGGACCATTGTCGCTGATGCAAGTATGGCATATCCCGTTGCGAGACATATGCTGTTTTTATTTGTGAATTACTGTTCGCGCATACGTGTCAGACAAATGATCTATTTCAAAAAATCGGCTGTAATAATCTATTGTCAGCAGATAATTCTTTCCTTCGAAATGAAATATGTCTGTCCCTAATTTTTGATAGGGCCACTGCTGAGGCATGAGCGGTTCTTTGGCATTTGAATCTCTATGAGTCAGACAGGTGGCGCACCTAGACACATATTCCGTGATTTCCTTACACATGCCTGGCCAAAATAAATTGGCTTTCGCTCTTTCTGTGGTTTTGTTTATTCCCTGTGTTAACTTTTGCCAATATTTCCGAGCGTGAGCTTTTCGGAATTACTAGCTTTTGACCTCGAAATATCCCACCACCTTCAAAGGATAACTCATCCCTATGGTTCCAGTAATCAAATATTGACGGATTACATCCGGCGCGCGTTTCCGGCCAACCATTTAAAATGGTCTGTTTCAGTTTTTGCATTTGTTCTTCTTGCGCAATCGCGTCGGAAATCGCTTGTAACGTCGATTACGTAAAGCTGTTGCTTGACAGCATGCACGTGAAAATCTAAGCCTGCGATCAAATTCGGGTACGTTTCGCGAGCAGGTTGGCACGAAAGGCAATCGCTAACAGGGATATGTTTTCCCTTAACATGTCGGACATTGAGTTTGTACGTCTGCAATTGAAGTAGCATGCGCTGCAGTCTCGGAGGGGCTGCAGAAAGCGGCTATTTCATGATCGCCTCTAATGGCTTATGGTCAGAATCCACTGTAATGGATCTACCGTACGTGTACTGGTGAAAGCGTTTGCAACCAAAGAGTATGGCCAAAAGTTCTTTCTCGATTTGTGCATAACCTATTTCTGCTTGCGTCAAGCTTTTTCATGCAACTCGTTGCATAAGACATGCGCCTATTCCGTGTATAGAAGCGTCCACCTCAAGAACGAGGGGTTCCTTAGGGTCGTAAAAACCTAGCACGGGTGCTTGCGTAATAATGCGTTTGACCTCTAGAAACGCCTTTGTTTGCTGTTCATCCCAGACAAATTCTGAGTCATTTTTAAGAGGCACTGAAGGGGGGACACGACCTCAGCTAAATATGGTGCCAATTTGGCAAAGTAATTAACCATGCCTACGAAGGTTTTGAGCTTCGCGCGGCTGTCTGGGGTTTCATGATTGACTATGTCCTCAATTTTGCGCGGGTCTGGTTTTATGCCTTTGTCACTTATTACGTGACCAAAGAAAGTCACTTCTGTGACTCCTATGGTGCACTTATCTGGGTTTAATTGGATGCCCTTTTTCCGTGCGCGCTGCATCAATCTTGAAATGTTGGAATCATGCTCCTCACAACAATGGCAGTTATGGCTGGCAGACCTTGAAATATCTCAGCAACTTGCATCATAACTAGGTCACTTGACGCAGAGATACCAAACGGAAGTCTCAGCCAGCGAGAACGCCCAAACACTGTAATGAACGTTGTCAAGTAAGAGGACTGTTCCTCAAGCTTAACACTCCAGAAAGCATGTGTGATATCCAGTATACTGAATACTGTCGCACTGTTTAACTTGGAAGTTATGTCATCAAACGTCGGCATAGCATAGTGGGGCCTCTTAATGGCGGCATTAAGAGCTTTCGGGTCAAGGCAAATTCTGAGATTTCCTGTTTTAGGCTTTTCTGCGACTACGATAGAATTTACCCAGTCAGTGGGTTCGGTCACTTTCGCGATGATTTGGTCATTGACCATTCTGTCAAGCTCAGATTTGAGTCGTAACTTAAGTGCTTCCGGTATGCGACGCGGAGGGTTGACCGTGGGAATAGCATTCTCTTTGACATGCAACTTACATTCCCCTGGGAATAGACCAATACCCTGAAATAAGTCCTGATTTTCTTTAAGAACTGTCTGTTTGGTTAAACCTGGTGTTTTTGCTGGTACGCTAGATGTCGGACAGTCGACCGAGTGAGCGAAACAAGGCCAAGATCAAGACATGATTGCAAGCCAATTAATGGGCTGGTGTTGCTGTTAACAATGATATCAATAGATGACTTTGTATACAGGAGTGTATTTTCTTGATCGCAAAAAGCAAACATAATATTCACGTGTTTCATTGTTGTTAACATCCATAATGAGATGCATCCATAGTTACATAAAGTATAAAATACATAAAATATTTAAACTATATATAAAAATAATATATACCATAGTTTCTTTAATTAATATCAAATTATAATATGACAACACGCATAATAAAAACAAAATCTGAAGCGCCTATCAGAATTTTATTGTTCACAAGACATGCACACAATTTCTATTTACATTTAGTATGCACATGTATTTCATATTAAACCAATGTTTTGCTAGAAAATAGTGCGAATGCTTACAGTCACAACGTCACATCATCCGCATGGAAAGTGTAGTTGTATTGACCGCAATATAAAAATTTTGTAGCGCATATAATTGTGAAATCTTTACTGTAGTATAAAACATTCTTAGCGCAAAACAGCAATTAGGTATCTGTATACTTGCAAATGATGTGTAAATTGTATCGCATATTTTTACTCTTTTTGTTCACACCATTTATATTACCGTTCAAACGCGAAAGCAGTTACACCGATATCAATAACTTTGTTTTATAGATAGGTACTCACGGTTACTGTTAACACCCGCCACGGCACACAGCATGTTTTTCACGACCTATTGTTGTATGTAATTTGGCTGCTAATTAAAACAATTGCAGTGAAAGGACGTTGTCATGGGTGGCACGCGCCATGTAAGCTGGTAACATAAAACTGTTTTACACTTTGGTGTTTCGCTGGTCGGGTTATTGTTTTTATAGCACATAACGAGTTTAAATGAAAATGTAGCGATGTAGGAGCGAAATTCTGGAGCAAACTGGATTTTTTACTCAAGTAGGACGTATTTAATATTATCAAGTAGAAAAACCATTAAAGAACATGAATATAATGAAAAAAAACTGGATCCATGGCTGATTCGCGATGTATGGGAAATGAGGATTGTGCTGTATTCAATTATTTCAATATTTGGGCATTTTTAGCTCGACTATTCGAAGAATAGGTGAGCTTTCCTACTACCCCCAGCGTCAACGTCGGCATCCGCTTCCGCGTCTGAAATTGGTTAAAGTTTTTATTCAAAAGTTTTGTTACTTCAA
Organism: Congeria kusceri; assembly: GCA_027627225.1. Taxonomy (NCBI): domain Eukaryota; kingdom Metazoa; phylum Mollusca; class Bivalvia; order Myida; family Dreissenidae; genus Congeria; species Congeria kusceri. The sequence goes on from CM051032.1 coordinate 16,239,129, forward strand.
AACTACATATGTTATTCTCTTGAAACTTGGAATATACCTTTTTCATCAACTCCAGTGTCAGGGACAACATTCTCCATTACTCTGTTTTGGATTTTGACAGAGTTGTGCCCTCTTTTCATTTAGATTTTCTGGTTAAAGTTTATATTTAGAAGTTTTGTAACTTCAAAACTACATAAGTTATTCACTTGAAACTTAAAATATACCTTTGTTATTAACTCCAACATCAAATGCCACATTTTCCATAACTCTGTTTTTTGTTTTGACACAGTTATGCCCCTTTTTCACATAGATGTTCAGGTTAAAGTTAATATTCAAAAGTTTTGTAACTTAAAAACTTCACAAGTTATTCACTTGAAACCTAGAATATTTCTTTGTCATCAACTCCAGTATCAGGGGCATTAATCCCCATCACTTTTTTGTATACGGACAGAGTTATGCCCCTTTTTAGCTCGACTATTCGAAGAAGAGGTGAGCTATCCTACTACCCCCGGCGTCGGCGTCCGCGTCTGAATTGGTTAAAGTTTTTATTCAAAAGTCTTGTAACTTCAAAACTACGTAAGTTATTCACTTGAAGCTTGGAATATACCTTTGTCATCAACTCCAGTATCAGGGGCAACATTTCCCATAACTCTATTTTGTATTTTGACAGAGTTATGCCCCTTTTTAGCTTAGATTTTCGGTTTAAAGTTTACATTAATAAGTTTGTAACTTCAAAAGTACATAAGTTATTCACTTGAAACTTGGATCTAACCTTTGTCATCAACTCCAGTATCAGGGGCAACATTCCCCATAACTCTGTTTGTATTTTGACAGAGTTATGCCCCTTTTTTCACATAGATTTTCTGGTTAAAGTTTATATTCAAAAGTTTTGTAACTTCAATACTACTTAAGCTTTTCGCTTGAAACTTGGAACTAACCTTTGTCATCAACACCAGTATCAGGGGCAACATTATCCGTAACTCTATTTTGTATTTTGACAGAGTTATGCCCCCGTTTCACGTAGATTTTCTGTTTAAAGTTTATATTCAAAAGTTTGGTAAATTCAAAACTACGTAAGTTAATCACCTGAAATTTGGAACTAACCTTTTTCATCAACTCTAACAACAGGGGCAACATTACCCATAACTATGTTTTGTATTTCGACAGAGTTATGCCCCTTTTTCACATAGATTTTCTGGTTAAAGTTTATAATCAAAAGTTTTGTAACTTCAAAACTACACAAGTTATTTACTTAAAACTTGGAACTAACCTTTGTCATCAGGGGCAACATTACCCATAACTCTGTTTTGTATTTTGACAGAGTTATGCACACTTTTGACATAAATTTTGTGATTAAAGATTTTGTTCCAAAAATGTATAAACTATACAAGGCTTACTTAAAAGTTTTGTATTTGAAGAAATTCATGCCCCTTCCACTATCCAAAATATGTACCAATTGAAATACTTGGAATAGTCGAGCGCGCTGTCCTCTGACAGCTCTTGTTTTGTCCAGTTACACATAGGAAAAAGTATTGAAAAAGCTGTTGGACCGATCCTTGGTTAATAAATACCAGACCGACTCAAAATTTGCTGGTCAGGTCCGTTGGATGTTAGAATATCCAAAGGCGCTCAGTTCGATACATTTAAATTAAACAAAAGCCACATGTAAAAAGATTTTTTTTTGTTAACTACTTATTTCCATTTATTGAATCTTTCCTGTAGTTTTATGAGTATAAACTTAATATATATTGTGACAGTATATATAATAGGTATGATTTATGTGTATTTGTACTGGCTTTTGGTACATTTCTACCCACTTTCAGTTATTATACCAAAAGCATGCATATTTGGTTATTCAAGTATCCTTTGGTTCTTGTCGTTCAAGTATATATTATTTTTAATCAAGCGCCTTAATTTTTGTTCGAGACTATTAAAACTATATTGTATCTACTTTTAATCCACAGGATAGCTTCTGATGTAAGAACGATATGACTGACTAAACATGGTGTTATTTAAGGCGAAGTACATTCGGGTACCAACCAATGCACAGCCAGAAAATGCAGCACAGACAAATTGTTCACTGTTGAAAATAAAAAAATATAAAATATGTGCTGTAATATTTATTATTATTGTTGCTGTAGCCATAGTAACTTTCTCGTGCATCAGGTCGGGATATTTTAATCAAAGGACAGTGTGCAGTCTGCCACATTCCAGTGGAAGTCAGGAACTGTTTGAACAGTTGGAGCGCATGAAATTTAAGCACATGAAAAAGCGGCTACCTCATTGCATTATCATTGGTGTGAGAAAAGCTGGCACAAGGGCATTGCTTACCTATCTGAACATTTCATCCAGATGTTGTCACAAAAGGAGCAGAGGTTCATTTTTTTGACAATGATTCTTTCTACAATCAGTCTTTGGAAGCTTATCGCAAGGAAATGCCCCGTTCTTACGAAAACCAAATAACAATTAAAAAAACTCCTGCATATTTCACAGAGCCTGAAGTCCCAGAAAGGATTTATCGCATGAACAACAGCATAAGATTACTTCTCATTTTAAGAGATCCCGTGGAAAGACTGGTTTCTGATGATGTACAGTTAACTGAAGGACAGGTGAAGAAATCAATGAAGCCTGTACCATTTCATCAGCGAGTTTTTGATCGAAATGGAAATATCAACACAATTTACAAAGGTGTCAGCAGGTCAGTGTACCATAAGCACTTGAGACGATGGGCAGAAGATCTGTTCAATATGAAACAAATAATGATAATCGAAAGCAACGAATTGAGAGATAGTCCTGCAGATGTGATGTGGAAAGTGGAGAAATTCCTAGGCCTGCGGCATGTGATCAAAGCCAGCAACTTTTATTTCAACGAGACAAAAGGGTTCCACTGTATTCGCTATGATGAAGTACGTACAAAGTGTTTGTCTGACAGCAAAGGAAGGACCCATCCGGAGCTGGCTGCCAGTGACCTCAGGAAATTGAAGGAATTCTTTGCCCCCCACAACAGAAAACTGTACAAGCTGGTTGGGGGAGACTTTGGCTGGGATGACTACCATTGAACAGTTGATCGCGATTCACATCAGATTTGGTTTTTATTGTATTTATTTAATTTTAACTAACAAAACGTTAATGCATTTTTATACCATTTGATTTTCCAATGAACTTGATATTTAAGTCATGCCATATGTTTGCAACAGCTCTGAATTATTGCTTTAACTGCGTGTTTAAATATGAGCAACTGGGGAAATTAGTACATTATGTGGTTGAAAAATAATTCCTACGCTTAAGAATGCATTTCTGAACTCCAACTCAAAGGTCTACTAATAGTTTTCTTTTTACAATTACAGTCTTCACGAATAAATTAAAGATTCAGTAGACCGTTGGTCCGCTGCGCCAGCTAAAAGGACTGGATCGGATTAGAATTAAGTGGACCGTAGTTTGGAAATTGTCTGTCAGTCTTTTGTATTAAAATTGTTATATAAATAATAGAAACAATGTTTTTCAAGACATTTTCTTCTCATGAAATGGGAAATCCATTTTCTCTACCGCATTGCTCCCGGCATTGCAAGGACCTTAACTTGATGGACCGCAGGTCCAGTAAGCTTACAAATTTTGATGGACCTAGCAAAATTCGGTGGACTCAGTCTATGGTCCACTAGTTTGTCGTGAAGACTGCAATTAATAGCCATTTGCTGAGAAGTACAGTTTATATATACAATTTATATTACTGTTTTTAACTGACAATTTAACAGTTATACAAATAAGTGGAAATACCATGGTTTCAGCAGAGTAACAGGTAACTTTATCAATCCTACACCATTATATAATTGGAAGTTGGAAACACTTTAAGTCTTGCATAGAGGTTTTCATGAAATACTTATCAGCTAATTTCATTGTGAAGTGGACTTATAATAACCAAGCATTTACACAGTAACCAAGCATTTACACAGTCCAATGGTTAAACAAAACGGGTATGTCACATAAACAAAATCAATTTATAAATTTGACTTTGAATTATAATGTCATTGTTTAACATGTATATATTTCATTGTGAACTGCTTTATGTGTACATACTCTCTTACATACCTGGTAGATCTGTTTTTTAGATCTGCCAGTTGTTTTATTTAATGTTTTCAGTTTAAGTGCTTTTCAACAGTTAGTTACAAACTTACCATGAACACATCATTCAAATTAAATTAACTGTATAATTTCCCTATAAGTATGTGTATAAATTGAGTTGTACTGATGCTTAAACAATAGCAATACACTCTCCCTGTTCATTATGACCAGCAACATGTTCATTCTTAGCTCACCGTAACACAACGTGCTCATGGTGAGCTTTTGTGATCACCTTTTGTCCGTCGTGCGTCGTCCGTATTTTCATTCAAACAACATATCCTCCTAAACCGCTGGGCATATTTTCACCAAACTTCATAGGAATGATCCTTGGGTGACCGTCTTTCAAAATTGTTCAAATCGTTTCGGTCAGCTGCATGTGTAGGTCACCAGAGCTAAAAATAGATTTAAAAAGTGAAAACTTTTAAAATCTTCTTGTCTGAAACTGCTTTGCTGAGAGCTTTCATATTTGGTTTTTGGCATCCTCTAGTGGTCCTCTACACAGATTGTTCAATTGATGCCCCTGGGGTCAAAACTTGCCACGCCCTGGGCGTCATATGGTTTATATATACTTACATAGCAAAATGACTTCAAAGTTTTTCTCATCTGAAACTGCAAGGCCCAGTGGTTAGTATTTGGTATGTAACATTGTATTTTGATCCTCTATAAAGATTCAATTATAAAAATTATGCCCCTTGGGTCAAAACTGGCCACGCCCCTGTGGTCACATGGTTTGTATAGACTTAAATAGCACAATGACTTCTCCCGAAACCGGAATGTCCCAAGGTTTCATATTTTGTATGCAACATTGTATAGTGATCCTCTAAAAGGATTGTTGAAATTATGCCCCTGGGATCAAACCTGGCCACGCCCTTGGGTACACATGGTTTCTATAGACTTATATATGGCAAGTGGACTTAAAAAATCTTCTCCTCTGAAACTGCAAGGCCCAAAGGTTTTGTATTGTATAGTGGTCCTCTACAAAGAATGTTCAAATTATGTCCCTTGGGTAAAAAAGGCCACATCCCGGGGGGTTTTATGATTTTTACAGACTTAAATGACAAAATGACTTTAAAAAGTTTCTTCTCTTAAACCTTAAGGCCCATAGGATTTGTAATTGGTATGGAACATCTTATATTGGTCTTCTACAAAGATTGTCCAAGTTATGCCACTGGGGTCAATCCTAGCCACGCCCCGGCTTCACATAATTTGTATCGACTTATATGGAAAGTGGACTTTACAAATCTTTTCTGAAACTGAGAGGCTTCATATTTAGTATGTAACATTGTATAGTGGTCCTCTACAAATATTGTCCAAATTATGCTCCTGGAGTGAAAAGAAGCCACACCCCTGGGTCACATGGTTTCTGTAGACGTATGTGGAAAGTGGGCTTTGAAAATCTCCTCCTCTGAAACCGCAAGGCCCAGAGGTTTTTATATTTGGCATGAAAACTGTATAGTGCCCTGAACAAATGTTGTTCAAATTATGCCCCTGGAGTAGAAAGTGGCAATGTCCTGTGGGTCACATTGTTTCTATAGGCTATTCAAATCTGCTCAAAATGCAAGGCCAAGATCTTTATACTCATTTGAGTGGTTTAGTGCCATTTGGCCCTCTTGTTATAAGCCATTATGATGCCTTAAACTCAGGCGAGCTACATAGGGCCATTGTGGCCTTCTTGTTTTTCAATCTTAGATCTCACGATACATGCAAGAATATAAAATTTTATCTAGATACTATTTCAAAAAGTATGCAGTTAAGCCACCAACTTTGTCAAAGAATGGTAATTGAAGAATTGTATGTGGCATAACAATGCGATGGATGATAACTTTTGGTTTGAGAAATACAAATAGGTAAGTGAGACTGTAATAACAGTACAAGTTTATTTCTTTATCAGATACAATTCATAGGTGTACACAGTTTTTTGTTATGTTTTATACCAATAAGTATTACATGTTAATGTATATTTAAATTCAAAATATAGCAATTTTTGCCAGAAGTTCATAATGTTGTGAATATATGTTATAGTGATATAAATAAATACTTACTGCATACATATTGTTATATAGACAGGATTTCACCATTATAACTATTTTATGTGTTTCCATGTTAAATTAAAAAAAAATCTTGCCAGGCCCTGTATAAACCAGAATTACTGTAAATACTGCAATGTGTAACCTGTGTAAACTATATAACTGTCCAATGTTTGCTAGGTTTAATTATTTTCATACAAGGTATTCTGCACTTAACTTTCATGTACACAATGTAGTTTTTATGTGAATTCAGAATTATGTATATTGCTGTCTCTTGTCTTTTTTCATCGCATCTTTTAAGAACATGTTTGTTCAGCTGAGCCTGTAAGCATGAACATTATCACCACCAGTGACCTTAGACTTACTTTGAGAAAACAAACCAGCAATGATTGTTAGAATTCTTTTAATTATTTCTGTAAGAGAGGAAGCCATGTTAGTTAAAACACAACAGTCAATATGGTGGTGGTGGAGGTATTAATAAGGCATGTATTTTATTGGTCAGACAAATCTGTTGTTAAATCTAGACTAAATCTAGATTTAACTACAGATTTGCTGACCAATAAAGTATAAGTAGTATTTCCTCTCAGACTGCTTCTTCATGGACTGTCAGGAGCGCGATTATTCCCCCTTTCAGCTGATTTCGGTAAATCTGGTATTTCCTCTCTCCTGACCACTTCTTCATTGACTGTTTGGGGGGGGGGGGGTATTCTCCCTTTTAGCTGATTTTCACCTGTAGAATGTCAACTTGTATAGGCTTAATAGAGCTTAAATTTGCTGAAACTGTGTGGAAATCAGGAGTTGCTGAATATTTCAGTTGGGATTGGGTTATTCCCTCCTCCAAATGGCATCGGTAATGACCTATCTCTGACCGTACTGGAATTTATTTATAACCCATTTATATTGTATATACAATAGGCTATATGTAAATTAAATATAATTGTGTATTTATTATGACATAGTTATCCAGTATTTTTAAATGGTTGTGTATTTTAGATATACATGTATTACAAGAAGTGGTTACATACTCCTATGGCTATGTGTAGGTCATTACCTACGTTGTTGCAGTTGAAAACAAGCTTTTTGTCTGCTGCACCAACTTCAAACTCCATGGAATCATATTTAGTTTGCTGAAGCAAATGGTGTCTTCACCTAGTGAAGCACACACCATTGTGAAATTGATGGTGACTTTTCGTGTGGTTATTTCTGAATATAACGGAGCAGTTGAGAAATTTGAGTACATTTAAAAGATTATTGTCTTAAAATTCCTTCAAAGAGAAAGTATTTAACAGCCAATGCAATCACATTAAGTTTCAAGTAAATTTAAAAGAATGTATAACACTAACTGTTGGTGTATACAAGCTGGTATTGATGTTTAAGGTTACAACTTATTTTGAAATAAGGACTGTGTTTTGTACATAACCTATGCTTTGTATATGTTATTGCATTACCCATAGTTTCAACCATTTGTGTACGGTTTTGCATATACCCAGTACATGTACAGTGAATACACTTTTAGTACAATGTACCCTGTAATAATTGACCATACTTTAAAACTTTCAACTTCTTTGAAGTGATATGTATCGGGTAAGTTACTTTTTTAAATGGGGCATTATTTGTATAACTGTGTGCAGTAATGACTTCAAAGCTATCATGTGAGCAAACTTTAACAGGGCGTATCGATGGCTCAAATGTAAAATATTTTCACAAATAAAGTTATATTGTAAGTAGTATTTATTAAATGATTGCTTGACACTTATTTCTCGTTTTTATAAACATACACTAAAATATTGCTTTTTTATAATTATACAAAGTGGCCATCTTGAAAATTAATAGTAGTTGTAAAATCAATATAAATGAAATGTACATAAAGGATGCGCACCATTTTTTCATTGCAGGATTTTGTAGGCATGAGTTCCAATCCTACTGGAACCGTGTATAAAAACATTTTGGGCAATATATTATTGCAATTAGAAAAATATATTTGTGAACAATTGGAATATGCCTTGCTTTAATACTTGTCTATATTTACGGGAAATACCGTCGATATGCCCCATTAAGACATAACATATTTGAATGTTAGCTTTATCAGAATACTTATTTTTGTTAACTTTGCATTTGTATGTTCACGTTGTAAGCTCCCTTAAGAGATTGTATTCAAATCTATTACAAATATGTCCTTGTGTATTTGTTTTACGAACAAGTAAGTTTTATATGCATACTATGTTTTGCTTAAATTACTATCATGATATTTCTGAATTTTTAAGATATTAGTAAATAACATTATTAAAAATGATACGCTATTACGTTTCAGTTACTTTTAAAATTAAAATAATATTTTCAATTACCTAGATTATTTTTGAGATTAAATGTAAGCCAGTTATTTTTCTGATTTATATTGTAGTGTTTAAATACCACTAGTACTCTTCATCCCTCCGATAATATTCGTGGTAATAATTTGTAGACTAATATCTGCTTGACCTCAATTATGTAAATGATATTTATATACTATATTAGTAAGTATACGATGTAGTTCACAAGTATGATGATTATGTATATATTTGTGTAGATTCCAACCTACCTCCGTTATACAGAGGGTTTCTCAGGAAGTTGAACATTTTCCCTAGGACTGCAGCTCGTTTATGGCTCGCCCGAGCACGGACTGCATAGTGAGTTATTGTGATTGACCTGTGTCCGTCATTATTGCGTTCCATTCCTGACTATGTACCTGATTATATCAACACACAATGTAGTTATTAGCTCTGCCTAGTTCAGTGGTTGAATGGTTGATACTTTTTTGCACTGGACAATTGGAGGTGTAGCCCTCTATTTGTTCTGATGAAATATTTCGCACACTATCAGTTTGTGACTAGCCAGATATTTACTAGGTCTGTATTTTAAACATTTGTAAATGGAGCAATATCCTGTGTTTCAGTGGTCAATGCGCCCACATAGAGGTATTTTTTTTAAAAAGATTTGTCTTTATAATAATCTGCTCGCAAACGACGCTTCGTTTAATTTTTAGCTCGACTTTTTCGAAGAAAAGGCAAGGTATTCTGTTAGCCTCGGCGTTGGCGTCGGCATCCGGACTAGGTATTAAAATGGACCCATAGGCCAAGTTTGATAACTCTAATTTGAAATTTGTCAAAATTATCGACCTTTTAGCACTTAGAAATTGTATGTATAATCTATTTGGATAGGTTAATTTTTTTCGGTAAGCTAGTTTCTCAGGAATGACTTGAGGGATTTTATTCAAACTTCAAAGAGTTATTCCCTAAAATAAAATGAACCAAAAGGCCAAGTTTGGTAACTCTAGTTTGAAAGTTGTCAAAATTATGGGACTTTTTTACACTTTAGAAATTTTATATATAAGGTATTTGGATAGGTAAAAGTTGTTCGTTGAGCAAGTTTCTCAGGAATGGCTTGGGGGATTTTATTCAAACTTCAAACAAATATGTCCTATACTGAACCAATAGGCCAAGTTTGGTAACTCTAGCTTTAAATTTGTCAAACTTATGGGACTTTTTTACACTTAGAAATTTTTATACAGAGGTTTTTGGATAGGTTAAAGTTTTTCGGTAAGCAAGTTTCTCAGGAATGGCTTGAGGGATTACATTTAAAGTTTAAACACTTATTCCCAATATTAAAATGAACCATGGGCAAATGTTGCTAACTCTTGTTTGAAATATGTCAAAATTATGGGCCTTTTTACACTTAGAAATTTTACATTCCCGCGGCTGGGGTGGCGGCATCACCTTTTGATTTTCACTCTCTAACTCGAGAAGGAATCTTCATACCCTAAGTCAATACTTTACTTAGGATTGCATTTGGGGTGTGGTGGGTGTGGTTAGGTCAATGTCACTGTAACTAACAATAGAAAAAAAGTTTCTGCTAAATTACTCGAGAACAAATTGAAATATTTGATGAAATTCAATTTTAGATATCGTATAGCGAGACGTTGCACGAGATTGCATATGGGGTGGGTGGGGTCAAGGTCACTGTTTTGAAAACTAGCAAAAATGCTTCCACTCAGTAACTCGGGAACGAAATTAAAATTGTTTAATTGGCTATTACATATTGTTTTCGAAAAAAATGCTAGTAACTTTGACAAGCACAAGGAAAGTCGAGTGCGCTATCCTCCGACAGCTCTTGTTCATGTTGAATATCGTGTGAGATTCCAAATTTGGTTATATGTATTATGTTATCAACATTCGGTGGCTTGAAAGCATGAACTCCGAAAAGTAAAATTTAACATGGAAAGCTGTCACATTGGCGGTAGCTGAGATGTTCCTCAGACAAAAAAAATATGTCATCAAAGGTAGGGGCATATCTAGCCATACTATTAAATGCACTCGCGTCCGTATAAATCTTTAAAGATACAGTTGAAAAAAATACATTAAAAAGCAAATCCAAAATGACACCTGCACTATCCGACTGTTACTATTACATCCTTAAAAACCAAATCCAAATGACACCTGCACTATCTGACTGTTACTATTACATCCTTTATCTGGACGCAATGACTGTTGATAAACTTGGCATATACTTAAAATGTATTCTTTTTACATTTAGAGAAACTGTTCAACAAAATTCACAAATGTACATCTAACTACGTATACTCGAATGCGGGTTATGTACACCCCTGAAAGTTGCAAGACAGGTTTGGCAAAGACTGTCGCCACTCGGGTGAACGTTGAACTTGAACTGTATTTCGCTTTATGTATTGTGTTGTTAGCATTTTGTGATGAATTAACAGTTGGTTGAAATATGTTTTATACAGTTCGCCGAGCACATTTAATAAATGTTACACATATAGGTATAATGTTCTGACTGTTATGTATTTATCCCTTGCAAATGAATGTTTAACTGTTTTTATACTATCAATAACAACCCAATCAATGGGTTACATACAGTATAGCAGTACTTGATACAGTTATAATTTTTGTAGTGTTTTATGAGCATATTTGGTTGTGAGGCATTACAATTTTACAAATATATGTCTATTGTTCCCAACTGAATGCTCAACCGGGAAAGAAATTTTACCATAATTCTCAGAGAAACACTATTTGGAATACCGGGTAAATGTAAATTTGACAACATTCGGATTGTCTAGATTTATATACATTTCTTACGACAGAGAAATCTTTTTCTTTCAATGTTATAAGACAGAAAAAAGATTTGGATAAGTGAATTTATGTGTAATCATTTCTGTCCGTACTGTCCTCACGTTAAAGATTTTATTAATAATTTCATATCTACATCGTATTGGATTATGCCTCCTGTAAAAGGCCAAGGAAACCAAAGAAAGACTGAAAGGTCAGGCTCAATATAAGATTTTCGCATTGTTTTAAGTATGCCATAAAATGTCTTAACCTGACAGATTTAAGCATCGGAATTAAAAAGCTCAAATGTAGGGATGGAACCGAATACTCGAATATTCGAATATCGGATAATATTCGAATATAAAAAAACGATTACGAATATTCGATTTTCAAATTTATTTAAAGAACACAATTTCTTTAAAAAAAATAATGTTTTTTTCCAGTTTGATTGCAAAGTTAACATGAATTCCAGTCGTATTTCCTGTCAATTATTTGAGCATATCAATTTATTTAAAATAAATGCAAATTAAAAATTTTTAACATTTAATTTACAGCAAAAACTTCATCCAAAAGTTAACGGCTGTAGCTTAATTGGCCGTTAAAGTTTTGAGCAACTGGGCCCTGGTCAATCTTAATATACGTCACCTGTAAATTATTCTCCATTATATCAACACCGTATATTATACAAGAGTGCTTGGAAGTACTTTACGCGGTCATTAGACAAAACCCAGGCAACGTGTAATCTATGTAATGAGAAATTTGTGTACGGAATGATTAACAAATTAATAAACAATACATTTAACAATATCTTACATTTCTTTATATTTGCCTAACACTAAGTTATATCGCTCATTTACCACTGAAACAACTACGTACATATTTCGGATAGGTAAATATTCGGACAGAGGGCCGTATATAGTAGTATTTACAAAACGAATATTCGAATATATTCGAATACCTAAAACGAATATTCAAATATTGATTTCAGTATTCGGTCCCATCCCTACTCAAATGTAATAAAAAAAAATGAAAATAAAAACAAGAGGGCTACGATGGCCCTAGGTCGCACACCTTCATATCTATGTATGAAGTTTCATTAAAAAAAAATATCTCAATACGTTCTCAAGTTATTGAGCGAAAATTGTTTTTCTATTTTTAGTAACATTGACCTTGACCCCACCCACCACATACGTAAAGCAAGGTCTCGATGTAAGGTATCTCCGTATGAACTTTCATTAAAATATCTCAATGCATTATTAAGTTATTGAGCGTAAACCGTTTTTCTACTTTTAATGACAGTGACCTTGACCCCACCCACCCCATAAGCAAACCCAAGTGAGGTCTCGATATAAGTTTTAAGTTTCATTAAAATATCGCAATGCGTCCTCAAGTTATTGAGAGGAAACCGTTTTTCTATTTTCAGTAACGGTGACCTTGACCCCAGCCACCCCATATGCAATCCCAAGCAATGTCTCGATATAAGGTACTTATGCATTAAGTTTCATTAAAATAGCTCAATGCGTTCTCAATATATTCAGCGGAAACCATTTTACTTTTTTTAATAACGGTGACCTTGACCCCACCCACCCCATATGCAATCCCAATCGAGGTCTCAATATAATGTATTTATGTATTACGTTTCATTAAAATATCTCAATGCGTTCTCAAGATATTGAGCGGAACACGTTTTTCTATTTTTAGTAACAGTGACCTTGACCCCTCCCACCCCATATGCAATCCCATGCGAGGTGTCGATATAAGGTATCTATGTATAAAGTTTCATTAAAATATCTCAATGCGTTCAAAAGTTATTGAGCGGGAACTGTTTTTGCTATTTTTAGTAACACTGACCTTGACCTTGACCCCACCCATCCATATGCAATCCCAATCGCTGTCTCGATGTAATGTTTTAACCAAATATGAAACCTCTTGGCCTTGTGGTTTCAGAGAAAAAATTAAAAATAATTTTGACATTTTCTTCTATATAAACCATGTGAGCCCCGGAGTGTGGCCAGTTTTGACCCCATGGGCATCATTTGAACAATATTTGTAGAGGACCACTATACAACATTACATACCAAATATGAAACCTCCGGGCCTTGCGGTTTCAGGAAAGAATATGTTTAAAGTCATTTTGCTATTTAAGTCTCTATAAACATTGTGACCACCGGCTTTGGCCAGTTTTGACCACAGGGGCATCATTTAAACAATCTTTATAGAGGACCACTATACAATGTTACATACCAAATATGAATCCTCTGGGCTTTGCGGTTTCAGAGATGACGTTGTTTTTTTTTAATGTCATTTTGCTATTTAAATCTATATAAACCATGCCAGCCACGGGGTGTGGCCAGTTCTGACCCCAGGGGCATCATTTTAACAATCTTTGTAGAGGATTTCTATACAATGTTACACACCAAATATGAAACCTCTGGGCCTTGAGGTTTCAGAGAAGATATTTTATGAAAACTCTGGGCCTTGAGGTTTCAGAGAAGATATTTTAAAGCCATTTTGCTATTTAAGTGTCTATAAACCATGTGACCCCCGGGGTGTGCCCAGCTTTCACCCCAGGGGCATCATTTGAACAATCTTTGTAGAGGACCACTACACAATGTTACATACCAAATATAAAACCTCTTGGCCTTGCAGTTTCAGAGGAGAAGATTTGAAAAGTCATTTTGCTATTTAAGTCTATATAAACCATATGACCCCCGGGTGTGGCCAGTTGTGACCCCAGGGGCATCACTTCAACAACCTTTGTTGAGGACCACTATACAATGTTACATACCGAATATGAAACCTCCGGGCCCTGCGGTTTCAGGAAAGTCATTTTGCTATTTAAGTCTATATAAACCATGTGACCCCCGGGGTGTGGCCTGTTTTGACCCCAGGGGCATCATTTGAACAATCTTTGTAGAGGACCACTATACAATGTAACATACCAAATATGAAACCTCTAGGCCTTGCGGTTTAGAGAAGATTTTAAAAGTCATTTTGCTATTAAGTCTAAATAAACCATGTGAGCCCCAGGGTGTGGCCAGTTTTGACCCCAGGGGCATCATTTGTAAAATCTTTATGGAGGACCACTGAACAATATTACATACCAAATATGAAACCTCTGGGTCTTGCAGTTTCAGAGGAGAAGAATTTTAAAGTCATTTTGCTATTCAAGTCTATGTAAACCATGTGACCCCCGGGATGTGGCCAGTTTTGACCCCAGGGGCATCATTTGAAAAATATTTGTAGAGGACTACTGTATAATGTTACATTCCAAATATGAAACCTTTGGGCCTTGCGGTTTCAGAGAAGATTTTAAAAGTTATTTTGTTATTCAAGTCTATATAAACCATGTGACCCCCGGGGTGTGGCCAGTTTTGACCCCAGGGGCATCATTTGAAAAATCTGTGTAGAGGACTACTATATAATGTTACATACCAAATATGAAACCTCTAGGCATTGCGGTTTCAGAGAAGATTTTTAAAGTCATTTTGCTATACAAGTCTATATAAACCATGTGACCCCCGGGGCGTGGCCAGTTTTGACCCCAGGGGCATCATTTGAACAATCTCTGTAAAGCCAATAGAGGATGTCACATATCAAATATGAAAGCTCCAAGCCTTGTGATTTCAGAGAAGATTTTTTAAAGTTTTCAGTTTTTAAAGCTATTTTTAGCTCTGGTGACCTACATATGCAGCGGACCGGAACGATTTGAACAATTTTGAAAGAGGGTCATCCAAGGATCATTCCTGTGAAGTTTGTGGAAAATCTGCCCAGTGGTTTAGGATGAGATGTTCTTTGAATGAAAATGTTGACGCATGACGCACGACGGACAAAAGGCGATCCTAAAAGCTCACCATGAGCACGTTGTGCTCAGGTGAGCTGAAAAATTGGTCCCACTCCGGATGTAAAGGCTATCGCTTTCACCACTCGGCCATTCGAACTTCTCTATTTTACCCTGCATTATTTACTTTATGTAAGTGTTCTACGTGATCAACAGTTTCAACGAAAACAACAGAAACACTCCAAATTATTCCATCATTTAGCGTTACAAACGCTTTATAATTTTATCAATTTCAAGTGTTGATTTATCATAAACGAAACAGTTTTTACAGTATATTTCTAGGTCCGTACTGTTTTTTTGCTCCCTTGTATACACTGTTTTGATATTTTTGGAATCGGTGACATAAGTGGAAAAATTGTCAATTCGTCAAACTGTGAACAGGTCACTTTAACTCTGGCAATGAAACCTGCTGATAATCGTGTCGTTCATCCAAACACCTGCGTGACGGCAAGTTTCAGCCGTTTGGAGTATTCAGTATAACATTTGTAGATCAAATCAGGTATCCAGAATGCTGTTCTGATGCCTGATAATACAATAATATGCACGGCTACCAAAAGCTCCGTTGTATCACCAGACGGTGGCTCGGAGAAATCTCGCATGAGCGTTTCCGCTTTCGTTTTCAAAACCACAAGAGCGAGGTAAGTTTTGTTTTTATTCATGTTTTAAGGCATTTTATGAACAATCTGAGACAGTCGTTCGACCTTAAATTGATTAGGAACATATATGCGAAGTAAGGTCCAGAAATTCTCCGTTTTAAAAAACTGACATCCTTTTTCCTGACCCATTGTCGATAGAGAACGAAGCAAAGAACGAAGAAACGTCACTAAAATAATCCATTTTGTACAAAAACTATAACCATACTCAAAATTTAAGACCCATACATGCCCCACAGCTCATTTGCAACATTTTTCAAGCAATGAACAACAGCTAAACCAATTAATGACCGAAAATTACTGGTGCCACGCATGAGGTACTGGTGCCACGCATGAGCGATTATTGAGTATTTGTTTAGCAAATGGGTTCGGCTTAATTTGCGTTTCAGAAGTGCAGTATAAACTGGGGTTCTGTTCTCCCAACTACTGTATTTGTTAACATGCAGTACATACTGCAGAAACCACAGGTTTTCTACGTGTTTTCCCAAAGAAAAACGAGTACATTATGATTACGGTGATACCAATTTTGTTCAAAAATAGATACCACAAGTCTGCAGTATGCCAGAAAAAAAAGCATAAATATTACTTATTCATGCACATAAATTGGATAATGGGAAACTCTTACAATGGGATGGAGACAATTCAATAGTGTGATATATCATGGGGATGATAAATGATGTATTTACTATTTAGTGTGAAGACTTATGTGTGAAGTCAATACCCTATTAACCATTTAGTTTTGAAAACCTCAAACAAGTTCAGGTTAGGGTTTTTTATTAATGAGGCACAAATGATGAAAAGAAATTGATTGCATATCAAGTTTGATGTGTTTATTCTTCCGAACTTGCAATTACAATGTATATGAATAATTAATATTGATATAAGGGCTGTTTTGTACACATAGCAGATAAGTGTAAGCCACGAAAAGTACCTTAAGAATTGGTTTGTATCGAAATGACCTTACATGAATTTGCAGTATTCTTAGTCTTTTTACTACATAATGTAATATAATTTCTTTTCGTTTTTCAGACGGATAAAAACGATTAGCATGGGAACTCAGATTGAGTGATTACAATACTTATAAGGTGATGGAGTCGAAAGCACAAACTGCTCCAAATCCAGTTTCAGAAAACAACACCGCAACTTCATCATGGCTGAGACAGGAATCAACCACCATTCATTGACCGCTTACATTGCAAATCTTTTAGCTTCAATCAAACACGGATGTTGCGAGTTAAATAAACTAAGCATAATTAAATTAGCAGAAAGACTTAAACTAATAAACACATGTAGTAATTATAAAATCGTGTCATATACAAATAGCAACCAGAACATGCGATGATTTGTTTATCTGTGATGATTTACCCTGTGATTTGTTGACAGTTTTTATATAATTAAAACCCCAATAAAATAATACAGAACTCTCATTAACTGTGTTTTTTTTATTACATCATAACATGCCATCATAAACCTGACAAAAATATTGAAATAAAGTTAATACCATTCCATAAGTTAAAGGTATATTTCGAATGTGAACAAATATTTTTTTTAACATGTACATCATATTGAATGCCTACTAGAAACCCATCCGTTTTGACATAAGAACTTTGGCTTCATTGAACCTATAATCGTACTGTTGACGAACGGGAAGGTCCCCCATGGGACGGTTCATAAAATCCAGAAAACTTGTACGCTCGGTCAAATTTCTGGTCAGATTTATATCGTCCGTATCGAATAGTGATCCCTGAAAATTCAAATATGAACAATTAATGTAAGGCTTTTATATCGGAATGGTTGACACTTAAATGTTTGTCGGTAACTGTTTTAACTTAGAATTATCTGACGAATAAATATAATTCCCAGCACTATTGCATGTCGAGGTATGCATGACGGTACAAATACTAAATAATAGCTCCTGCGTGGCATCAAGCACCTCATGCGTGGCACCAGTAATTTTCGGTCATTACTTGGTTTAGATGTTGTTAATTGCTTGAACAATGTTGCAAATGAGCTGTGAGGCATGTATGGGTATTAAATTTTGAGAACAGATATTGTTTTGTACAAAATGGATTATTTTATTGACTATATTTCGCTATTTGCTTCGTTCTCTAGCGACAATGGGTCAGGAAAAAGGATGTAAGTTTTTCAAAACGGAGAATTTCTGGACCCTACTTCGCATATACGTTCTTAATTCAATTTAAGGTCGAACGACTGTCTCAGATATTTAATAAAATGTCTTAAAACATGAATAAAAACAAAACTTACCTCACTGTTGTGGTTTTGAAAACGAAAGCGGAAACGCTCATGCGAGATTTTTCCTAGCCACCGGCTGGTGGCACTCAGGAGCGTTTGGTGGCCGTGATATGATTTGAATATAGAATAACTAGAAAACATGAAATGGACCGCTAAGCTATTTCGAAGAATATATTGCCCTAGCAGAAAGGTACTAATGTTTGAAAAGTCGAGAAGCTTAATTATATGCTATTGCCAATACAGGAAGGGTCTAATGTCCGCCTTTGCATTTTTGACGAAGTAGGTAGTGTCCGTTCGTCAACGTATGTGGTACATGTATATACGGTTCATATCCAAAAGTTAAATAACATGATGACCATCGTATCTGGCGATTCTGGGTGTTGAAAATGAAAATATTTCATACAGATAGTGACCCTTTTGATCTATTGAAAAGAAAACACTTTTGACACAATTTATTATTAACCTTAATAAAGAGCATGCCGAATGCTTTAAATATTAAATTTACACAAATACACAGTTTGTATATAAACTTTAAAACGTAATATTTAGCAAAAATAGTGTGTGATTATTTTTTCTAATGTACTAATTGATCTGTACTTTTAAATAATCTGTATCAACTTTGCCCTCATTTATCAAAGTGCGCGACAAACATTCTGAAAATAGTACAATATGCATTTAAACAATTAATTTACCTTAATTGTCGATCTTTGTTTGAATACGTTATGAAAGTGAATGCAAATATTTGCCATGAGGTATTTGTGTTATTGGGATTACGGTTAAAACATAAAGCAAATATTCATGGAAAACTACGAACTAAGATAAGGTCTGATTTAAGTAAAAGTTTTGAAGCGCTCCTAGTCTCAGATACAAATGTATTTCACTTTTATAATAAACTATTGTGATATAAAAGTGAGATGCACGATTACTGATTGACAGCTTCCATAGTACATGCACAGGTGTTAGTAAGGCGTAAAAAATATGTTTGTTTCAGGTTACATGCCCCAAAAAATTAGGGTAGGTAGGTAATTAATTATTTATTTTTTTATTTATTTTTTATTTGGCAAATTATCGTGTTGTGAATGGTAGAGTAGGTGATACGAGTAAATTTACATACTTTTCTCATAACGGTTTATCAACAATAGATTATTTGCTTTGTCGCGAACGAAATTTCACACTTATTAAAGATTTTATTATACATGATTTTAACGAGTTCAGTGACCACGCACCTTTATCATTTTCTGTATATTGTAACAATAAAATTGTTGATCCTTTGTCGTTCACACAGACTAAGTTTAAACGGGACGAATCGTTGCGTAACCAGTTTAGATCAGGCATTATTTGTAGCCTACCTTTATTTAACAGAATTATTGATGATATTGATTGTACAAGCAGTGATTCTCTGAATATTGCATTAAATAAATTCACTGATGTTATTCGCAATGTTGCTGATCCTTTATTTCAAAGGAACACTTTATTTCTAACAAACCGAAATTTGAAGAATGTAGCGCTGTTAAGCATGCAGATTGGTTTGATGTTGAATGTAAAATGGCACATGCTCATTATGGATCTTTGTTGAATATTTTTACTTGTGATAAGTCGGACAATAATAGAATTCAATTGCTGCATTATAAAAAAGAGTATAAAAAATTAATAAATACGAAGAAAAAGACATATTTGAGAATTAAGGTTAATGAAATCGAAGGATTAAAAAATCATAGACCCAGAGATTTTTGGAAATATTTTAAATCAAATACTAAAACGAAAATTGATAATATTTCATTAGAAGACTTTAGCAATTTTTTCTCTAATATAAGTAGTGGTTTGTTTGATTGTGTAAACGATGATGCCGAAACTTTTTGTTCAACACATAATTTTGATTTACAAAATTCACGTTTCCCTGAATTAGATCAGCCTTTTACAGTTGACGAGATAAAAGCTTCAGTTAAACTGTTAAAGCGTAATAAAGCCCATGGAAGTGATTGTATTTTGAACGAATATTTAATTGAATGTATTTGATATTTTAGCTTTGCTTATATGCGATTTGTTTAATGCGGTATTGAACTCTGGTCATTATCCTGAGAAATGGACGGAAGGTATTATAATCCCATTACATAAGAAAGACGATACTACAAATGTTAATAATTATAGAGGAATTACCCTACTTAGTTGTTTATCTAAGCTATTTACGTCAGTTAATTAATAGTAGATTAGAAACGTTTTGTAATAATTTTAACATCATTTCGGATGCCCAATTCGGATTTAGAAAAGGGCGCTCAACAATTGACGCAATATACATCCTTATGTCCTTAGTTCAAAAATATGTTAACGAAAATAAAAGATTATATGTCATTTACGTTGATATGATGAAATGTTTTGATACTGTATATAGAAATGCATTGTGGCTAAAAATGTTCAAATGTGGCATTGAAGGTAAATTATTAAGAATAATAAAAAATATGTACCGAAATGTTAAATCATATGTTAAGCATTGTTCATCATATTCAGAATATTTTAATTATGTTGTAGGTCTACGCCAAGGCGAAGTTATGTCCCATTATTATTTTCTTATTTATAGAGGATTTAGAACTATTTTTGCAGAATGAGGCTACTTCCGGTTTAAGTATTGATGATATTGTACTGATATTGTTACTATTTGCCATCATAGGTAAATCTCCAGAAGAAGTGCAAAACCATTTAAATCTTTTATCTAATTATTGTAATTGTTGGGGATTAAAGGTAAATACTAATAAAACTAAAATAATGGTGTTCCGCAAACGAGGTAGACTATTGCCGTATGAAAAATGGACATATGACGGTCAGCAAATTGAAGTAGTAAACGATTTTAACTATTTGGGAACTGTTTTTAATTATACTGGAAATTTTAATTTGAACCAAGAACATTTATGTGGTAAAGCACTAAAAGCAATGAATATTTTATTTAACAAATGTAAAGAGTTTGACCTTAAGCCCAAAACACAATGCCAACTGTTCGATGCTTTTGTTGGGTCTATTCTGAATTACGCATGTGAGGTATGGGGTAATACAAAGTCAAAATAATTGGAAAGGGTGCACTTAAAGTTCTGTAAACGACTGTTAAACGTTAAACAAAATGTTTGTAATGCTACAGTCTATGGCGAATTAGGTAGATACCCACTTTTTGTTCATCGATACGTAAGGATTGTTAAATACTGGTTTAAAATTACCCAAACTGAAAATATTATTATAAAATCCATATATTTGCAAGCTTTACACGATTGCCACAACGGACGTTCAAACTGGGTTTTAAATCTTAAAAAGCTGCTAGACAATTACGGTTTGTCTTACGTGTTTAATAATCCAAGCTCTGTTGATGTTAATACATTTATAACGCACTTTAAAAATGTTGTAATTGATACATATAAACAAGAGTGGTTTAGATCTGTTGTTAATAGTTCTGTTTTAGATATGTATCGTGTATTTAAGCCTATTTTCAATTATGAATACTATTTAGATTTGCTACCTAAAAAACTAAGACATTATGTCACAAAGCTTAGAGCTTCGGCTCTGCCACTGAGAATTCAAACTGGAAGATATGCTGGTCAGAATATCCCAAGAAACGAACGCTATTGTCTTTGTTGCAATGAATTAGATGTGGAAGATGAGTTTCACTTTGTCTGTAAATGTTCTTCATACTCTGTTCTTAGGCGAAACTATTTAAAGCAATGTTATTACAATAGACCTTCTGTTTACAAATTCCACCAATTGTTAAATACAACTAATACATGCGAACTTATTAAGTTAGCAAAATTTGTAAAAGAAGCACTAATTATAAGAAATAATTTTCTTAATGTTGTGACATAACTATAAGTAGTTATCTTCCATAGAATTTACGAATGTACATTATACTTATTTATATTAAGCTTTTAACAAAAAATACATATGTACATGACTGTTAATTTGATTGTATTTGTGTTATTATTGTATTCATTATAACGTGACCCAATGTATGTATGTAAAACATTTTAGTGTTTAGACGATGTACACTGTACAAGTCTTAATAAATATTTGTCTTGTCTTGTCTTGTCTTCTTAACTTAAAGATTCTAAAACTGAATAAATATTCCAAACATATCATTAATATCCTTAAACATTGTTTATAAGTGGATGTTATCAAAACAAAACACTTCATTATAAAAAAATATTTAATTAGTGGAAAAAAGTAAATAAAGCAAAACATATCTGACAAACCCAATATAATGTTCTAGGGTCGGGGCATATTTTTAGGGTAGGTCGGGTAACCTGAAACAACCATTTTTTTTTTACGTCTAAGGCACAACTGAATGTTTGCCACTTCGGCTGGTCCATGCCAAACGAATTACACGCTGAGGAATCGCTGCGACCACACGGTTTGTATTAATAAAATGTCCGAACTTTACTTATTGATAAGTAACTTGAATCCCGGACATAATTTTCTCCGGACAAAATACCTCCTGCTCATTCTTGCATACCCTGACTTCAAACATAACCTACATTTTCAGCCAATCAGCTCAGATAAACACCCATTAAATGTAATATTTAAAAATGAAGACTATGATTTTAGTGGATCTTATTTCAGGCTTTTGATTGGCTATTTGGAACCACGCCTTCTCAGAATTGTAGTTAACATCACCACATGATATCTACTGTTCCATGTTCTGATGACGTACATGCGCACGACCAATCAAAATTTAAGTTATGTTTCAAGTAAGTTAGAACATATTAAGTAAAATCTTATAATTGGCTTAGATGGGGCTCGCTACTCTGAGCTCGCTCCGCCCCTTCTTAACCAAAACGATTTTACTTAATATGTTTTAACTATTACATAATCCCTCCAGATAATGCGAGTGGCGCATTTTATCCGGGTTTTAAAAACAACGACAGGGGTTTTGTCCTGCTACGTAAAATTGATCGGGAGGGATTTTGTCCAGGGGGGGGGAGGATTTATTCCGGATACCAAGTTACATTATACACAGGTTTTTATATGTGTATTTGAATCAAAGAGACACTTTAGCCCGAATCTAAAAACCAATCGCAAAACGAGATATAAGATAATGTCCTATGTTAGGTTTTGCTACTACTGTAAACGTTGCCGAATTGTTTTGCTACAAAAGCGAACCCTTAATATGTTCTGTTTGAAGAAATTTATGCATTTACAAATTATGAAGTTTGTTTTTGGATGGAAGGTAATGAACTCTCGTATAGTTTAACTGCTTCAGTTGATATATTATGTAATAAATACTTATTATTAACATGCATTAACACAGGCTTAAAGTCATTTTAGAGTGTATATGCAAATGACGAATAACTAGATGTGTCACAGACACGGATGCCCCCACGCCAAAATTGGTCGCAGCCCAAATTCCTTCCATTACGATCACCTACATATTAAGGTTGTTCAGCTGTGAAAGTTTGCGCGAAATCCGCCCAACCGTTAAAGAGGAGTGGAGTCAACACATTTTCATGAAGTATATATACTGGAAAAAATATCAAAGGGCCATAATTCTGCCAAAATTGGTAGCAGCCAAAATTCCTTTCTTTACGATCACCTACACATTAAGATTGTTCAGCTGTGAAAGTTTGAGCGAAATCCGCCCAGCCGTTAAAGGGGAGTAGAGTCCACAAATTTCATGAAGTTATATAGTGGAAAAAAATGTCAAAGGGCCATAATTTTGCCTAAATTGGTCTCAGCCAAAAGTCCTTCCTTTACGATTATCTACACATTAAGGTTGTTCAGCTGTGAATTTTGAGCCAAATCCGCCCATCCGTTAAAGATGAGTTGAGTCCACAAAATTAAATTTCATGAAGTATATATAGTGGAAAAATGTCAACGGGCCATAATTCTGCCAAAATTGGTCGCAGCCAAAATTACTTCCTTTACGATCATCTACACATTAAAATTGTTCAGCTGTGAAAGCTTGAGCGAAATCCGCCCAACCGTTAAAGAGGAGTTGAGTCCACAACATTTTGGGACGTACGGACAAACGTACGGACGGACAAGTGCAATGCTTAATGCCTCCCACTTTGTGGGGGCATAAAAACAGTAGATGTTCTTCGGTTAAATTCAAGAAGGCATTGCTCTTGTTTCGCAATAGTGTCTACTTACAATATTGCAAAACCCCGTGTATATGTAATTAAGCAGGTTAAAATACAGAACACTATACACGCCCTGAGGTAATCTCTTTCACTAGGCGCGTTCCACATTTTAACGCTTAAATGATCGTTAAAGCTTTCACGAGGCGCGTTCCACATTTTAACGCTTATATGATCGTTAAAGTGTACTAAGTTCTCACGCTTAAAATAGATTACTTTTTGAATAACGTTTAAGGACATATTTTTGTGTGTGTGTTCGGAAATACTGTTAAAACATTATAATGCTCGAAACATCGACCAGAGCGTGATGTACTTTAGTATAAGAATTTTGATTTATTTGTTGTTTTTTTTCTATACAATTATTGTCTGCCTAGCAGTGAAGCAATTGATATGGATCATAGAAAACAAGTGATGGACTATAATTAATCTGTAATAAATAGTTCAACATTTTTTATATAATACTACAATGGCTAACTGTTCCAACAAATATCCTACGACAGAGGTGTATTACGCTGGTAAGTTGATTTTTTAATTCCGAGTATATAATTTTTTTTGTTAAAAATTGTGTTGGATCGTTGGTAAGTTTGTTGATGCTTTAAATACGGTATTGTAAAGACTAATGCTAATAATCATTATGGTCATTCTTATGTTAATAAAATTGTTCAGAAATTAATAATGATACTTGTTTTGTCAACACATAACCGATAGCCTGGATACTGTTTTATCAACAAGCATTTTGAGATTCTTTATGAACAGACCTACGTATTCGTTACTTAAATATTAGGTTAAATATGCAGTATTTGAATAAGATCAAATAGTAATGTTTTGAATGAACAGGACATCGCTAAATGTATCTTCTTTCCATGTGCTGCATCTAAAATATTTGTAATATTTATATATAAAAAATCATGCCAATGACACAAACTTTTAAGAGGCTCGTTACGACAGGCGGATAGCATACTGATCACAAGCTATCTGTTCATCTTTGAAAGCGTTAAAGGTACATTGCTTTTCAAAGGCATAATCCAGTAACGAAATGAAAGTATGATATGAATCAAATCTAGTTAAAATTAATATGACCGACTGAATGTAGTCAAAATTAGACAAAACTTTACTTACACGCAAAAAGTAAACACATTTTAAAGAGAAGGGTATTTTGAACGTGTGTTCACATATAGTATATAATGCAATTATATTTCACTATATTATACAATGGTTGTGTTATGTATTTGTTGAACTTAATGTTCAAACTTAACTTTACTTGAGTAGTTATTTGTTTATAATTGTTCATTTATTTGGTTAATTGTATAATGATTTTGAGGGGATAAGTCCATTTAAAGATAGACAATTAATCTTAAGATATGATGTGTATGATACACCTGCTACACGTTATTAGATAACACATTAATACGATAGTGAACGATCGATACTACTTATTGCTGCATTTGTTAACACATACTTACTTATAACTTAGTTATTAGCAACAGAAAAATGTCAGTTGTCCTATGTTTAATTACAAAAATAACCAAATGTTGAATTCGGAATAATTAAATTAACCTTTACCGTGGTAAGATCTTCAAAAATGACGTTGACTTCAGAGCCGCAACATTTCTTGCGATGCATCGATTGCTCAAATGTCATTGACCCGATTCGATTTTCGGCCAACCAATGTCGAATAGATTCTCTTTTATATTTGTACAGATTATTTGGCAGAAAAATATGAATTATAATTATGGTGTTTGTGTAGATAAATCACGTAAATTGCTCATGACTCATGGCTGCAGTTTATTGAACTAGTTGTGGAATTTAATCACCAATTCTAACCATTATTTTTCTTATTTATGTTGATATACATAGGGTTACATTAGCCAATACAATCGTATCAACAATCAAAACGCTGACAGCGTAGAAAGACTGTTGGCGACAAAAGAAACTAAAAGCACGTAATTATTAGTGCATTTTTGCTAAAAATAAACATTTGTTTGAATGAAGTTCAATTTTCCACCTTTAAACTTTATAATTGGGCTTCTTATTCAATAATATACGACATCATAATGAAAACTAATTTGTAAGTAAGAACAAATATTTAACAAGTGAATCTTCAAGGGCCAGAATGAAGCGTAGTAGTTAGGCGCACCGATTGTTAGTGCTTCGTAGCCAACGATCTATAAATAATCATGTTCATTGATAGATCTTTGTTGGTAGCACACTAACAGGGGCGTACATAGCCGTGTTTTGAGTATACGCACAGTTATTTGTGTGTCTCCTTCATTGTCAGAAAATATAGAGAAATGCATGTTTTTACTTTTATTGCTTTATATAAAATAACGTGTCCATTTGAATTTCACTGACAGCACAATAACACGTTCCAATTTAAGCACTTATTTTACTCTAGGTAACTGCATTGGTCTACATTTAAAACATAGTAGCAAGTTTTGCAGCTCGCAGAAATGTCAACCACATGCTTTGCATTGATGTCATTTTCCCTATATATATTCATCAATCCAAGGCCTAACAACCTTTCAGTCTCCATCGTACTCCTCGGGTATTTTTTCACTCTTCATATGGTCGAAAACCATCGTTCTGCTGTTGCTGTCGATACTGGCATGACAGCGAGAACAACTAGACAACGCCGTATATTTGGATAACTATTCTGTGTGGCATACGGTTAGCTGGAAACTACGTCTTCTGGTGCATTTGGCGATGTTTCAACGGTCCCTGCGGTTATCAACAAAGATTCAAGTGACCAGAGCTGCGGTTGTCATCTCTCTCCTGTATAGATGCGAAGCCTGGGTTCTATACCGAAAACAATTCAGCATTCTGAAACGATTCCATCAACGATGCCTCCAAGCCATCATGGGCATCAAGTGGAGTGACTATGTGACAAACACAGAACTCTTGGAGCGAGCCAACGTCCCCAGCAACGAGGCCATGCTTCTGACCAAACAGCTCCGCTGGCCTGGACGCCTGTCACGTATGGAATACACACGAATGCCCAAAGCTGTGTTCTATGGAGAGCTAAGCCAGGGCAAATGTGACAGAGGCGCCACACGAAAGCGTTACAAGGATCAGCTGAAGCGCCAATTCAGTGCAGCTGGCATCCCAGAGAAGGACAACATGGCAAAAAACAGAAGCGGATGGAAGACTGTCACAAAGCAAGGTGCTAAGATCTTTAATGAAGCCCGGAGAGAAGCTGCTGAAGTCAAGCGCAAACGAAGGAAAGCAACGGCATCCCAGATTCCCACTGACCAAGGGTTCCCTTCCCACGTTCCCTTGGGAATGTGCCAGAGACCAATGATTTTTGGACCCAAGGAACCAGCCATCCTCATCATCACATTAAAACAAATGTGCAATTATCGCTTAACTTAATCAAACGAAATACTCATTACAGATTGCAATTAATATCGGAGACTGCTACCTTACCAAGAGCTTTACTGCGATGATCGTGTTCTCCAAAAACAAAACAAAAAAACAAAAAAAAGAACAGGAAAAAATCACGTCATCCTTACTGACAGAATATCTTGATCTGTAAACCACGCTGCTTGCGTTTTCGCATCGTTCCATGTTGTATTATTGAATGAAAATGTGAATCGCGAACGCAAAGTAGTTATCACGAATATTTTCGCGGACTTTAAGTGGTTATCGTATGGCAGTTCTATGCCACTATAAAAACACATCCATAGCTTGATAATTTACCAGCTTTTAAGGCCTAGTTTTAGGAATGTCTGGCCTCTCCATGTGGTATTCAATAATGTGTATGCGTCCACCATAAAATGTCTTATCATTATCTGCAAACTTTCCCCTCAGCTGACCGAGCAATGGCTGAGTGCACTGTTTCAAATGATCTCTACCACTACAGCAGTGTATTGATGTCAGCTGATAAGGGTCGCCACACTGTGTCCACAGCAGGGTGTCAATACACAGGAGTACAATACCCCAGATTTGGAGGGGGTCTAATAAAGAAGGATTAAACTAGGCTTTGAAAAGATGCTAACTTTAATATATTCTGGTCATGGTTCTGTATTTATAAAGCCCTTAAAGAAAACAATAAATGTCACAAAACCATATTTTAATACACAGTTTCGTATGCAGTAGGGATTGATATATAATCATAGAAAAAAACACACTCTTTCTTTCCGATATTTCGCCCGACAGGGCTTTATGAAAGTTTATGACTATAAAGTAACTCTACATATTTGCAGACAACAAAGATATTGTATCACGTCAAAATAAACAGCAATTGTACGTCAATTGCTAATGTTACACGTTGTGACGTCATTTCCTGTTGACGTTTTTTTTTTGGTTCAAACTCCTCGCAGCAGTTACTTCCCTATTGGTACTCTTCAAGTAACCACTGCCACCACGAGTAAAATCTTCCAGATTTGGAAGTTTTTAGGGGAGACCACTGTGAGGAGGTTGAAGATTTATTTTTTAGAGCATTTTGATTTTATAATTATTATTTTATAACACTCCCACAGAAAAAAATGTTGCATTTGGTCCAGGTATATATATTACAAGTTAAAATAAAAAACAAAAAGAGACAAATAAAAAGTAATCATAACAACGCAAAGACTTTACTGTGTCCACATGCTTTTCTTCTGCTTGTTCTTGATTTTAATCCGTGTCATTTCATCTGACAATGTTCACGTGGAACTTCATGCCGGCATGGATTTAAAACCGAGCTCAGCTCGGAACCAGTTAAATCTCTGCGCGGAGGTTGGTTTTTAGACTGTTGGCGGAAGCCAACGGTCTTTTGAGAGGGTAATTTCCAATACAGGTATCGCGAAAAAACTACTTCTTTTCTTTGCAGACTATTAGTCAGTAAATTGAAACCAGAAAGGGTCCTTCTTGAAAACAGCCAAATTTCACACCCGTTTTCTTACATTTTAATTATTTTAGATAATGTATGTAATATGTATTATAATACGTATATCATGTGATTTAGTACACTTACAGTTTGTAAAAAGGTCAATTTATAAAAAAATAACTTTAAACTAATGACACCCCTACTTTTACTATTTACTTGAATGTAACCGAAATATTTACCAGAGTGTCCTTGAATAAGACGACCAAATTAATGCGCTAAATCGGTTCTTTTTGACTCGTTGCGAAGTGTTTTTTCTTTTTACCAATTCTCATGCTGAATATTTTGACAACAAATTACTGCAATTTATTAATTTTAAACTGTACTATGGACAAACGAGAGCTTACATCGTATGATCTATTTTGACTTTGTCAGGGGCGTAACTGGGCGTACTCCTATACGTACGTGCGTATAATTCGTAACGCTCATGTGAAAACATAAAAATGCTCAAAACTTTTAAAATGCATTAAAATAGTGTCCGTATATGGTAAGGCAAGAAGACATGACAAGTCGATGATATAATGTAGGCAAGAAGACATGACAAGTCGACTGATAAAATGTAGAGAAAATAATAATCCTTCGATTTGTTTTCAATACAATTTTGATACCTCTTCTTAATATATACAGATACATACGCATGAGCATGCATTATCTTCTATGAGCAACATATTGACGCGTGGAACGGAATCGTTGTCATAGTCATCATTACGTCACATTATGTTATGCGTGATGTAATATAGCTTCTTTACGAATTGTTTCAATGGCCATTTAACTTCGCGGAAAATATTGGATACTAAATGGCCTGTAAGTGCCCAGAACTGATATTAGATACATTTTCTTGGGGTTGCGAGGTCTGTCGAATGATCTTACTAGCACAAATATTTTTATGATAATGATCTTACAACGCGAATCTTAACTAGTTAATATTCGCGATACCACTTTATTTGTGCGCAAGGTCTTCCGCATTATCTTACTAACACAAATATTATCATGATAATTATCTGACAACGTAAATCTTAACTAGTTGATATTCGTGTTACCACTTAATTTATGCGCTAGGTCTTCCGCATTAACTTACTAACACGAATATTATCATGATAATTATTTGACAATGCGAATCTTAACTAGATAATATTCGTGTTACCACTTAATTCGGCACGAGGTTTTCATTATCTTACTAACACAAATATTATCATGATAATTATGTGACAACGTGAATCTTAACTAGATAATATTCGTGTTAACACTTAATTCGGCGCGAGGTCTTCATTATCTTACTAACACAAATATAATCATGATAATTATCTGACAATGCGAATCTTAACTAGATAATATTCGTGTTACCATGCACTTAAAGTTTGTGCGCGAGGTCTTCCGCATTATCTTACCAGCACGAATATTATCATGATAATTATCAGACAATGCGAGTCTTAACTAATACATAATACTTTTGCCCAGGAAAAGTGTCAGTCGGTTAACTGACCGCCGTGATATGACTGAAATACTGTTAAAAACGGCGAAAAACTCAAACAAAACAAACAAACAAACAAACATAATAAGTTTGTGTGTTTACTATTTCTAGATATGTCTTCTGATACGGACCCATGGTCGGATTATATGCCATACAATATCTTGTAGTAGCTTGTAAATAGTCAAGCTATATGTTTGTGTGTGTAAAGTTTCCAGATGTGTTTTTGCTAATATGGATTCAGGACTGGGGATATATTCCATGTATTATCTTTGGTACCGGCTGGTAGTCTTACATATACTTAAATAATAATACAAAATATTAAATTAATTAAATAATCAAGTTATAAATGTGTTTTCCTATTTCCAGATGTGCCCTCCGACCTTGCACTTCTCATTGGTCTATGCATTGGCAGCGTACTGATTGTGGTTTGCATAGCGATATTCGTCGAGGAAATAGTGTTTATACGTAAATATTACGATGACAACGCCTTCACTGGCCGGAAGATGTTGGTTATTCTTGGACTATTTCCAGTAAGTCCTACATTTTAAGCAAGGTGTGTGGTATTGAAATAGCCAAAGTATCCGAGAGGCTGTGCTAATTTAATTTTAAATAGTAGCCAGAAGCGTATTTACAAACACAATATCAAAATTAAGTAAAAATTATTGAAATGAGAATCTTTATAACTGTACTTAATTAACAAAGTTAATTGATAGAAATGACGTAACTATTGTTCCCATAATTTTTATCTCATTCATACACCCGATGTTTCCACACAAAATTTGAATTATATATGTACATTTGTAGCTAGAACAAAAGCACTAATAAATATTTTGTCAAATAAATTAATAAAAAACTAGCCAATAATATAAGTTGTGTAAGCGAACAAAAACCCGAGCGGAATGATGACTTTATAGTATCACATCAGTACCAGTATTGTCGCGTGTGCACGTTTGTGTGTATAAACCTATATGCAATTAATAGCACACGTTTATCGCATAAAACGTGATTATTTTTCAGTCTATACTATTTAACGTCATTAGTTTAGTCGTGTGCGAGTTAGGTAAACTGAAATATGATGCATTTTTACTATCCACACGTTTTATTGTAACAATTATATAGTGATACAATCTATTTGTTAAAAATAAAGATATTGCAAATTGAACGTGAAACTTGCGTATGCACTTTGCATAATATAATATACGATTCACACATTTACTTTCCATATAAACATTTTAGAAAGTTAATGATTCTTATGAACGCATGCTATACTATTTAAATTTTGTAGTACTTAAGCTTTGTGTTCTTGTTTTTTACAGATCGTGTCCACGGCCCGGCTGGTCTCGGTTTATGTTCCTACTTGCAACGTACTTCTAAATCTTCTATCTTCTTGGTACGTTACATTAATACAAATTGAGTATGTCAGCTGTGTACAAGCCCAAACGTATCGCCCTATTGCACACAACGCCGTTAGATAACGTTTTTATTATATACCTTTTTATATCGTCGTATTATTTGCCTTAATCACGTTCCTACTGGTAATGACATTTCCCGAGTTCTGAAAAAGTACCGTTTAAAGGAGAAAATAATACAAAATTGAAGGCAATGCATTTGCTGTTTACAATACATTTACTCCACCGGACCACCTCGGAAGTCACCACCGAACATTATTTTTTCTTAACACCTCCAAATGAGGTGGTTTGTTGAGTCTCATAACCGTGTATACATATGTCATGAAGATGAGACATTTTTGTTCTTTGTCATAACATTGTAAAATGTTGTACATAATTGATTTTGCGCTCTTTTGCAGCTACATCGCCGTGTGTATCTACACGTTTATTTCAATGACTATCAGTCTGTATGGCGGCAGAGAGAAAATGATAAGCATCCTCGCTAACGATAAAATCAGTATCAGTACCATGCCCTGTTGCTGCTGCCTCTGTTGGGTTCTGAAGCCAATCACCATGACCATGTAAGTTGTAACAGAACAATGTTATCACCACAATGAAAACAGTTGTAAAAGATAAGAACACTGAACGGCGGAAAGACGAGTTGCATTACTATCTCAATATGTGTTGTATTTATTGTTGGTAAGAGACAACATTTATCACTCAAATAATATGCTGTGCGGAATCAGACAAGTCCCATTAGTGTAAACCTATTTAGTTTAGCTCGACAGTGTCAAAAGCCAGAGGCTTATTGAGACAATTACGGGCCCGTTTCCTTGGAAGAACCAGTACTTCGTGTCTTCTGAGAAAGTTCATTCAAACGATCCCAGAGATTGGATAGAACTCACAATTTATCGATTGCAAAGCGGACACCACATCCATTACACTACTGTGACCTGTACTGCAAGTCCCTTTATTCAAAGATGTAAGTTGTGGCGACGTAACAGTAATATCACCTAATATTGTGGAAAACAGATTCGTCACCCTAACATTATAAGAGGCGCCAGAAGAAAAAGTGGTATGCCGTTATAATATATCATTGATTACCAAAACATTCGCATCAGCGTTACCTTTCCAAAGTGTGGCAACTGTACTAATGCAAAATGTGGTAATCAAACACCAAACATAATATTAATAATGTTCGTACGTTTACTTGAAAGCTCCATAATCGCAATGTGTTTACGGTTTGGAACCAATCAGATTGTTATAAACATATTATGTTCTAATAAAAATTGTACCACCATATTTATGTTATATATGACAACAGGGTAATCACATCACCGTAATAATATACAATATGGTAGTCGAAACACTTTATCTATATGTATCATAGGAATAGAACAGTCCGAACACCCTAATAATAACAGTTTGGAAGCACAATTTTTATATTTCGTTAATAGTGTAATGGGTAGTAATATAACGGTCTAATCACCATAATATTACAAAAAGGTGTAATTATAATCTAGTCACTGAAATTATATATTAAGGTGTGGTAAGAAAGAGTCGAATTAACCTACAGATGATATGCTACAAGAACAGTCCCGTTTCCATAACAATGCATTATACCAAAACAGAGAAATACCATATGTCATTGTTTAATAACTTCACACTACCTTCATTGGATGTTAATTGCTAATAAACACATATCGATTAAGGCAATCACTCCGGACCTACGAGCTTCTGGCAATGCAGGTGATGTTTATACGACCCTCTCTGCTCCTGATAGCGGCTGTGTTGTGGACGGACGGGCAATACGAAGAATCTATTGTAAGACATTATAATAACCATTTCATGTATGTGGTCTGTAATCGTGTCGTACATTCTGCATTTACCAGTTTTACTTTATTTAGTTTAATGCTGTTGTAAATGGTTAAGAAACTTGATCACATTCAAAAACACGTTGGGTTCGTTCGCATCAATACATTGTTAATTTGACGTGTATTCAGGTCATAAACATGTGCTGAGTATAACACGCTATTATTTTAAAATGTAATCGCCATTTAAATATACAATACAATTTAGTTTAGGGATACGATAACGAATATATTCAATGTCGCCACGTTACTAGTGGTATATTTTTATTATCTATCTTTTCAGGATTTTCGACAGCCCTCAGTATACATCTCAATCTTGTCAGCTATCAGCACACTTACGTCTATGTATGGCCTAATTGTTATATTCAAAGCATCGAGGTTGCATCTGTCCCACTTCTCGCTCGTCCTCAAGTTTGCTCCCCTGCAGTTGGCTATCATTCTGGACGTCTTGCAGAGCATTTTGTTCAACTTTCTAGCAGACCGTGACATTCCTGCGTGCCTAAACTCGTTGGGTCCTAGAGTAAGAGCAAGCAGTAAGTGATAATTTATTTACTCGCAAACCAGAAATGTCTTACTACAAGTCATTTAATCATTTTAAATCGGATTTGTTTTAAATGTAGATACGAGTTTTGCTTGTATCCTTTATTTTCAGACATAGACATCTTTCATTTTCATGGCATTTTTGTGTCTATCTTATAGACTGATCACACCTTGGATATCATACCTAGGTGTCAAAAGATCTTATACCGTATTTTTCAGCTTTTTAAGTTATAGTAGATCTACTCAAAAGTTTACATCATATCTGCTAGTCCGAAAATGTATTACATTTTCTTACGTTGTACGATAAAATACTCATGACTGTACAGTTAATTGCAAACTAGTTTAAACCTGCCGGAAAGCGCTATATTCAACACTTGAAAACAACAAGAAACGTGGAAATTCCATGAACACCACATTTTTCGAAATAAATGCATAAGTCAGCACAATAATGAAAGAAAGTTCTGGGTGCAAGGTGAAGGTAATACACATATGGCTAGGAAATAGTGACCTTGATCTTGCAATCCAAAGCGAGATCTCAATATCTACATATGGAGTTTCATTAAAAATCTAAATTCGTTCTCAAGTTACTGAGTGGAAACCTTTTTTACTTATTTTTAGTCATGGTTACATTGACCCCATCCACCCTATATGCAATTGCAAGCAAGGTCTAGATATAAGGTATCTACATAGAAATATTCATAAAAATATCTCAAATCGTTCTCGGTTAGCTATTGGTACATGGGACCTCTCCGGCGTCGTCCATCGTCCGTATGCCGTCATCAATTTAGCACGTTACCGCGATAAAGACTGCATTTTTGTATTCAATCTTGACCAAATTTGCAGTTTTTAATATGACCATAAAATCTTGGACAGGTTCCATAATGGGCCCGATCGGACAAGAAACACCAGAGTTATTGTCTCTGTTTTGGCCCCAAATACATCTACTCCTGAATAACTCACCCGATAAAGGGAGGCAAATGAAGTATCAAGTAGATAATTGCCAGAAATGTGTTAGTTCCCTTTTGTAGCTCAGTCACAGATATAACCCAGATAGTGGAGTCTGCTTATCAGTAATATCAATACATCACTCTGAGTCAGCATGATACTTTTATTTTAGATCAGCATCATTACACATAGTAACCATTGATAGCCTGCTTCTGACCTATATTTTGGCTGTGTGTGCAGATATAAAATTTTCTACTGTCTGTCTTGGCATTCAGTCAGGAAAATGATGTAAACAACTATCAATAGCTAGAATTCATGTTGTAAACAAGCAATCAGAATATAGGATTTAGATCAAGTGATCTAGTGTCCGAAAGGGTTAATTATTTTCTGTAGTTTTTGGACTGTTTAGTCAGTAACTTATTCAGTATCATTTAATGATGTAACTTTAGGACTGACTTTTACATTTGAATTGGGATTTTGGGAACTCAAGTAATTATCTTACATGATTTTTGAAGCTGATTTATTTCTCCTTAATTGAAAAATACTTCTACACTGTTTTACATTTTCTCCTTAATTGAGAAATACCCAAACCAAAAAAATGTGTGAAAGTAAATGACTGCAACAAATGCCTTCTGAAGTATGTACTTAACTAGTGATTCAGTAGTGTAAAATTTCACATGCAAATGAGGCAAGTAAACGAACAAGTAAATGACTAGTGAAGTACTAATTGAAAAAATGGAAATAAGACGAATGACAAGTAAATTACTCGGTAAATGATAAGTAAATTACTCAGTAAATGACTATTAAATTACTCAGTAAATGACAAGTAAATTACTCAGTAAATGACAAGTAAATTACTCAGTAAATGACAAGTAAATTACTCAGTAAACGACAAGTAAATTACTCAGTAAATGACTATTAAATTACTCAGTAAATGACAAGTAAATTACTCAGTAAACGACAAGTAAATTACTCAGTAAATGACAAGTAAATTACTCAGTAAATGACAAGTAAATTACTCAGTAAATGACTATTAAATTACTCAGTAAATGACAAGTAAATTACTCAGTAAATGACAAGTAAATTACTCAGTAAATGACAAGAAAATTACTCAGTAAACGACAAGTAAATTACTCAGTAAATGACTATTAAATTACTCAGTAAATGACAAGTAAATTACTCAGTAAATGACAAGTAAATTACTCAGCAAATGACAAGTAATTGACTATAGGTAAATGGCCAGTAATTGATTATTTAACATGATACACACTGACCTTATTACAGACAAAGAACACAATGATCGTTGTTAAACTACACTAGAGACAACGCAACGCAAACATTAGTCCCGATTCGGAGCGCAGCATAGTAAAACGTAGTTCTCATTGCAATTGCAAAAATATTGGTTAGATCATGATATAATCGAAATAATTATTGCATTATCGTTGTTTGTCGTTCTGACACGGAGCTATTAAACCACTTGGGTTAACGTCCACGTGGTTTAATTACAATGCATTAAATCTCCAAAAGTGTTGTTTATTGGCCGATAAACATGGATAAATGGAATAATATTTCTTTCTAAAAGTGAATTACTTGTAACTGATAACAATAAAGACCAGTAATGGACTTCAGTAAATAAGGGTTATTATATAACTACAATTTAATTAAATAAGTTGCTAAAACATGGCTCTTGTTTTGAAATTCAGAGATAAACTTCATGTGTTTGAATGAACCAATCAGGAAAAAAGGATATCGTCCAATGTATCTTCATAGTTCACGTCAGTAATATTATTCATTCAATCCTTCTAGTGTTATTAGATTAAACGTTTTTATGAAGATAAATTTGGTAACCACACACTTAAAACATTGCAGTCAGAACAAATATAATTATGATAAAATGATAAAAATAGAAAATTAAGGGAATATAAAGATAAAATTACAAACCAATAGTTGTTCCGCTATTCCAATTAACCAAAGTACAAAAAGTCTTGTATCTCTCTTTCACCGCACTAAATGTTGATTACCACACTACTTAATTTTTTTAACAGAATGTCTATTTATGTCAGTATTTCAGGATAACTTTAAAAACTACAATAAAAGTCAATATGTTGCTTTATAACTAAAATTTAAGTCCATAAGTTTCTAAAACACCGATCTTGTTTTCAAATTCAAAGATACACTTCCTGTGTTTGAATTAACCAATCCGGAAAGAATGCGGAGTGGTTAACCAATAGATAAGCAGATGCTTTATCCCGTAGCAGACAAACATCTGAATGCCACATGTGGTGATGGTCAGTGCTTATCAGAGTGTGAAGAATGCAGTAAAAGACTGGTAAATGATTAGATCTCGACTATACAGAAATTGTCGTTCAACCATTGATGTCTGAATGACTACGTAAAATCATATGTTGAATGCTGTACTACTAAATAACCACACCAAGGGTTTGTTACCAGTGCAAGACTACTAAATTACTGATAAAAGAAGTTCAACAGTTGATCAGAACAATACTACAGTTTTCATTTTGCAACTTGAGTAAATGACAAGTAATATAGTGGCACAGTGAATGACAAGTAATATAGTGGCACAGTGAATGACAAGTAATATAGTGGCACAGTGAATGACAAGTAATATAGTGGCACAGTGAATGACAAGTAATATAGTGGCACAGTGAATGACAAGTAATATAGTGGCACAGTGAATGACAAGTAATATAGTGGCACAGTGAATGACAAGTAATATAGTGGCACAGTGAATGACAAGTAATATAGTGGCACAGTGAATGACAAGTACATGACTACCAGTACACAGACATGAAAAGTCACTTACTGGTCCTTCATTATACAAAGGACAAATAAATGACTGCAGTAGATGACAAAATAGTACATTACTGGTATAGTACTAGTATATTACACGTAATTTGCTAAGATTTTTGTTGGTTTGGGTGTTTTACACTATTTAGAGTGTACCGTGCTACTTGCAAGTATTTGCTTGTATGGTGTATATAAGTAAGGGCTTGTAGTTTGGGGACTCTTTTTATAGTTCAACAAAATAAAAGTGACTTCCCGTGCATCACTTTCATTTCATCTCACCTGAGCACTTCATGCACGATGAGCAATTGTATAGGGGGACTGTCCTGTGTCGTCCGTTGTCCGTAGTGCATCGGAACAATTGGGCATGTGGACATGATACAAACTTAACTTTCATTCAATCTTTACCAAACTTGCACAGTTTGTGTATGACCATAAAGTCTCGGATCGATAATGGGCCAAATCAGACCATGAACACCAGAGTTATTGTCCCTTTTTCATGAGAAAATTTGCAAACTGGACTTTGCGCAACATACAAACGTTTTTTTTCCTCTGAATTTGACCAAACTTGCACAGCATGTACATGAACTGAATATTTCAAAACAATCAATAAAATGGCCCAAATTGGGGTAAAAACACCAGAGTTATTGCCTCTTGTATGTGTGAAAAAATGGACCATGTGGAGTATAGCGACTTCATTTATTGCCTAATCTTGACCAACTTGCACTGTTTGTGTTTGACCATAAGGTTTCAGTCAATTGCCAATATGGAACAGATCAGACAAGAAAGACCAGAGTTATGACACCTTGTTTGTGAAAAAAAATCCATAATTTGTCAAAAATTGGCTTTCAGTCTCCATAGTGAATTAACTTTTCATTTTTTGTTGACTAAACTTTCACAGTTTGTGTATGACCATAAGATTTCATCATGGTGCAATGATGGGCCAGATAGAACCAGGAACACTGGAGTTATTTTCCCTTCTTTGTGAGAAACTTTGCAAAAAATGGGATTTGTGTGACATAGAAACTTCATTTTTCATCTATTCTTGATAATACTTGCACAGCTTGTGTATGACCATAAGATCTCATAATAAACGAAGGGTTTGCACTGATTAGGCAGCTTGTGTATGACCATAAGATCTCATAATAATTCAAGGTTTTGCGCTGATTACGGTATAAAGAACAAAGTTTGTTTGTGATAGTTCATGGATTATCTTCGTTCAGGATAGAGACTTCAGTTTTCATTTGTTATGGCAGCAGATAGTATTTCAGCAGCCGGTTAATTAGTTTTGGTTTTTGAGCTGTTAACCAGTGAGCTAAATCTCATTGACAAGACCTGAATCACAATTTAAATGGAAATACATCAAGTACAATGGTCTGTTTGATTGAATAGTCCTAATCGATGATATACATAATGCTGACAGTTGTCTTGTATTTCTGGCTTTTGTTATTATTTTAATTATTGTTCTGTTGAAATAAGAACAAAGAACAGAACATGGAATTCAGCTGGCTGTTTGAACCTAAAAAATGTGCCATTGCAAAGATCGGATGTCAACCACTTTGTAATGAAAGTGTGATTGTGCATGGTAAACATATCATCGTTTGCTTGTGGTTCATCTTGGTCCCAACAGTTTCGACCATAAATGCATCTGTATTGCACCATTTAATTGCCAGGTAAATAACAGAAGTAGGCGAGGCAGGCATGAGACTGTATATCGCCTGTAGATGCCAGGTTAGCTACAGAAGAAGGCCGGACAGGCATCTGTATTGCACCTGTCGAATTGCCAGATCAGGTTGTCTGAGTTGGGTCATTTTGTAGGTGATGACATTTAGCTTATCTCTGTCATTGTCAGTACTCAGGTGAGCGGTTTGGGCCATTATGGCCCTCTTGTTAGTAGTTTGGTGACCTTGACCCACCCACAATGACCTGTCTGCAATCACAAGCGAGGTCTAGATATAAGGTATATACATATAAAGTTTCATTAAAATATCTCAGTGTGGTCTCAATTTATTGAGCAAACAATTTTTCCATTTTTATTAATGGTGACCTTGACCCTGACCTCACACACCCCATATGCAATCCCAAGCGAGATCTAGATATAAGGTATCTAGGTATGAAGTTTCATAAAAGTATCTCAATGCATTCTCAAGTTATTGAGCAAAAACCATTTTTCTATTTTTAGTAAAAGTGACCTTGACCCCACCAACCCCATATGCAGTCCCAAGCGAGGTCTTGTTATAAGGTATCTATGTTTGAAGTTTCATTGAAATATCTCAATGCATTCTCAAGTTATTGAGCGGAAACCGTTTTTCTATTTTGAGTAAGGGTGACTCTGACCTTGACTCCACCCATCACATATGCAATCCCACGCGAGGTCTCGATATAAGGTATCTATGTATGAAGTTTTATTCAAATATCTCGATGCGTTCTCAAGTTATGGAGCGAAAACCGTTTTTTCTATGTTTAGTTACAGTGACCTTGACCTTGACCCCACCCACCCCATATGCAATCCCTTGCGAGGTCTTGGTATAAGGTATCTACGTATAAAGTTCCATTTAAAAATCTTGATACGTTCTCAAGTTATTTAGCGGACACCGTTTTTCTATTTTTAGTAACAGTGACCTTGACATTGACTCCACCCACCCCATATGCAATCCCAAGGGAGGTTACAATATAAGGCATGTATGTGTCAAGTATTATTACAATAGCTCAATCCGTTCTCGAGTTAGAGAGCGGAAACGAAAAATTGACGCCGCAACCCCGCCCGCCCGCCCGCCCGTCGGCCCAACGACATAACCAATCTAATAACGGAAATTTTTCTTTGAAAAATATAGTTAATTAAGTGCATAAAGAGCAAGGAAAATCTATTTTACTTTTGTTTTCAGATTACAACAATTTGCTGCTTGTGGCGGAGTGCTTCATATTGTGCTTGATAGCTCGTAAAGGATACCGTATGGTGCCACCGACACATATTCTCGACACC
The DNA here is from genome assembly GCA_027627225.1 of Congeria kusceri. Lineage (NCBI taxonomy): Eukaryota > Metazoa > Mollusca > Bivalvia > Myida > Dreissenidae > Congeria > Congeria kusceri. Next base: position 16,280,074 of record CM051032.1, read on the forward strand.
GAAACGTCATCAGAAAGTGAGCGCAAGTTAAAGTCTAACTACGACAACAGCATGGCCAATACTGTTAAATGTTGAATATGGACAGGCCTGTTGCAAACGTTATTGTAATGGTTGAATTGCTATGTGGGAAACATTAACAGGGAAAAAACATAAGGGTACAGAAAAGTAACAATTATTGCTTGTTTACTCTCAAGAAAACAATTGGACCGTGTGTTATTTTGTTTATGCTGTAATCAATTGTAATGATATTACAATGTATTCTACTGTTATTACCATTGCACCTTTATAATTATGTTGCCAACGAAATATATATTTGACACAGACACCAAAACAACATTCCCATCTTGTCAAATGTTGATTATGGACAAGTCTTTTGCAAACGTTAATGTCATGATAGGTTTTCTGCAGGGTAAATACGAAAGTAAACAACAACAATATTTAGAATGTAACCGATATCGTAAAAAAAGATCTTGTCAAAGGGTTTCAACCTGTTACACGCAATGCAAAAATAAATAAATAATGCCATGGTTATCATGTACAGATTAAGTTAATGTTGTGTAATATGATTGTTGTAAGTAATAAAGCATAAAGATTTTAATATCACTGCCCATTTCCATTTGTGAAATTCGTGTCATTAATTTACTCAATTCCGTGTTGTTGTTTTTTTATTTATTTATTTTTTTTTCCCTCCCCCAACCGGACACTTTTCCATAAATGTCCGAGAACCAAGAAATAAAAAAACTCTGGCCTTAAGTGTTCAGTTCATATATCGCATGTTATTTTATATGCATATACACAATTGTTTTTATAAAGGATTTCTAGATATAAAATAAATAATTTTACCTTAATTGTTATGCAAAGTTATTTGCATCATTTGATGATAATGCTGGTTTTTATATATGGCATGACAATGTGTAAGTTGTTTGCGTGTTTTTACATGATGGATCCGCCAATTGTACTAGTTTGCTCATTGTGAACATGTGTATTGGTTGCTAATTCGTTAGAAATATTATATATGATTTATTAGATGTTTGCAACTTCATTCAATGTTATTGAATAACGATTTATCTCTGGTCAAATGCTTTTTATACTTTGTTGTTGACATATGTGGTGAATAACAAGAGCTGTCAGAGGACAGCGCGCTCGACTATTCGAATTATTTCAGTTGGTACGTATTTTGGATAGTGGAAGGGGCATACATTTTTTTAAAAATACAAAACCTTTAAGTGAAGCCTTGTATAGTTTATAAAAACTTTAACAACAAAGTCTATGTAAAAAGTGGGCTAACCATGTCAAAACAGAGTTATGGGTAATGTTGCAACTGATACTAGAGTTTATGACAAAGGTTAGTTCCAAGTTTCAAGTGAATATCTTATCTAGTTTTGAAGTTACACAACTTTTGAATATAAACTTATGTAGTCTTGAAGTTACAAGACTTTTGAATAAAAACTTTAACTAAATTCAAACGTGGACGCGGACGCCAGGGGTAGTAGGAAAGCTCACCTATTCTTTGAATAGTCGAGCTAAAAATTAAAGAAATTACATTGTTTTGTATTATTTGTCGTTTATTTTATAATGATTTATTATAAAATTTTATAAAAATAAAGTTTTATCTTAGATTTCGGTGTAATTTAGATCGATTCATGTAGATTCATGTAGATTCCGGTAGATTCTTGTAGATTAAAACAGAGACCTAATGACAGGCTGCCTACAGGGTAAACATGTTAAGGGTATGTCTTATTAAGGGTACGGTAAAACTAACACTTTTTTCGTGATTTCTTTTATGTCTTGGGAATGACAAAACGTGATTTGTGGTGGACATTGAGATTGAGTCTTATACATAATTATGTGAATATGTTCTTGTTAAGTTGGAGACAATCGGAAGATATCAAGAATATCGAATCTTGACTTGAATCCTTGTCCTCAAAATGCTTTCTGATGTGTACGAATAATCTGAAAAGTTTATGTCTAAACTTACTGCTCTGAAGTGCTTACGATGTCTAGTTACAGATCGTAATATATTTCGCAAAAGGTTCAGTATTTTCTTGAAAGTTTTTGAAATTTTCATTTAAATTTAATAACTATCTTGACGAAATAGTTAAACATTTCATGAAAATGATATATATTTTAGCAAGCATCAATATTTCGCGAAAAGAAAACCAGATTATGTTATGCAGTAGTGGTCACTAAATTGGCTTTTTGTCTTGATAAACAGATAGTATTTTCACAAAAACGTCATGTGTTTCGATTTTATTTGCAAGTTTCCGTAACAATGTGTTTAATTTTCAGGAAAATTATCTGTTTACCTTATGCAGAAGCAAGTATATAAGTGTTATAAACCATATAGCCTAACCTATTATTTATATTATATTGTTTGAATAAATATATGCATTATGCAATGTCTATTATTGAAAAAATATAGGACATAATGAATTTTAATTCATGTGTGTAGAGCACAAATAATAACCTAACACAATCAATTTCTGCACTACACAAGAAAATAAATTATTTCTTTTCCATATACACCAACAAAGTATTTAAAGTATTGTTAAGATTTTTATTTTATTTCCAAGCATACTAGTCTAGCAGAACCTGCAGTGGACCATGCCATAACTTATATACAAACTGTGTGTGGTTTTTCTTGTTGTCAGGACGATACCATAACAGAACCTGGATGATGACACCTTGTCATCCTTAAGCAACTCTCACAATTTAAAGGTGTGTCCAATATTGCCGCCAAAAGTAAAAAAAAGTTGCTTTTGTAATTTATTTAATCAATTATTTTCTTTTTGAAAACTATTAATTGTGTGTTTTTGTTTTCTCAATATAATAACAAATCAATCCAAAGTATGCACATGGTATCACTTCTAGAAGTTAAGTTATTTTTCAAAAATATAGGGGGGTGCGCCGAAAATTTCACAAAAAATAATACATTTGTATGAAAAAGTCATTACGTTATCTCTTTCAAACAATGTTTGAATTGTAAAAATGTTTTTCACATATTTATGTTTAAGTTTATCTGAGCACTTCATGCTCCGTGAGCTTTTGGTGTAGGGGATCACCAGAGTTATTGCCTCTTTTCTACTAGAAAAACTACAAATGGACTTTGTGCAACATTCATTGCATTTTATTTTGAGTTCATTTTTTAATAGGTGCGTGAAGGTCGAGGGCATCCTCCTCCGCACCTTACAATAATCGTATTTTGCAATGGAAGGTAAGCAACAATAATGACATGTGCACAAAAAGAGACATACATAAAGTATTAATAAAGCATCATTTGACATCATTTATATTTTGGGTATATTAATAACAAGGCATTTGCAACAACAACAACAAAAAGAAACAATGAGATAGGTTTGTGGGTAAAGATAATATTCATTCACATTTGTTTTTTTGGGTTATTGCTTATGTAAAGATTGGCAAAAACATGTTCCATTTGTCGACCTCTTGTTCGTTCCGATAGCATTTTAATTGCTGCCAAACCTAGTATTCGTATTTAAAGTATTGTTTAGCAAAAGAGACGGATGGTGCTTTTAATTTCATTTTACAACTATAGATGAACATTTTTGTAATAAGGCAAACCATATTCAGAATGTTATCTGATTTGTTGTTGTTACCAAGAATAAAACCTTCCCGGTTAAGAAGATCCTTGGAATTTGGTATACAGTTAAAAAGATCCATAATGAATTTGTGGATAATTGGACAATCCCCCAAAATATGAACTATGGTTTCTGTACAATTATTACAGAAAGTGCTATTGTCAGTATCAGTATATTTTATTTTAAATAGAAGTGTGTTAGTTCCTAATATTCTGTGAATATTTCTATACTGTAGCCACTGTAAGTGTGAATCTTGTGTTATTATAAAAGGCATTTCGAAGATGGTTGACCATTCATAGTCTTTTATATTTCCAAAGTGTTCACACCATTTAGATTTGCATGACGGTATTGAATCATTTTCTTTTAAAATTGAATACATTGGCTTAGTTCCACTAGAAAATTGTAAGATACTCTGTAAGCATGGTGGTATAAATGGTTTAAAATAGGTACAGTTCCTTGAGAACTGAGTTGTCTTTAAAAAGCTAGAGACAGAGTGTATAACTCCTTGGTAATGAAGATAGTTCGGACTGAAGTTGTAGAGTTTACAAAATTCATCGTATTCATAAAAAACAATGACTTGATACCTTTTATGTTATCTCCAATAGCATGTACGCCTGTGTTAAACCATGAAGCGAAGAAAAAAAACTCTTCTGTCCAATTATTAAATTTGGTTGTAAAATAATGGGTAGTACAGCACATTGGAATGTTTAATATTTTCTTTTTTTTAAGAAAAACACAAATGCTTCTAGTGAGTCTTTCCAGAAATCGTTATCTATTCTAGATAATAAGCTTTCAGGGTAATGTACTCCACAGTTGCATAATTTATTAAGATCAATAAAAGTGTTTACAATATTAAACCATTTTCCGTTTCCAATTGTAATTCGTCTAATCCATGACATTTTTAAAGACCTAATATAGGAGGGCAAGTCAATCATATTTAAACCACCATCTTTATATTGTTTTATATAAGAATTGCTTGTTTAACCTTAGATTTACCGTTCCACACAAAGTCAAAAAACAGCTCGTTAATTTTGTTTAAAACCAAGAGTGAGGGATTTGGCAGAGCGGTAATTAGATGATTAAAGAGCGGTAATGCTAAGGTTTTAATAACCTGTATTTTACCTATAGGCGTTAGTATTCTTCTTTTCCAGTTGCTTAATATAGAACACATATCGGCGAGTTTATTTGTGTAATTCAGATCAGTCATTTTTTGTAGATCAACGTGAAATTTTAGACCCAACATTTCAAAGCTTTGTTGATTCCAAATTAATTTCCATTTTGTTTTAATGCTATCGGAACTATATTTATTTTTGCCAATCCAGACAACCTTAGTTTTATTAAAGTTAACTTGAAGTCCTGAACAATATATAAAGTTTGATAATACTTCTAAAGTTTCAGTAAGTACATCGCTAGAGCCATCCAAGATGATTGTAGTATCGTCCGCAAATTGGGAAAGTCTATGTTCAATTTCATTTACAGTTATTCCTTTTATCTTAGTACTTGATCTTAACTTAATGGATAGAATTTCATCGCATTAAATAAATAAATAGCAACTGAGTGGGTCTTCAACCACGTTGTATTGGGAAGAATTCAGACAAAAAACCATATTGTATAACTGTCGACGTACCATTTTGATATAGAACATTGAACCAGCGCAGTATGTCTTTCCCAAAATTGAATAACTGAAGTGTTTTATTAATAAAGGACCATGACAATGAATCGAATGCTTTTTCGAAGTCTATCAGAAGTAAAATACCAGGTATATCATTTGTTTCAGTATATTGCATTATATAATAGATTAATCGTGTATTCTCACCTATAAATCTGCCTTTTATAAATCCAGTTTGATCATGGTTAACCAATATGTCAGTATGTCTTTTTAATCGATTGGCTATACAACCAGCCCCTATTTTATAAATGGTATTAAGTAAAGTGATAGGACGCCAGTTTTTTAAAAACCGTCTTGGTTTATCTCCCTTAGGAAGACATGTTATTATACCTTGAGTTTGAGTAATTGATAATTTTCCGACTCTTAATGCGTGGTTCAAAGCTCTACAGACGAATACACCTAATTGGTTCCAAAACAAAAATTATGCTGTGAAACCTGACGATCCCGGACTTTTATTATTTGCCATGTGTTTTAAAACTGAAGATGCTTCAGTAAGCGTTATAGGGCCTTCTAAATATTCTCGTTGATCATTTGAAAGCTTCGGTATGTTTAGATCCGATATGAAAATGTTAGTTTCGTCCTCACTGTTATTTACGTCTTTATTACTATTCAAATGTTTATAAAATGCAGCAGTTTCATTGAGAATGTCAGACTGCTTGTCAATTTCAATATTTTCACTGTTGACTAATTTATTGATGTTTTTTTTATGTATAATTATATTTCTCTAAATTGCAAAATAACTGTCGGTTTTTTGCCATTTTCAATCCATTTGGCCCTGAATCTGATTATGTTTCCGTTTAGTTTTTCATCGCTAATAAGTTTAAGTTAATCGGGTTTCTCCAACAGTTAAATCTAGTAGGATATAGTTTCCTAATTCATTGCATTCTTGTTTATGAATTTTATATTCTATATGTTTGGAAAACAATATTGCAATACCTCTTGAATTTGAACTGTGATAGCTTAGAACACACCCATTTCCCCATTGTGAATATATACTTTTATATTGTTCCTCAGTAAAGGGTGTGTCTTGTAGGCAATATATATCACAGTTTGTGTCCTTTAAATATAGAAAACTTGGAGACGCTTTTTAATACCTTGGATGCCTCTACAATTCAACGATAAGATTTTAAGTGGACTCATTTCGATTCATATTCTTAATGTAGTTAAAGATACCCACATAGTATTGTTCGATGCAAAAACTGTACAGAAGTGCATGTAGAATAGACATTTCATGTTGCAATTTACAATGGTATAAATGAAAAAGAAGAAAGAACGACAACAACAGGTGAAATAAAACAAAGGCATGGGTATAATGAATAAGGGTTGAGAATAATGGTATGGGAGAATGTTACAACAAGGGGTAATAAAGACAATAGTTTCTGAGTAACCATACATGTCAACCACACTAAAAGTTCTAATTGATTTAACACCAAGCGGCAGTAATAAAATATTTTCTTAGTAAAACTGCGCATCAACCGCACTAAATGTTCTAATTATAATACTTATCGAACAACGCTAAATGTTCTAAATGATTATTCAACAAGCGGTAATAAAATAGTATTTTAGTAAAATTGCTTATCTCCACCATTAAATGTTCTGATTGTTTATAAAACAAGGGGTAATACAGTAATATTTTCTTAGTAAACTAACTTATCAAACAGCATTAAATGTTCTAATTGTTTATAAAACAAGGGGTAATAAGGATATATTTTCTTAGTAACTTACTTATCAAACAGCATTACATGTTCTAATTTATTTTACAAGAAGCGGTAATAACATATTTTCTTAGTAAACTTACTTACCAAATAGAGCTAAATGTTTTAATTGATTATACAGCAAGTGGTAATACAATAGTGTTTTCTTAGAAACATTACTAATCACCGGCATTAAATGTTCTAATTGTTTATAAAACAATGGGTAATAACATAATGTTTTCTTAGTAACCTTTCTTATCAGACAGCACTAAATGTTTTGTTCCTTACCTTTACACAATAATAAAAACAGTCGCAAGTGACAGCAATAAAGACACCTGTCAGTGTTACGTGTTGCATCGATAAGGACTATTCAACCAAACAAATAATCTTACTGCAGGTATTTCATTCTCTAGTTCTTGAATAAAACCCGTTTTTCTAATGTTTCTAACAGTGACCTTGACCCCACCCACCCCATTTACAATCCCAAGCGAGGTCTCAATATAATTTCAGCAACCTTCAAAGTCCCATAACTCCAAGGAAAATCACTGGAAGGGAACGTCCTGTACTGTGCACACCTCATTTTGATAATGAAGAATCACATACAGTTTCATTGTATTCTCGCAAGTAGTTGCAGAGAAATAGCCTAGACAAGAATTATGCCCTATATTCTAATTTCAGAAATCTTCAAAGTCCCACAACTCTTAGAAAAATCAATGAAGCGGAACCTCCTGATTTTGTGCGCATCTCCTCTTGGTAATAAAGCTTCCTATAAAGTTTAATTCAAATCTGGCCAGTAGTTGTGTAGTAATAGATTGGACAAAAATTGTGCACTAAATAATTATTTCAGAAAAAGTTCCATTACTCTTAGAACAATTATTGAAGTGGAATTTTCTGGCTCAGTGCACACCTCCTCTGGGTAATGAAGCTTCATGTAAAGTTTCATTGAATTCAGGCCAGTAGTTGCGCATAAATAGACTAGACAATGCACTAAATGCTAATTTCAGACATCTTCAAAGTCCCATAACTTTGATAAAACATATTGAAGCATTACGACCGGGTTCAGTGCACACCTCCTCTTTGTAATGAAGCTTCCTATAAAGTGTCATTGAATTCTGAACAGTAGTTGCGTAAAAATTGACCGGACAAGAATTGTGCACTACATGCTTATTTCAGAAATCTTCAAAGACCCATAATTATGAGAACAAGAGAAAAATCCGGAAACCGCATTAAAGCCAGATTTTTTACTTTGCCGATGGGGTACATGTACAAGTCAATGTTGGTGAAGAAGTATGGAAGTTTCATGTCGATGATAAAAAATGTATGCAATTTGGTGAGACTTGGCAAAAATTTGGTCTCAAAATAAAATGGGAAAAAAGTGTGGACTAGAGAGATGGCATGAAATTACTGACATAATTATGTTTGCTTCTATGCAATGTTGCATATTTGCATTTAAGAAAGTGTCCGTCAAAGGAACTTTTTCCACTGGACATGCTGTCCTTTTTTTTTTGGAAAATAATGATCAAATGCAAGATGGATGAAAATGTTCCTTAAATAGTTACTCATTATTAAATGTGACATTGAAAATGTAAGATTTAAGATATTGCGTTGAATAATTTTGGTAGAGGACCACCAAACAAACACTTGTGTGAAATTATTTGAAAAACTAGCCACAGGTTTAGAAGAAAATGGCCTTTAGACATATTTCTAAATTGGCGTTTAGACATATTTCCGTTTTTAGCTCTGGCGGCCATCTTGTGCAGTGAGGCAGAACCATTTGAATAAGTTTGGTAGAGGACCACTAAACGAACATTGGTGTGAAATTATTTGAAAATCTAGCCGTAGGTTTAGAAGAAATTGGCGTTTAGACATATTTCTATTTTTAGCTCTGGGGCCATCTTGTGCAGTGAAGCGGAACCATTTTCAAAGTTTGGAAGAGAACGATCCAAGGAACATTTGTGTAAAGTTTCATGAAGATTGACCAAGAACTTTTGAAAATATGACAGGAGTACGAAACTTTAACGCAAATTCTATTTTGAGCTCTAGTGGCCATTTTGTGCAGTGAGTCAGAACCAGTTGAACAAGTTTGGAAGAAGAACACTAAACGAACATTTGTTTAAAATTATTTGAAAATCTAGCCACATGTTTAGAAGAAAATGGCGTTTACACATAATCCTATTTTAACTCTGGCGGCCAGCTTGTGCAGAGAAGCGGAACCACTTTCACAGATTTGGCACAGAACCATCCCAGGAACATTTATGTAAAGTTTCATGAAGATTGACCAACAACTTTTGAAAATATGACAGGAATACGAAATTTTAACGCAGATTCTATTTTTAACTATAGTGGCCATTTTGTGCAGTGAGACGGAACCATTTGAATAAGTTTGGTAGAGGAACATTAAACAAACATTTGTGTACAATTATTTGAAAATCTCGCCATAGTTTAAGAAGAAAATAGCGGTTAGACATAATTCTATTTTTAGCTCTGGTGGCCATCTTATGCAGTGAAGCGGAACTACTTTCACAGGTTTGGTAGGCAACCATCCAAGATACATATCTGTAACGTTTCATGAAGATTGAATAAGAACTTTTGAAAATATGATAGGAATACGAAACTTTAACGCAAATTCTATTTTGAGCTCTAGCGGCCATTTTGTGCAGTGAGGCGGAACCATTTGAATTAGTTTGGTAGAGGAACACTAAACAAACATTTGTGTACAATTATTTGAAAATCTAGCCGTAGGTTTAGAAGAGAATTACGTTTAGACATAATTCTATTTTTATTTAATATGACGATTAGGTTGAATATCAAACGTAACGGAGATAATACGCACAATAAGATTTTCACAAAGTTTGGTGAAGATTGGCTTTAAACTCTTGGACTTAGAGAATGGAAACGGCTAAACAGATCAATTTTAGATAATTCAAGGACCATAACTCCACGATTTGGCTGATTATCAAACTGGTCCTAGATATTATGCCCACAAACATTATCATGAAGTTTGGTGAAGATCAGATGAAAACTGTTGAACTTCAGAAACGAAAGTCTACTGACCGACCGACAGACAGTCCTACTGACATCAGCAAACCAATATACCCCGCCATCATCAATGGGGGGCATAATTAAGGTAATGTAATGTTACTTCAAATGTACATACATTATATTGAAACCTCTCTTGGGATTGCATAGGGGATAGGTGGGGGTCAAGGTCACTGTTACTAAAAATAGAACAAGAGGGCCACGATGGCCCTTGGTCGCTCACCTGAGTTGAAGGCATCCCAGTTTTGACCCCAGTGGCATCATTTGAACAATGTTTGTAAAAGACGAGTATGCAATGTTACATACCAAATATGAAACCACTGGGCCGTGCAGTTTCAGAGGAGTAGATTCTTGAAGTAATTTTGCTATTTAAGTCTATACAAACAATGTGACCCCCGGGGCGTGGCCAGTTTTGACCCCAGGGCGTCATTTGAACAATCTTTATAGAGGTCCCCTATAAAACCAAATAACAAACCTCTGGGCCTTGCGGTTTTAGGGAAGAAATTTTCAAAGTCATTTAGCTATTTAAGTCAATATAAACCATGTGACCCCCGGGGCGTGGCCAGTTTTGACCCCAGGGGCATCATTTGAACAATCTTTGTAGGGACCACTATGCAATGTTACATACCAAATATGAAACCTCTGGGCCTTGTGGTTTCAGAGGAGACGATTTTAAAAGCCATTTTGCAATTTAAGTCTATACAAGAGGGCCGCGATGGCCCTAGGTCGCTCACCTGATATCCATGTATGAAGTTTCATTAAAATATCTCAATACGTTCTCAAGCTATTGAGCGAACACTGCTTTTCTATTTTAAGTAACAGTGACCTTGACCTTGACCCCACCCACCACATACGTAAAGCAAGGTCTCGATATAAGGTATCTATGTATGAAGTTTCATTAAAATATCTCAATGCATTCTTAAGTTATTTAGTGTAAACCGTTTAATTACTTTTAATAACAGTGACCTTGACCCCACCCACCCCAAATGCAAACCCAATTGAGGTCTCGATATAAGATATGTGTTCTAAGTTGCATTAAAATATCGCAATGCGTTCTAAAGTTATTGAGCGGAAACCGTTTTTCTATTTTCAGTAACGGTGACCTTGACCTCACCCACTCCATATGCAATCGCAACCAATGTCTCGATATAAAGTACTTATGTATAAAGTTTTATTAAAATAGCTCAATGCGTTCTCAAGATAAAAAGCGGAAACCATTTTTCTATTTTCAGTATTGGTGACCTTGACCTCACCCACTCCATATGCAATCCCAACCAATGTCTCGGTATAAAGTACTTATGTATAAAGTTTTATTAAAATAGCTCAATGCGTTCTCGAGATATTAAGCGGAAACCATTTTTCTATTTTTAATAATGGGTGACCTTGACCATTACCCCACCCACCCCATATGCAATCCCAATCGAGGTCTCAATATAACGTATTTATGTATTAAGTTTCATTAAAATATCTCAATGCGTTCTCAAGATATTGAGCGGAAACCGTTTTTGTATTTTTAATAACAGTGACCTTGACCCCTCCCACCCCATATGCAATCCCGTGCGAGGTGTCGATATAAGGTATCTATATATTAAGTTTCATTAAAATATCTCAATGCGTTCTAAAGTTATTGAGCAGAAACCGTTTTTGTATTTTTACTAACAGTAACCTTGACCCGACCAATCCCATATGCAATCCCAATCGAGTTCTCGATATAATATTTAACCAAATATGAAACCTCCGAGTCTTGTAGTTTCAGAGAAGAAGTTTTACCATCATTTTGCCATTTACGTCTATATAATCCATGTAAGCCCCAGGGTGTGGCCAGTTTTGACCCCATGGGCATCATTTGAACAATCTTTTTAGAGGACCATTATACAACATTACATACCAAATATGAAACCTCCGGGCCTTGCGGTTTCAGGAAAAACGATTTTTAAAGTCATTTTGCTATTTATGTCTATATAAACATTGTGACCCCCGGGATGTGGCCAGTTTTGACCCCAGGGGCATCATTTGAACAATGCTTATAGAGGACCACTATACAATGTTACATACCAAATATGAAACCTCTGGGCTTTGCGGTTTCAGAGGAGTAGATTTTTTAAAGTTATTTAGCTATTTAAGTCAATATAAACCATGTGAGCCAGGGGGTGTAGCCAGTTCTAACCACAGGGGCATCATTTGAACAATATTTGTAGAGGTGCTATACAATGTTACATACCAAATATGAAACCTCTGAGCCTTGATGTTTCAGAGAAGATTTTTAAAGTCATTTTGCTATTTAAGTCTATATTTACCATGTGACCCCCGGGGTGTGCCCAGCTTTGACCCCAGGGGCATCATTTGAGCTATCTTAGTAAAGGATCACTACACAATGTTACATACCAAATATACAACCTCTAGGCCTTGAAGTTTCAGAGGAGAAGATTTTTAAAGTCATTTAGCTATTTAAGTCTATATATACCATGTGACCACTGGGGTGTGGCCAGTTTTGACCCCAGGGGCATCACTTGAACAATCTTTGTAGAGGACCACTATAAAGTTACATATTAGAATATGAAACCTCTGGGCCTTGCGGTTTCAGAGGAGAAGATTTTTAAAGTCATTTTGCTATTCAAGTCTATATAAACCATTTGACCCCCGGGGTGTGGTCAATTTTGACCCCAGGGTCATCATTTGAACAATCTTTCTAGAGGACCACTTTACAATGTTACATACCAAATATGAAAACTCTAGGCCTTGCGGTTTCAGAGAAGATGATTTTTAAAGTCATTTTGCTATTCAAGTCTATATAAACATTGTGAGCCCCAGAGTGTGGCCAGTTTGGACCACAGGGTTATCATTTGAACAGTCTTGTAGAGGACCACTATACAATGTTACATACCAAATAAGAAACCTCTGGGCCTTGCGGTTGCAGAGGAGAAGATTTTTAAATTCATTTTGCTATTCAAGTCTATGGAAAACATGTGACCTCGGGGTGTTGCCAGTTTTGACCCCAGGGGCATTATTTTAACAATCTTTGTAGAGGACCACTTTACAATGTTACATACCAAATATAAAACCTCTGGGCCTTGCGGTTTCAGAGGAGAAGATTTTTAAAGTCAGTGTGCTATTCAAGTCTATATAAACCATGTTACCCCCGGGCTGTGGCCAGTTTTGACCCCAGGGGCATCATTTGAACAATTTTTGTTGAGGACCACTATACAATGTTATATACCAAAAATGAAACCTCTAGGGCTTGCGGTTTCAGGGAAGAAGGTTTTAAAATTCAGTTTGCTATACAAGTCTATATAAACCATGTGACCCCCGGGGCGTGGCCAGTTTTGACTACAGCTGCATCTTTGCAGAGGACCACTAGAGTATGTCACATATCAAATATGAAAGCTCCTAGCCTTGTGGTTTCAGAGAAGAAGATTTTAAAAGTTTTCAGTTTTTAAATATATTTTTAGCTCTGGTGACCTATATATGCAGCGGACCGGAACGATTTGAACAATTTTGAAAGAGTGTCACCCAAGGATTATTCCTGCGAAGTTTGGTGAAAATCTGCCCAGTGGTTTAGGAGATGTTCTTTGAATGAAAGTGTTACACACGACGGACGACGGACAAAAGGCGATCCTAAAAGCTCACCATGAGCACGTTGTGGTCAGGTGAGCTAAAAATAGTGTCGGCTCAATAAAGAACAAATTAAGCTTCGTAATAAAACTTGATATATAGATACATTATAGCAATAACTTGCATATTGGTTATGAGGGGTCAAGATCAAGAGACACTGCTTGGTATTACTTAGTGGATGGATGAGGTCATGGTCACCATTACTTAAAATAGATTAAATGCTTTCTGTTTAATAACTTAATTGTTGATTGAGCTTTTTTTATACCAATAAAACTTGATAACTTACAGAAACATACTTCTTTTCAGGGTCAGTATTCCTAAATGTCCTAATTAATAACTAAAAAGGCAATGATTTCTTAACTTGAGTTGTTATTAGTGCAATTCCTAGATGTAGCTGTTTGTTAGAAAAATTCGGTTTTCGTGGAATTTCCTGGTTTCTTGTTTTCATTTCTAGTTTGGATTTGAATTAGATTTCCATTTGTTTATATGATTTTTTTATTTTTTTATTTTATCTAAATTAAGATCATAAAAATGTGGATTTGCTCCTAGGCAATTTCATTTTGATACCAAATGTTTAATACAATTGATTGTCAGTTAGGTATTGCTTAATTATTAGCTTTATGTTGCACGGATTTTATAGCACAACTACATGTACATGTATGATGGTGGATGATGCTAATATTCATCAATAACGTCCATACTAATTAAAAGCATCTGGAATTGTTTTCAATGAAAAATTCAACATAAAAAAATATGTCAGTTGTAATTACATCTAGTACACTGTGATTTGGACCATACTGAAAAATGACATTGAAAATCATTGTTGTTCTATTTATGTTTTTGATTTTGATGGTTTGATTGAATTTGTATGTTTTGGAAGCTGTAAAGATGCATTTGGACATGTGTGTAAATTTTTTAATTCTCTGATCTCATTTTATTCTAGTCTATTCAGATAACTGCATTTCTTAGCTGTTCCTTGGTGACAGTCATATCACTGACATGGTTGTAAGTTGTTTTTTATCCAAATCAATTTTGTTTTAACTTGACCTGTCCTTTAATTGTTTATAGGCATAGCTATCTAACCCAACTTTTGACCTTTCTCAACATCCAATCAAATGTTGTGAAAAGTTCCCCTACATAGCATCGGCTTATTTGAAAACAAGGCTTGTCACAGAATGTGACGTATGCCCGCGAAGCATATCCTTGTCAAAGGAAGGCAACATAATGTCCGGGTACAATATTATGCACTGGACAAATATCTTGAGATTTCAGCAACAAAGCTGTTTGCGTGTGACACACTGCCTCATAACGATCTTCATATCCACCAAGTTGTTATATTCCTTACATGTTGGCAAAAATGATCCTTCCTACAAAAAGTTTGTTTTTCTATTTGACCTTTAAAGGGCCTATGTCGTCAAACAATTGGATTCCTATTACACCGTAAATGATATTATATGATAGAAATGCGCTTTATAAAGACAAGTGGATGAAATAAATAAAACTTAATATAATACACAATAAGATATTTGATAAAAACAAATAAGCAAAAAGTGTGAAAAATAAAAAACCCATGCAGGGATCGAACTCACGACTTAGGAGTCATATCAAGAATTGACAGTAGACAGCGCTTTAACCAACTGCGCTATCATTGTTTGTAAGAAGTACAGTGTAAACTATGGCTATAGAAAATACTCACAACTATGACGTCAGAATGTAAACATGAAAAGGGCCAAACAAACAAGACCCATATTATAAATTGATTTTTTTCTCAGAATGTGTGCACTCTTTTTTCATTATATAAATATCCTGTTTTAACCATCATTATAGGTCAGTATAAATATCTAAATTTCTTAAATATTTTTATAACTTGCCCCCTTGAGGCCCTTTTCGATGACATAGTCCCTTTAAGTGTAACCTTGGACCACAGCCCTTGACCAAGGAGCATGTAAGTGGTATGCAATACATCGTCTGGTTATTGAAAAAAAAATCTGAAGTAATATTAAATCCTTCCAGGCTTTTGGAATTTATAGAGCAGAAAGGAAATTCAATGTCCTTTGACCTTGAATTATGAACTTGACCTTTGACTGAAAACCATGGGATTTGTACACGCCACATCGCCTGGTCATGGGACATAATAATCTGAAGTAATATAAAAATCCTTCCAGATGTTAGAAGTTATGGTGGAAAAACAGAAATCCTTGACCTTTGACCTTAATTTGTGACCTTGACCTTTAACAGACGAGCATGGGAGTTGTATGTGACACATTGTCTCGTTTTGGAAAATACTAATCTGAAGTAATATTTAAATCCCTCCAGACGTTTAGAAGCCATGCAGTGGAAACAAACATATTTGACCGCTGACATTGAATTGTGACATTGACCATTGACTGACAATCATGGGAGTTGTATGCAACACCTCGTGTGGTGATGGGGAATAATAATTTGAAGTTATATTAAAATCCTTCCCGGCATTAAGAAGTTAGGGAGCGGCAACAAACAATCTTTGACCTTGACCTTGAATTGTGATCTTCACCGTGGACCAACGAGCATGGGAGTTGTACGTGACACATTGTCTGGTCATAGGGAATAATAATCTGAAGTATAATAAAATCCTTCTAGGCGTTCAGAAGTTATGGAGCGGGAACAAAAATTAATGACATTTGACCTTGAATTGTGACATTGACCTTTCACCGACGAGCATGGTAGTTATACGCAATACATCATCTGATCATGGGGAATAATAATCTGAAGTTATATAAGTCCATCCAGGCATTGAAAAGTTACAGAGTGGAAAGGAAATCCGGACGGACAGACCCACCCAACCACCCACCCAGCCAATAATGGTATAACACAGTTTGCACAATATGAAACCTGTCATATATAAGCAACGCTATTAAAATAATTTTAAATGTGACTAACATGTTATATAGCAATAAATATGTCGTTCTGCAACGATGTATATGAACACACTTGATCGACTACTTTCGAGTGGCCTATTTTATATTCATACACAATAGGCCTGCACTCTATAAATAGAGAATGCTCCCTTCACTTGGACAGCTGTGTATCAGGTCATTGTCATTGTCACATCAATCTGAGAACTACCAGTCAGCTAGAATATGCAAGAAACTTGACACATTTTTTGTTGTTGTGATCTTTATCTTGAGATTTTATCTTGCCATAAATATTTTACAACATTGTAATCCACATGCCATACATGCCATAATTTTTTCAGGCTAAAACGGGACATTGACAAAAAACCGCCGGGGCATTTGACATTTGAGCTGGACACCTATGTATACACTAGCCTATCTTCACGACATATAAAGTTAACCTAATTTACTCACAAAGACGTTTTTCATTGTTGCCCATAATGTGTAACATAACTATTTTCAACTATATAGTAATTATAACATCACGTATGAAAATGCGTATCATAAAATATAATATATATATATATATATAATAAAAACGTAATCCGAAACGCCTATCTGAATTTTACTGTTCACGCGACGTAAACACAAGTTCTATTCATAGTTAAGATGCATTGCATGTAAACTCTGTGTTCTGCTAGAAAAGCGCCGGAAACGTATGCCGATATGTACAACGCCACGTCATCCGCATGGAAAGCGTGGGTGTACTGACCGCGATATAAAAAAGACAGAAATTTATCGCTCCACCTTTCTGTTTGCCCAAGGTTGTTTGTCCAAGGGTTTTAAATAAATCGATTGGATAATGCAACCATGTGCTATTGTTTACCTCTGAAATATAAACCCCTTATTGGTCAGCTCAGTCCTTGATTGACAGGTATCTACTGGTCAATTGTGAAATCTTTACTTTTCTATACAACTTTCGTAGCGCGAAACAACAAAATTGGGTATCCGTATCTCGAATGATGGGCATTACATATTGTTACTCGGTCTTTTGTCACCATAAACATTTCCTTCACAATAACAAGCAGTTACGCAGTTACGCAGTATTGATAATTTTATTGTCGTTCAGATAGGACGTACAGTTACTGTAAAAGACCTCCACGTGTAGCACGTTTTTTACCGACCCATTGCTGTAATTCGGCTGCTATCAGA
The DNA here is from genome assembly GCA_027627225.1 of Congeria kusceri. Classification (NCBI taxonomy): domain Eukaryota; kingdom Metazoa; phylum Mollusca; class Bivalvia; order Myida; family Dreissenidae; genus Congeria; species Congeria kusceri. Next base: position 16,297,772 of record CM051032.1, read on the forward strand.
GCGACAGCTGAGAAAAGACGTTGCCATGGATTGCATGCGCGATATTAGCTGATGACGTCAAACTGTTACACTCTGATGTTGCGCGGGTTGGGTTATTGTTTTTCGCAAAAAACAGGTGTCAATGACTAGCATTGTAGGCGCGAAAATCCGCACCAAACAGGACAATAATTACTGCTACTCTTTGACACGCGGCTGACTGGCATTGTTGTCATAGCGACCAATTAAGAGATTAACGATGTGAAGTTAATTGTTGACCCAAAAAGCACACTAACATCGATTTTTGTGGTTGACCGGGCCAAATGCATCTCAGCGGGACGCCGGGACAAACCTCGCTAAAGCGGGACAATCCAGGCGAGACCGGGATGTTTGGCATGTATGGCACATGCATACTTTGAACGGAAATCTACTAGATAATCAAGTACATGCAATGTGTGTACCAATTACTTGATGCATTTATTACCGTCTATGCATCATGTTCTGTGTTGCTGATTAGTGTTTCTCTTTTGTTAGATCAACCTTATTTGTTAACAGAAAAGCATGCATATTTTACAATGTTTCAAAATCAACAACTAAGAAACCCAAGATATTTAATGATATCTTAGGAGGTGTATGCTTTAAATAGTATTGGAGTATTTTGTGCCATTCTGATCTAGCCTAAATGAAGTTAGCCTACACATTTGTCAAGTTCAATTTTATTTATGTACAAAGTTCGTTATTTTCACAATCACCATAGACGCCGAATATCTTTTTAAAACTATTTCTTGTTTAGTAATACATGCATTTCTTTTTTTTTGTGCGATTTGGAAAACAGGAATTATCAGAACCTAACTGGATCTCCCATTTACTTAGGGAAAAGTTTGATGTGCAATATACTTTTGCAATACGACATTTTGACACACTTCTTTTAGAAATTAAATAAAAAACATAGATCTGATATATCTTTTTTATTTAATTTTAAAAATAAATATATATATGTATTATTTAAATGGTACAACTTCTATGTAAAGTGTTCATTGTAATGAACATGTAATAACAGGCTTTTTGAATTGTATATCCTAGCTGTACAGGACCCATCTAATATTATTTCCAATATTTTCTTAATACATTGTATTGCTACAAAATTTGCAACTGTGTGTCAGAGCCAGAAACATTTACTTTATGTACAGAGCCTTGTTTAAAATTACTTTGGAAATTATTGTTGTGTCAAAAGCATCCTATTGGAGTCGTTGGCATCGACACTTTGCAGATGCCATGCAATTAGCATTGGAAAGCAGAAGCAATGAGGAAAATATACAAGTAAATCAAAATAGTTTTAATCAATCAAACCCACCAACAATTGAAATGAATTTGGGCATGGAAAATGAAAATGAAACAAGTACAGAGAATCAAACAGTTGGCAATGAAAACTTTGACTTGTGTTTTCCAGAAACATTTGAGTCATCTAATGATGAAGTATCTGAAGATGAGACAGAGGAAATAAGTGTTCAGCAAAAATTAGCAAATTGGTCAACCAGTCAACGCTTATGTAAAAGCTTGCTTTGATGATCTTCTGAAAATATTTTGCTCAAATTGGAACATTGACGTGTCTAAATATTCAATAACTTTGTTAAAACCCAAAAGTATATTCAATATGAGAACAAATGTGGTGGTCAGTACATTAACTTTGGACTTAAATAGGGTTTAACAAGGATAGTATCTGTGAAATATTTTCCTGAATTCAAACAAGATAGCAATTAAACATCAAAATAGATGAGATTCCTGTTTTTAAATTGAAAGCAAGCAATTTTGGCCAATACTTTGCAGTTTACGTCAATACACACCTTTTGTTGTGGCAATATTTTAAAGTCCAGGGAAACTAAACTCCATTTAAGAATTTTTTAGATGACTTTTTAAAGGAGATAAAGGAGGTTTCTGAAAGTGAATTTTTATTTTATAACAAATAATTTTCAGTGCATGTGAATGCATTCATTTGTGATGCTCCAGCCAGATCATTCATAAACAAGAAATGTCTGTAACAAAGGTAATTGGCGTTGAAATTAATATTGAGATGTCATTTTTTACCGGAAACATAATACACGAGGGACAAGATGATCGGTTACATGACTTCTCGGACCCTAGATTTTTCGGACACCATAAGAAAACTTATCCCTCATTAATATTGTTATTGTTATTACTACCCAAGGTAAAAAAATCCAAAGCCTATTATTGTATATCTATTTGTCTTGTAAATCAAATATTGTTTTGTATATGGAATTATGTATGCAATATATGTTTTAAATTGAATTAAAAAAAATAAAAAATAAAACTTATCCGACCCAAAATGAATTTGAGATAAACTCAAACATGATTAATATGTGTAACGTGAATAAACCGATCATACCTTCCATGTTTTCACCAGACGCCAGCCAGTAATGTACATATGTATAACCTAACTTTGGAGTACACACAAAATGTTTGGGTAGCAAAATGTTCTCTTAGAATCTGTTGTATGACACTTTGTCACTTAAACATCACTTGGGCCGATCTCCTTTTCATAATGTTCTTATCGGCATGGTCTCACAGTTCCCACTTGACCCTTGTTTATCTTGGAGTTGTTAAACGTTTATTACTTCTGTGGATGAGTCCAATTGCAAACATGTGTCGCATAGGGGGAAATGCTGTCAAAGCAATCTCTGATTGCTTATTTAGCATTAAGACATATTTGCCGAGATAATTTAGTGAAAAAGCATGTGCACTAAGCGAGCTAGACAGATGGAAAGCTTCCGAGTTTCGCCAGTTTCTTTTATACACTGGCCCCATTGTTCTGACAAAAAATGTAAGTACAAACATTTTTTGCTGTTACATGTAAGCATATTTTGCTTATCAAGTGATTTCTTTTGTGAAAGGTATAGAGAATATGCACACGAGCTCCTATGCATATTTGTTCAGCAGTTTGGAGAACTTTATGGGCAGGATATGCTGGTGTATAATGTTCATAGTCTGGTTCACTTGGTTAAAGATGTTAAAAAATATGGACCTTTGGAAAACTTTTCAGCATTTGCCTTTGAAAGTTTCTTGGGGAATTTAAAGCGCTTTGTTTGCAAACCGACATTACCATTGCAACAAGTTGTCAGAAGAATTTCTGAGAGCAAACTGATTACGTTTGTCCAAACAACAAGCAGACCTTTCGACCAAAAGGGTATACTAAAGAAGCAACATAACAGTGCCTGTCCCTTCAACATTAACATTACAATACAAGGCAATACAGTTTTCAAACCTTTTTTTTCTACATCTAGAGGGGACAATTGCTTTATTGTTGGTGATGATGTTGTTTTAATCAAAAATATTATTGTTGAGAGTGATCAAACAAAAAGCTTGTCTGTGAACATTTTGTGAATTTTTTGTGCACCACTGTGTTCTTCTGACCTTAGAATCAAAAAAGTGTCCAGACTAAGTGGTACTTTAAAGTTGGCTTCAATCTCTGATGTGTTGTGCAAATGCGTACTGTTGCCAATTGATGACAACTTTGTCTGCATTCCTCTTGAACACAGCTTTTAAATGTGAAATTGAAGTACATTTTGACTTATTTGTTTTAGATTTCTCCAGCCTTTTATTTTTTATTTTTTGTTAAAATAGGCACATGTTTTGAAAAAATTCAGTTATTTTTTGGTTTTGTGTTTCAATACAATTTGGGGTAGAAATAGGGCCCCATTCACAAAATAAAAAATATCTCTTTGTTCACAACTTTTAAACCAAATTCTCTTTGCTCACAACTTTTAAACCAAATTATATGTTAACAAGATAAGGTTTGACTTTTTGGCTGCTTCATTTTTATTCTGTGCACATGTTTTCTTTTAGGCTGATTAAGATGTTTATATAAAATTAAAAGGCATATTGTGTGTTCGAATTCAATTAACAAGAGGGCCTTGATGGCCCAAAGCGCCCACCTGACAACTGTACAGATGAAGACCATACTGTTGTGACAGGTTTGAAAATTAATGTATCTGAACAATGCGCAAAGGGGGATTGGATCAATTTGATTTAAAAGATCGGTTAGTGCAATAGGCTAACTAAAGTACGAGTTGGGTAGTGAATGTGCGGTGTTTTTGCTAATGGTTCTGAAATCATTTTTCTTGATATTCTTATCTGGCCCTTTTTCATTAAGTCAGTGACAATTCTGGAAAATGCAGAAACAGTATATTTTGATGTCCTTTTCTCAGACAGTTTTGGAGAACTAATTGCAATGCGATAATTGTGATGGCTGTGCTATAAGGTCAAGTTTTGCTTGTTCTTTGATAATTTTATGTCTAATGATGATAAAAGATGTTAATGCAGGCTCTAAAACCATCAATGTTGCATGTACAAATAACTGCATGCAAGGTTTGCAACTGTTGGAAATAAAATATTATCAATCAATTTGTATGGTCATACACAAACTGTGTAAGTTTGGTCAACATTGGATAAAATATTGTGTGGGCATGCCAATTATTGATAACTTGGGCTAAACTTGCCCAGGAAAAGTGTGAGTAGATTATCTGACCGCCGTGATATGACTGAAATACTGTAAACAACGGTGAAAAATCCAAATACTGATAAAAACGGCGAAAAATCCAAATAAACAAACAAACTAAATGCAAGGGGCAATAACTCGGGTGTTTGTGGCCCGATCATGCTTATATTACACTTTACCTGTAGGTTTATGTTCATAGACAAACTGTGCACGATTGGAGAAGATTGGTTGAAAAATGAAGTCTCTATCCTGAATTATGTCATTTTTGTATATTTTTTTCACAAACAAAGGGCAATAAATCTGGTGTTTCTAGCCCGATTTTGCTTATATTCGACTTCACCTTAAATGTTATGGTCATAGACAAACTATGAAAGATTGGTGAAGATTGGATGAAAAATGATAGTCGGACCCGTTCACTATCGGACCCGTTCACCCAATGCCAAATATGCATAATTTTTCCCAATTCTGACAGAAAACAATTCCCAACTGTAAAAAATAAGTATTCTTTTTCGATAATGAAAGTGAAAATATGACTTTTCAATACTAACAGCCGATTTTTTCACACTGACTTTACATTTGGAAATCCTCTAATTTTATCGTTGACATTGTTTACAAGGGGAAAACACTCTAATAGCCTTGTAATAAGTTGTAATAAAATGGGTAACACAAACAAAAACGATTTATTTTTCAACTATCATGATGAAATTTAACATGAATCATGGGCAAATATTTTGTCATTTACACAAGTGGATGTGTAAGTAAAAGAAAGGATTTAAATATAAGGAGGTAAATATTTCTGTTTAAGTTATCACATATTTTCGCGACCTACGTAGTGTAGGTACTTCACGATGTTTATTAACACATCATTAAAACTAAATTATGTAGACTGTAGATCACATAATTTTATTTTGGTGAAGTTGGTCATATTTGGTGATTAATTTTCAGAAAGATACATAAACTTGAAGGAAATGCGACATGCTTATGGGCATATGATTACAAATTCATGGTTGCATAGTATGGTCTGGTATTTTGCACAATTTTGAGTAAAATTAAAATTATTAGTGCTTTTAAATTCTTATTTATTGGTTTTAAACTGTAAATTTCATCATTATACTTATGATTAAGCGATAAGAATTTTTGAATTGGAAAATTTGAAAATTTTACGTCGTGAATTTCCCAATTTAACCAAAGTATTTTTTCCCAAAAGGTCAGAAAATGCCTGCTATCCAGAATAATGTCCATTTTTGAATATTTTTTCACAAGCAAAGGGCAATAACTCTTTGTGTTTCTGGTCCGATCTTGCGTATATTCGACTTCAACTGTAATCTCATGGTAATAGACAAACTGTGCAAGAAGATTGGTGAAGATTGGATGCAAAATGAGGTCTCTATCTTGAATAATGTCCATATTTGTATATATGTTTTAATAAAAAAAGGCAATAACTCTGGTGTTTGAAACACGATCTGACCCATTTTTGGCGTCTGCTGACATCTGATTGTCATAAACAAACTGTGAAAGTTTGGTTAAGATTGAATCGAAAATAAAGTCTGTACAATACCAATAACAATCCCATCCGATATTTCATGGTCATACACAAACTGTGCAAGTTTGGTTAAGATTGGATAAAAAGCGAAGTCTCCAGCGTGCATACGAACCCAATTGTTGACGGCACGCGGACGATAGACGACAGGCGATTCTTTATACCAATAACTCACCGAGTACTTCCTGCTCAACTGAGCTTAAATGGGGACAACAGTCAACTTTTTGTAAAATATAACCCTATTAGAATATAACTTCTTACATAGCAGCACAAAATATGGTATTGCGGCGCTAATTTAAAAATTATTTTTCTGGCCCCACATAGTGGGATGCATTAAGCATTGCACTTGTCTGTCCGTACGTCCCGAAATTTGGTGGACCCCTTTAACTGCTATGCGGATTTCGCTCAGACTTTCACAGATGAAGAACCTTAATGTGTAGGCTGTAACTAATTTTGGCAGAATTATGGCCCTTTGTAATTTTGTCCACTATAGAATATATACTACTGAAATTTTGTGGACTCAACTCCTCTACAACTGCTGGGCTGATTTTGCGCAAACTTTAGCAGCTGAAGAACCTTCAACGTGTAGTTGATTGTTAAATTAGGAATCTGCCTGCAAACAATTTTGGCAGAATGATGGCCCTTTGTCCTTTTTTCCATTTTAGAGTATATACTTCCCAACATTTTGTGGACTCTATACTCTTCTCTAAGTGCTTGGCAGACTTTGCTCAAACATTCACAGCTGAAGAACATTAGTGTGTAGGAAGCAATTTTGACTGCAAGCAATTTGAGCAGAATAAAGTCCCTTTGCTATTTCTTCAACTATAGAAAATCTATATGAAATATTTGTTGAGGCAAATCTTAGTGTTGGTAACATGCCCTTTGTCTGTGTCCAAACATGTGTCATGGGGGCATCCGTGTCTGTGACACAACTAGTTAAAATTCAAAGAACCCGGGCTCTTTTCGCTCAGGACTGAAAAAACCCCACTGAAGTTGATGACAAACATATAACGTGTGAACAAAGATACCGGTATGTTTGCAAGTGTAAAGTAGCCAGTTACAGGCCACTGTTATATAATGCCAGGGGTCTCTATCTCTGTGTTTTGTTGCCAGAATTTGGCATAATTCCCCCATCCAAAAAGTACATATTTTTCCATCATTTCAGGCTAAAATTCCCCCTAAACAAATTGCAATCGAATATGTTTTAGTTTTTGTTTATGGGAGTTATTTTCGGGGATCAAATTTACTTTAGCACCGATAAAAACGGTTAACGATAAAATCCGAACAGCTCCACATGGTCATGTTAAGGTCAAATTACACCAAAACGGAAGTCACATCCTCAGTTAGATAATAAACACATACGGTTCAGTGTATAATGCATATGATTTTAAAAATACAGTTTAAATGATATGTTTTGGTATCAATTTAAAGGTATATATGTAAGAAATAAGAAAAAAAAGTCTTTGTTGGCACTACTTTGTTCTTAGTGGTCCCCAGCTTCATAAAGTTTGTCCCATGTATTCATGCACAAAATGGCAGCCTCCGTGCCCGTCAAAACCGGTGTGTTTATTGTAAGGTAACTATTTTGAGTTACAACACATATAATTTTTTGACATGCTGTTTTTTTCAAAAGGTTATGGCCTTATCTTTCCAATGATTTATGGTGATATATTAAAAATTATCTTGGTCATGGTGAAAATTGAGATAAAACATTGTATATTTTATATGTAACAATGAAGGAATTTATTTGCGCATGCGTTACCTTTAAGAACGTCCGGTAAGATTTGTCGTCTGCAATTTTTTTTAAATGGATGCTTACAAACGCACTGTAATGGAGAGAATAATTGCCAGATGCCATATTGACCCCATTAAAGGCTGTATTTTATGGGATGGTTGCTCTAGTGGACATGAGGGGGGTAGATATGGGAAAGTTAAAGCAAATTGTCCACCAGAGTCATTTTGACATTAATTTGCACGAGTCTCAACAATTATCTCATTTATGTCATAATACTTTGTGTTGCAATCCTTATCATTTAGTGTTAGAACCTGTAACTGTCAATAATGCCCGCAAAGTTTGTGTCCGCACTGGCCGATGCATTGGCCATGATAACCATCCGAACTGCCTACTTTGAATCATACCAATTTTCCTAATTTGCAAAGTTAACAGATTCTATTCAGTGCACATTTTAGTTTGTAATTGTACTAAAATCAGGCATTCAGCTGAAAACAAATGCATGAAACGCAGCAAATGAAGGCAAAACTGTACATATATACACAAGTACAAGGCTCGTGCTCGGTCCAAGTTTTCTGAGCCTCGGAAAATAAACTGATCTTTATTCAACGCTAGCCTAGTATTCTCTATTTATACATAACTGTGGTCTCTTAAATGTCTAGAACTTCTCACGACTGGTACCATGTCAGTGAGACCCTTACTATACTGCAAATTTTCATGTAATTTTATACCGTCTCTGGCGTGTCGCGTACCTAGTAGTTTTGCGTTTTTTAATTACCTCTTTTTTCGGCCTTTGGGTTCTTTGATCGGCATTCCGTATTTGACGTATTACCGTGGAACCTTTTGAAAGGGTGGCCCCTAGAGACTTGGTTTTAATCAACACAGACACTGCGTACCTATGGTTTAGTTTATGAACCTGGCCGTAAATCCTTCCGGCAAAGTTCCTAGGGTTAGTTATCATTTTTGAGTTAACTGTCTGGTAAGATCGATTCAGGGCCTCGCACTTTTGTGGTATAATTTGGTTTGATCAAGGGCTGAGGGAGACACCATAAGGGCCATGCATTTTAAAGTAATGCCTTATCACCCTCTGTCATTCTTAGTTAAGCATTCATTGGCATGAAGTTTTTAACCTGTCGGTAGTTACCACAACAAACTAAACTAGATGCTTTGCAGGGCTCTCCGCAATACCCACCAAAGCAAGAAACAATTGCTTCGGCTACCTTGGGCATACATTGTTTTATTTTGTTTAGGGCACCATTGTAAACCTTGTGGGCTGTCTTTAACTCTGCCACACACCGTTGTTTTATCGAAAGAGCAAAGCGATTCTTAATGTTTGTGTTTGAAGACCCTGTGAACATATTTGAACTAAAGTTGGTTTTGTGAACAGCACGCTTCAATGAATTTCCTAAGTGCCTTATGTCTACAAAGTGTTCAACTTTATGTTTATTGCCCTTGCTCACACCTGCATGACTCCTAGAGTCACCATCACCAGTATAACCAGCTATTTTAACATCATTTGATATGTTGCGGGACACTATTTCAGACCATTTACATTCGTTACCTATTGGATCTGATTCGAATACATTTGCGGAGCAATGACCCTATGGTTTGGGCAAACAAAATTGTTCCCCTTAATTGGCGAGCGAGCTCCAATCATGCAAAGTTTATTGGCAATATATACCCCTACTATTTTCTTGGCTTAAGTGTTATTTGCACAAAACGTGGTTGTTGCGATAGACCCTGTCTGAAATGGGGTAGAGTCGGAATTAAACATGGGGTTATTGTAGCACGAGTCGTCCTCTACATTTACAGTTTTGGCATTTGTTTGACCTATTGGGGCATGTTCCTTCACCAGGACACTCTTTGCTCATGCATGTCCTTAACATAGACACTTTCTACCTTTTCACTAACTTTTTACTTAATCTTTGCATGGAGGACTGGGTGGGGGCTATTATATTAGCGTTGTCAAGAATCCTGCGCACACCGGTATTGCTGATTGGTGTTGTGCACAGACCAAGCTGAAGGCCTATGTTTACTTTTGCGGCACCTCCTCGTAAAGATTGCGATACTTGCTAATATATGAACACTTTGTACATTTTAGCCGCTCACGCCAACCTAGACCCCACCCAATGGAGTTAGCGGCTTTAAAATTTAAATCGCCATCACAGTTTGGTTTAATTTGAGTATGTTCTTTAAATGCAGTGTTGAAAAGAACCTGGACCTCAGCCTGAGCCATCAACTTATTGGTATACAAGTCTGGATGTAGTGACGAGTCATCAAAACTACTGTACTCACCAACTACATTAGTGGCATTGGGCCGGGGCCGTAACGTTGACACAGTCGTGTCAGTACCATCGGTATCTTTGAAGGTTAGTACATTGTTATTTTCATGTATTCTACTATCGAATGACTTCTTTTCCAATCTCACATACTTATTATCAACAACAGTAGGAAAACAAAGAGTTATACCCTTGATGGGACTCCCAAGCCCCTTTTTGAACCCACTTTTTCGTAAGTAAGCTCGACGCTTTGAAGCCGGCATAGCGACTAGACTTATCACAATAAAAAAGTAAACTATTGTATATGTACACTAATTATATCTAACTTACACTAGTAATCACAATAATGAGTAAACATGCACAGAAAACCTTTTTATTTCCACAGATTACACAGCACTGAGTACTGGATACAGACTGAAGGCTGCTGGAGACTGGCCTAGAAGGAATTCACACCTCACCCACAGGTTCAGGTGTGACAACAGACTGTTAATTAGTACCTGGCATTGACATGTTTTTGTTTATTTTGTGTCAGGAGGTACAGTCTGTTGATTGTCATGTAAACAAACCCTTTTCTGGGGTCAAATGGCATCTGACATGCTACTTTTATATGGATTTTACTTAAAAAAATGCAGACAATTATTTTTTTTTTAGCTCAAAACAGCTTAAAAACCTGTTCTTTAAAATTTATAATGCCATTGAAGATTGTTTTCACTTCTGATATTATATATTACATCTGCTATGCCTATTAAAACTCAAAGTTATGCTTAATTCTGAGTTAAAATAATGTTTTCCAAGATGTACCTAAGTACATGTTTTCTGTCTAAATTCTTGTCTCGAAATACCTTTATAGGTGTATTTTCAATTATATTTTTTCCCAATAAATCCTTATACCAGTGTGATAGGACTTCATGTTCTTTCTCGAAATAGATCAGACTTATTAAAAATGTGGTTTTTATTCAAATTTGAAAGGGTTGGGTTCTCTTAAAGGTCAAATTACACCAAAACGGAAGTTACATCAGAAGCTGTCAGTTAGATAATAAACACATATGGTTCAGTGTGTAATGCATATGATTTTAAAAATACAGTTTAAATGATATGTTTTGGTATCAATTTAAAGGTATATATGTAAGAAATAACAACAAAGTTTTTTTTTGGCACTACTTTGTTATTAGTGATCCCCAGCCTCATAACTTTTGGCCCATGTATTCATGCACAAAATGGCTGCCTCCATGCCCGGCAAAACCGGTGTGTTTATTCTAAGGTAAATATTTTGAGTTACAACACATAGACTTTTTTGACATGCTGTTTTTTCAAAAGGTTATGGCCTTATCTTTCCAACGATGTATGGTGATATGTTAAAAAGTAGCTTGGTAATGGTAAAATTGAGATAAAACATCGTATATTTTATATGTAACAATGAAGGAATTTATTTGCGCACGCGTAACCTTAAATGACCATTTTGCCTTGTCCGGATCCCGATTATTTTTGCTTTCATAATAAAATTTCATTTCTTTATAGTTAACTGCTAGCTTATTTGCTGGGAACCGTAATTTCTGTTGTGGGGGAAAATGGCTTCTGCAAAAAAGTAATCATAACAAGTAAAGCAAAAAGTCACAAATGCTGTGTCTGACAGTAGATAACACAGTTTATTACTGTTTAAGAATTAGACTCAGGCGTTAAAAAAACTAATTAAGGTTAAACATTGGAAGTGAAAAAACTGTTTAGGAAAATGGAAGTGAAAAACCTCATTTCAGGAAAAAGTACCGGGTATCTGTTGCAATGCTTCACCTTCCGATTAATTGACAAGTGGTAGATTTTTAAAAAATTGACTAGTTACATACACTATACTATTCAATTTATTGATAATTTATGATGAATATAGTTGTTAGGTAAAGAGTTAGACTAAATAAAGTGATTGGAAAGGTATATTTAATAGTTTAGATTTTTGACTCGTTTGCAAAGTCTAAATTGCCCCTTTTGTGTAAAATGATGCAAAATTTCCCCACCTTAGGGTACAGGTACTCTTCCCCCAAACTAGAGAGAGACCCCCGAATGCAAAAAGACGCTAAAATGAGCATTTAAAACACACACCAAGTTCAAAAACTTGCTGAATGTTCAAATGGTTGTCAAATAACTTAGCTTCCAAGTTACATACTGTAGGTTTATTGACATTTAAATATTGTTAACTATACTGTACAGTAATATTTAAACTTGCAAGATTTCGTTAAATATGTCAAAATGTTTATCATTATTTTTTGCATTACAAAATTACAGTATTTTGATTTGATTACCAGATGTTTGTGATTGTGGAGCTTGGTCAAAATGAAGTGGCCATAGTGTCTAATGTGTGGCTAAATGACGATCAAACTGCAACATTTTGGCCTCCATTTAAATCTTCAATGAAGGTGAAGATGGCTGTGAAAGCTCAAGTAAAACTTAGCGCCGAATGGAGTAGCTGGCCAGTAAAGAGAGTCATGTATAAGACAAGTAAGTACTTCAACTTGTATGTTTTTATGCCCCCACTTTAGAGGAGGGGGGGGGGCATATAGATTTGCCCGTGTTCGTCCGTCGATCCGTACGCCACTATAGAGGGGGGGGGGGCATACAGATTTGCCTGTGTTCGTCCGTCGATCCGTACGTCCATCTGTAACTCAAAACGTATAACTGCTAGAGTGATGAAACTTTATAAGCATATTCATCTGCATCGGGGCTTGGTCACCTGGGTATATTGGTGAATTTTTTCCGACATCGAAAACAATACATTTTTGGACTTGTGTCGCGCATAACTCAAAAAGTATTACTGCTAGAGTGATGAAACTTTATAAACATATTAATCTGCATGTGACCTTGTGCACATGGATATTTTGGTCAAGTTTTTTTCCGACATCAGCGGAGTTTTGGCCCTTTTTTTTTAGCAAAATGACATTTTGGAATTGTGTCACAGAACTCAAAAATTATTACTGCTAGAGTGACGAAACTTTATAAACATATTAATCAGTATGTGAACTTGTGCACCTGGGTATTTTGGTGCATTTTTTCCGACATCAGAAGAGTTTTGTGACAACCAGCGGAATGTGGGGGCACCCGTGTTCGACGGACACATGTCTAGTTAAAAAAACATCAAAACGTCCAGTTTAATCACTGTAATCAACATTCCACATAAAATAATTGTATCACATAATTCAATTTTATTTCAACTAAAAATAGCATACAACATGATTATGTTATGTAGGGTGTGTTTTTTTTAGTCAGACTCTGTGAATCCTCTTAATCAGCTGTCAGACACAATGATTTTGTATACACCATATGTTGAAAATATTATATACACTTGAATAATTGTGCAGCAGCATTTGGCATTCCAACTAATTGTTGCAGTAATAATTCCTCTATTTATCAAGCAAAAGTCTTTAGCATTCAATATGTATAAGATGTGTGACAAACTTTGTCAGAAACCCTTATTTTTTGTCAGACATGTTAATTGTCTGAAATATTTCACATTGCCTCAGTAACAGGTATTGTGTATTTTGATTTAACTTTATTCATTTTAACAGAACTTAATTTGCAATATATTTGACCTAACATTTTTCATTCCGTTTCACAAACAATTTTTTAAGACCTACCAACCCTACACTATTTGTTCATGCCACCAGAAACACAACTAAAGTATTTTAGGCCAATATATATATATATGAACAATGCTTTTATTATTAAATGTAAAACTACATAAGGTTTATATGCAACTTTTGTGTGCAGCTTCATATGAGAAAACACAGCAAGAGGTGAAGCAGGCAGAGGAGGAATCTGATCTTCAGACTGATGTGGAAGCTGCGTCTACAGTAAAAAGAAAAAAAAGGAACTGTCTATTTTAGTTACTGTTGACTGGAGATGAAGTTATTGAAACAAACTTAATTCTGTTACCCAAACTAAAATTCGTATTTCACATGATCAGGTGTGCAGTTCATCTTTTTCACTTTTCTTGGAGCAGTGTTTGGGTCTTTACAACTGGAAAAATGTATTGCAATAACTGGAAATGTGGAATTGTGTTAGTGTTACTGTAAATTATGGTAAATAAAAGAAACGCAATTAAAGTTTAAATACACATTCGAAGAAATGGGGGTACATTGCTTTGCAAATATCAGTTTCAATTTTACAGTTCCATCTTTATTTAGTTGGCGTGCGTGTATGTACTTCTAATGGGGACATTTACAGCAAAACAGTTTTTTTTAGAAAGCATTATTAGGCGTAAAAAATATGTTTGTTTCAGGTTACATGCCCGAAAAATTTAGGGTAGGCAGGTTAGGATTTAAAAAAAATATTTTTATTTGGTAAATGGTCAACTTGAAGATTCTTAAACTGAAATAATGTTCAAAACAAGTCACTATAATCAAAAAACATTGTTTTGAAGTTGATGCTATCAAAACAAAACACGTATTCATCCAAAATAACATTTAATTATTGGAAAAAAAATAAAATAAACACAAAATATCTGAGCCACTCAATAAAATGTTTTAGGGTCGGGGCATTTTTTTAGGGTTGGTCAGTTAACCTGAAACAAACATATGTTTTTCACGCCTTACATATTTACTTTCTAATTTGATGTAATACATTAATGAAATGATTTGCTGCAGATGATAACTAATATTAAGTTGGTTTTATGAACAAGGGCTTGGATTGTTTATGAATTTGTCTCCATCTTAGTCATTTTTGTCCAATTTTGGTAAAGTTATTTGTTAAAATATACTGTAATATTTTTTTTTTAAATATACTTTAGTTGCTGTCGATGCGCCACTTTAATATACATGTACACATACCTGGACTAGTTATACCACACTTATGTGGGAGTTTATAAAGAAACAATACAATAAATCAAAATGTTCTTAAAAAATCTGAAAAGTTGTCACTTGTTACTTGACTGTTTGATGATTAAAACCAGCCCCAGTTAAGTGTCTAATTTACATGCTTATCCCTTTTTGTAATTCTGAAATACAGCAATGGCTAAGAAGCAGTTTTTAGCCTGATGTTACAATCATTGAATTTGTAAATTTGAATTGTATACTTTTGGGCTGTCGGAAAGGGACCGAATATTGGCCCCCCAACTGGCTAAAACCACTAGTATGCATTGCAATATAACAGTTCTCAAACAAAATATTCATGTTTGTTTAGACATATTCCTTATGCACAAAGCTTACAAAAATAATTTTGAGCAAATGTTTACAGGCCCAAACCCCGATTGCTTGAGTCTGATACGGATGACAGTGCTAGTCGAAGTGTTGTAGGTTGTCCGGTTCCCCCACCAAATATTCCCACCAACCAGTTTAAAAGACAAAAAACTGCTGTTGAATTACCTGACAATATTCAAGCAGGTGCAGTAGCCATTGAATCTGCATGTAGTGAAAAATATGTGTCTAACTCAGCCACGGATGGAGGTGCGTCTTCATTAGCAGTAGTATCTGTAACTTCTGTGATGAGTAGCATGCCCGTCTTGAAAAAGTACATTATTCTCGTACATCAAACGTTACGAGACCAGCTGCCGGACCAGTCACTATGCCCAGCATCTCCGTATTGGAAACAGTACATTCTTCTCGTACATCAAACGTTACGAGACCAGCTGCCGGACCAGTCACTATGCCCAGCATGCCCGTCTTGGAAACAGTACATTCTTCTCGTACATCAAAACGTTACGAGACCAGCAGGCGGACCAGTCACTATGCCCAGCATGCCCGTCTTGGCAACAGCACATTCTTCTCGTACATCAAACGTTACGAGACCATCTGCCGGACCAGTCACTATGCCCAGCATGCCCGTCTTGGAAACAGTACATTCTTCTCGTACATCAAAACGTTACGAGACCAGCAGGCGGACCAGTCACTATGCCCAGCATGCCCGTCTTGGAAACAGTACATTCTTCTCGTACATCAAACGTTACGAGACCAGCTGCCGGACCAGTCACTATGCCCAGCATGCCCGTCTTGGAAACAGTACATTCTTCTCGTACATCAAACGTTACGAGACCAGCTGCCGGACCAGTCACTATGCCCAGCATGCCCGTCTTTGAAACAGTACATTCTTCTCGTACATCAAACGTTACGAGACCAGCTCCCGGACCAGTCACTATGCCCAGCAATGGTATACCTGGTAAACAATGTCTGCTTATATATTCGAAACTGATAAAACAGTTTACCAGAGCTTCAAAAGTGTCAGTTTGTCTAGTTCATTCAACACATACCTTTTACCTAAATTTGGATATTCACAAAGATACAAACATACCATTGATGATTTTTGCCATTTTGTAAATTCTATGTGAATGAAAGTTTTGGTATTGATGAATCCCCCAAATAATACATGAAATTGACACTAGTAAGACAAAATCCTTTGATAAAAAAGCAATTGAAAACTAACAGTGTATAATAATGGGTTTTATGTATAATAATAGTAACATATGTAATTTTGTGTTAAGTTGAAATTCCAGAAGCTCTTACCAGAATGTTCCACTGTTTGGAGGAGCTGCGGAATGAGCAGAGAGAAGCTTCAGCTATGGTCAGCACCATTCTTCAAACCATATGTTCGGAAAATCGAGATTGTCAACTTCCCGAAGGACTGAATTTGCCCATTGACACCGTCGAAAGCATGGTAGCTTTGGAAGGACAACTGAAGGACCCAGTTTTCGATAGAATGATAGTAAGAGCAATAATTGTTGTCAGATTATAATTTTAAGATCTGTGATAATTGTTGCAGAGTTGCGTAAATAAGAAAACGTAGCTCATGTTTTTTTGGGGGTATTTTGGAAAATAATTCATGCCAATGGCAGACAATGCAAACCTTGTCAAACAGTGGCACATTGTCTCAAAAAGGGGTTAAGGGGTGGGGGGGTGGGGGTCTGACAATATGTACACTAACAAAGCATTCAAACTGTGCAAAGAACATTTGTTTTTATTTATTCTAACAGGCACACTATTAAATAAAAAATGAAGACATTGTTATTTAAGATAAAAAAGAACATCATAAGCCGATGTTTAATATCGTTTTAAACAATATATTTTGTCTTGATATAATAAATTAGGAAAATGATTTATTTAAAAAATAGGACTTAGTTTTTGAAGACATGATGTCCGTTAAAAGATTTGAGGCGTTTTATTTAATCACAGTAGAAAAAAATTGATAACAATCTAAATGATTTTTTTAAATTTATTTTCAGGTAAATTACCTGGCTGCTATTGGTGGTTCTTCGGCCAAGTTGATGACCAAACGGCTGCTGACTACTGCTGTTTCCAATGAGGTTGCGGTTCAGTATAACTGGACGGGCTCTAGGAAAAAGTTATCCTTCAGCACCTTGAAGTTTGCCTCTTCTATTTTAGGTAATAAAATATTTTATAGACAACACATTCGAAAACGCCTCTTTCAGTGCAATTTAAGTGTCTGTTTTACAGGGGATTGAAATTAGGCTGCCATCTCAGGAAAAACAGGGTTCCTAACGAAGTGCTTACCTTATTCAGTCAATAACATTAAAAACAACAGCTATTTTAGCTCGACTTTTCAAAGAAAAGGCAAGCTATTCTACTCGCCCCGGCGTCGGCGTCCGGTTTAGGTTAAAGTTTTACGATAAGCTAGTTTCTCAGGAATGGCTATAGGGATTTCACTCAAACGTAAACATTTATTCCCCACTTTACAATGAACCTATAGGCCAAGTTTAAAAACTTGGTACGAAATTTGTCAAAATTATGGACTTTTTTACACTTTGACATTTTACATATAAGCTTTTTGGAGAAATTAAAGTTTTTCAGGCAGCTAGTATCTCTGGCATGGCTTGAGGGATTTCATTCAAACCTTAAACACTTATTCCCCATACTAAAATGAACATATAGACAAAGTTTAGTAACTCTAGTTTGAAATTGGACAAAATTATGGACCTTTTTACACTTAGAAATATTACATTCCCTTGGGTGGGGTGGTGGCTTCAACTTTTTATTTCCACTCTCTAACTCGAGAATGAATCGTCATACATAGATAGTCTGCAGTAATATTTTCTTGTATTGCATTTGCGGTGACGTGGGTGTGGTCAAGGTCACTGTTACTAAAAATAGAAAAAATGCTTCTGCTAAATTACTAGAGAACAAATAGAAATATTAATAATAATGAAATAATAACTTAATTTATAGGTACTGTATTGCTAGACATTGCACGAGATTGCATTTGGGATGGATAGGGTCAAGGTCACATTTAAAAAAAATTATAACAATGCTCTCCACTCAGTAACTCGAGAATGAAATTAACTTTGTTTAATTGGCACCTACTGCCAGTAATTCTGACAAGCACAAGAAAAGTTTAGCGCGCCGTTCTCCGACAGCTCTTGTTTATGTGTATATTTGTTACTTAAATAATGTATCTTTGTTGATCGGCCAATTAACAACGATTTGGAGTTCTGATGCTTATGAATTAAACCCGGAGGGTGTTAGCCCCAGTGGTTTAATTGCCATTCATCTGAACGACAAAGATAATGCGAACATTATTTTGATTCTAACATAATCTAACAAATATTTTTGCAATTGTAATGAGAACTATATTTTACTTTGCCTCACTCAGAATATACTACTGGGTAGTTTAACAACGATTATTGTGTTCTTTGTCTTTTGAAAAATCAGCGAGTATCATGTTATAATTGTTTACAAACATTTCGTTAAATGTTTTTTTAATGTTTAAATGTGATTAATAACTACTGGTAGCTATATCTTGCACACTTTTTTTGTATTATTTACATCCATTTGTTTAGAATAACACAATATATCGAAGAATTGTTCCACAAAAATAAGAGGGCTATTCATTAGCATGCACAATTGTCAGTGTATTTATTGTTGTATTGTCGAATATTGTCGAAACTTACTAGCAACTAAGGCTAAAAAAAATTAATGAATTGAATCTCAGGCACTTTTTCCAAAAAATCGGGAGGGAGGGCGAATTTGTTTTTTATTCAAGTATTTTTTTGTCTCCTACTCTTTTCTATTGCCACTATGTAATGGCCTATTAAAACAATAAATTAAGTACAGATTAAAGACAATTTTAGGTTTTAATAACAGCATAATGATCCCTTTTTATAAAATTATAAATATAGTATATAAATCACAAACGGTCAGTTATGCAAGCTGATGTAAAAAGGGAATCAATTTGAATGTTCATAATTAACATAAGTGCCTTCAAATGGATATACCATCAGTATTAAAGTGCTTCTATTTATTCAATTTAACTTTTGTAATTCATATTTTTTATAACTGTAAAAAATAGGAATTTTTGCAATAAATCACCACTAATGTTTGGAAAGGAAAATCAACACTTTTCAATAGGACTTATATTGACACAGATTTTCTTAAACAAATATATGGAATGCTATTACACAAGCAAAGGCATCTACGAAACAAAAGTTTAAATTAACAAATAGAAGATATTTATGACGGTTCCCTATCAAATATGACTTTCAAAATTTCACAGTATTTCACACTTTGTGTATATCTGATTTATATAATTAAATCAGATAGGACGAAAGTTACTTGAAAATACCGAAATCTCTACGGGTTACTCTTCTTCCTCTTTGTTAAAATGCGGATTCGTTTAATTTTAAGCCACTGTCCATGGGCTATAATTCAACACATCGTAATTTTAGTAATAGTTCTCACGAACGTTTATGTTGTTTATTTGTCTGAAATATGTTTTTTATTTTACTCCAGAGTAATCGCATACAGAAAATGGACGATAGCAAGTTACCAAAATGTTAATTATTCACAGATTTCAATTCATATTTTTTTTGTTGTTCTGTAACATGCCCATTAGAAACACTTTCTGCAAAGTTTTATTTTATTAACATATTTCTGCACTGCTCCTTTAAAATCTGGGCGTGATCGTAAAAAAAGTAAATACATTTTTTTGGCATTAAATCAAATTCGGCATAATATGCATATAGATATAGATTACTATTTTTAGCTCACCTGAGCACAATGTGCTCGGTAAGCTATTGGTATAGGGGACCTCTCCTGCGTCATATGTATGCCGTCAACAATTTGATCTCATCACATAATTAATTGCAGCAAACGAAACAGTTCAGGCAACAAACACTGGATTATTTCCCCTTAATTGTGAAAATTAATGCAAAAATGGGCTTGATACAAGACAGGGACTTAATTTTCAACCAATCTTAACCAAACTTGCACAATTTGTCTATTAACATGTGATCTAAAGCGAATTAGAATATACGAAGGGTAAATGGCAATACACTCCACTTTTTGGAACAAGCCGGCAAGTATGACATGCCCTTTGCGCAACCGTCGCCATTATCTTTCAGAACTGCAGCACAAACATGTACTATTCCTTTGTAATTGCCTGTGAAAAGTGGGATATCAGGATAAAGAAAATATACTCAGCTAATTACTAATGACCATGAGTGCTTATCTTTGACAAGCAATTGCAAGCCAAGGAGCAAAAAAATATGTATGAGAGTTAATCAGCTACACATATTATTACATTATGGCGTACATTGCCACATTTGTTTAAGCCTGTTACAACAGTAAGGCTTTCCTTACTTAGGTGAGCCATTTGGGCCATGATGGCCCTCTTGTTCAAATTCTAATTATTACAAGGTATGCATGTTTATGACTAAACATGTGTCTTATATATTCATTATTGCCACTGTCTAATGATTATGAGGTTTTGTATAACAGGAGAAAAAATGAAGCTTTGCAACGATTGACTGAAATACTGAAATACTGTTTTCTCAAGCTTCTCACACATTTTCATTGATAATATTATATACAATTTTGTGTGCATTTCAGTTTCCATACGTAGGCAATATAGTTCTTCAATGAGGAGTGAAATAGAGTCTTACATCAAAGACTTGTTGAGGAACGCCAAAGACAGAGATGGTGGACGGATGAACAGAGGGGAAAACAGAACAGAACAGTCTCGTCACAACTCCCAGGAAGAAGACTAACTCTTCATGAGCGCTGTTGTTTTTTTCTACTGGCTGTTCTTGTGGTTGGTAATATTGGGTATGCTGATCAAAACATACTAGCTTACTGAAAACAATGTATGTACATTGTATTTTGGATACTAGTACTGTAAACTGTTAAATATAAACAGGGTAAAAATATGTTCAACAGTTTTACTATTATTGTGTATAACAAAATCTTACACTGTTCATTAATGGTTAAACACCCCAAATTTCGTTCATTTGGTCAAGAAATAAATAATCTTGTTTATGATTCAAATGTTTCTGTTAACATATTACATTGCAAAACCTGCATTGAACAATTGCTATACTACTATACTACACAGTGAAATCTAGTATAATTATGCCATCCCTGTTGTCGTGACTGCAACCCAATACCTAATTTTACCTTGACATATTGTATTTAAAAATAACATTAACGATTGAAGCAGTTACGTGTTCTTGATTCCTATGTTAATGTGTTAGCATGTTTAAACTTTTTTGTTAACCCTACAATATACTGTTGTATTTTCCAAGGTTTATCAGCATCCAGCTTAGACACTGGGTAGTAAAGGTTGTTTTGTTCAGTATTTGTAACACTCTTTTTATAAGTTCTTGTGAATACCATATTGCTCAACTTTTTACAGTGCCCATGTTCATGTTTCACGTGCAAATTTACTTGGTTTTTTATTATTTCTATCATAAATGAAAATAGATAGAATATTGCAGATTATGTAAAGTATGTGCTTCTTCACATCTAAGTTTTAAGTTTTAGATTATTTCTTTGTATTGTTGTTTTTCTTCTAGTTGCATGTATTACGATATTACCAGTTCAGCGTTGATTACCATATAGAGCTTTTGTTACGTATTTGTTGTGTGATATGATGATATTGTGTGTTCTATGTATTATCTGATCAAGTATTAATATAACACACAGTATGTATGTATTACGATATTAGCAGTTCAGTGTTGATTACCATATAGAGCTTGTGTTACGTATTTGTTTTATCATATGATGATATTGTGTGTTCTATGTATAATCTGATCAAGTATTAGTATAACTCACAGTATGTATGTATTACGATATTACCAGTTCGGCGTTGATTACCATATAGAGCTTGTGTTACGTATTTGTTTTATGATATGATGATATTGTGTGTTCTATGTATTATCTGATCAAGTATTAATATAACACACAGTATGTATGTATTACGATATTACCAGTTCAGCGTTGATTACCATATAGAGCTTGTGTTACGTATTTGTTTTATGATATGATGATATTGTGTGTTCTATGTATTATCTGATCAAGTACTAGTATAACTCACAGTATGTATGTATTACGATATTACCAGTTCGGCGTTGATTACCATATAGAGCTTGTGTTACGTATTTGTTTTATGATATGATGATATTGTGTGTTCTATGTATTATCTGATTAAGTATTAGTATAACTCACAGTATGTATGTATTACGATATTACCAGTTCAGCGTTGATTACCGTATAGAGCTTTTGTTAATTAATTGTTTTATGATATGATGATATTGTGTGTTCTATGTATTATCTGATTAAGTATTAATATAACACACAGTATATAGGTCAATAATTTGTAAACAAGCTTTGCTTGAGGAATTTTGTGATCACAAAAATTTCTATGATTGTGAAAGTATAAGTCTAAGGGTAAACATATTATATATGGCACAATCTGGTGCATACGTGTTAATTGTGATATTTGTCCGCGTTCAAGTGATTTATGATGATTAATCATGACTTAATATTTATTTTCTACTTTTTTTACTTTACAATCACTGAAGCGTGGTTGTCATATTTTACTTAACTATGTAGTTGTTTTGTCTTCATACATATCTTAATAGATACAGCGTAACTTACAAACTGAACATTTAAGTTTAACCGTTTGCCTTTGTAGTTTTATGGAGTTTAAGGGTCATTTCTCTGCTTTAGTCTATTGTTTACTTCCAATAACTTCTTGACAAGTTGAGTTTTGATATATTATGCAATTCACAATGTTCAAACGCTAAATGTTTTTGGGACAGAATTAATTTATTATGCAAAATACAATTCAACAAATAAAATTTGTATTATAGTTATACTTTGTGCGTTGTTTTGCTGTTAAGTGTAAATAATTCTGATATTTAAAGGGAAACACGAGAATTGATCGAAAGTGGTTATATATAAATAACTGATTAATATCCGAAATGCAAAACGTTATTTAGATATCGACCAGATATTGACGTTGAGATGCATGTCGGTTGGATATCGGACCAATGTACGTACATTTGGTTTCAAATGCAATATTGGTCCGATATTTATCTGATATGCATATGCTCAGATGACAGGCCGATATAGTGCCAATACGCAAAACTATATCTGCTAGATATCGCTCACGATGACGGATCGATACTAACAATATCGTTAGATAGATATCGGACCGATGTAGGCTTGCTTTCTGGGACGATATTGGCCCGATGTCTATCCGATATGTATCCGATATGCAATGCTTCGATGACGGCCCGATCAAATGCCGATGGGCAAAACGTTATTCGGATAGATTTCGCGAGCGATATCTATCCGATATATTTAAAACATATCGGATAGAAGTCGGGCCGATGTAGGCTTGCTTTCTGGGACGATATTGGCTCGATGTCTATCCGATATGTATCCGATATGTATCCGGTATACAATGCTTCGATGACGGCCTTATCAAATGCCGATGGGCAAAACGTTGATCGGATAGATATCGCGAGCGATATCTATCCGATATCTTTTAAACATATCGGATAGATGTCGGACCGATGTAGGCTTGCTTTCTGTAACAATATTGGCCCGATATCTATCCGATATGTATCCTATATGCAATGCTTTGATGACGGCCCGATCAAATGCCGATGAGCAAAACGTTGATCGGATAGATATAGCGAGCGATATCTATCCGATATATTTAAAACATATCGGATAGATGTCGGACCGATGTAGGCTCGCTTTCTGGGACGATATTGGCCCGATATCTCTCCGATATGTATCCGATATGCAATTCTTCGATAACAGCCCAATCAAAGGCCGATGGGCAAAGCGAGCGATATCTATCCGATATTCAGAACATATCGGATATATATCGGACCAATGTAGGTTTGCTGGCTGGGAATTTATCATTATTATTATGATTATTATTTTATAATTATGAATAATTATAATCATCATAATTTAATTACCACCTTATTTTAATTTGAATAATTACTTATAATTTATGGACATATCAATCCCATACTGTAATCAGATCTCCGTTCTTCCTGTTTGTCTATTATTGAAAATTACCATCTAGTAGTCAGAAGAGAAAACAATCCTCCTCTGACTGACATCATCAACACAGTCATCATCGTAATCATCATCAACCAGTGTGACCAAAAGATATCCTCTTAGTTTGAATTAATGCTTACTTTGGAAAAAAACAAACTGCTGTTATATAAATCTGTCTAGCATACGGATCAGACTTTTCTTCTGCCTATATTTGCAAAGTGTACATCACATCGAGTACTACAACGGACATGATTTAATAATCAAAAAATTATCAAACAATTGTATGATTATTGAACACAAGACTAATGTTTCCTACCCCATGTGGATAACAGGGTGGTGCCTAACCTAATTGCTAGGGCACAATTCATTAAATCCCTGAAACTAGTAAAAGTACCTACAAGTCACATGTTCCGCCTTCGCCATCTCTTGAGCTGCACACAGAAGTACCTACCAGTCACATGTTCCGCCTTCGCCATCTCTTGATCTTCAGACAGTTTCTACATTCTAGACAAATTCTAAACCAACAATATTGCATTATATGTATAAGGTTTGACTATCAGTTTTTGATGGATTTTTTTCATGTTTTCTCTAGATTCTAATAATGTCATATTTAAAATTCCAAACATGCATTTTCAAATCAAATGACATTGTCTTCAATAATACTTCTAATAACAATATTGGATGTTTCCAAACTAATATTAAATGTCCATTATTTAGTTTAATAATTAAACTATTCATGATATATAGGGGTGCAATGATATACCGGTATATCTGTGTATCGCGATACATGCAATTGCAATATCGTATCGCAATACAGGTATTGCTACACCGCAATATTTATAGAAACTTTATGTACAAAACACCTTGTAACAAAATATGAAAATAATTAGTAAATAACGATACCTTATACTCGAAATACATTAATTGAACTTTAAAGTAAATATTCATGTTAATATTCAATACGTTTTCCTTCATAACACAGTTACCATTTTAATTCCAATACATGTTTATTTAATCACCAGAATTCAATCTCCAATTTATGTGGATAAATTGCAGCAAAACAACATTCTGATTTTTTGACACCCCTTGTCATTTCCCCTAGAACACGTAATTCATTTATGCCCTATCGATAGTGCTTGTGTTGTTCCGATACAGTACTTTTGATTTATGCTTTTGGACACCACTCAGTGTGTTACACACTTACTACAAACTGCTAGACAAGGGCGGAGTTCGGCGGTCAAATCAAAGACTTTGGAAGTAAAACCGACACACCGTTGCTGCTACGGAAGACTGGCAGATTTAGAAGCCCAGCTAATTGATGACTTCACACTGTCAATATTCTTAGTTTTAACAGGTGTTACCTGTGGTTGCAATTGATTTTATCGTTTGTTGAAATTGGAAAAAAATAAATGCATGGTAATTAAATGCACATGTTTTATTGATACAAAAATGAATTAATTACAAACAAAATATAATGAATATATAATTAAAAAAAATTCTGAAAGAGTATCATTTGAATACAATAGTACATAGTTAACTGTTGACAGTACCAGATCAGGCGCTTTAGTACAATTCTGCAGTTTCCTTCGTATAATGTGATTAAAATAAGAAATTAAGAATGATGGTGATTATAACATACTATTCACTTATTCCAGATATGTTAAATACAGTTTGAAGTTTGGCAACGGGACATTTAAAGAATCTTTTTTGACTGCTTGGTGTTGATGTAGTTACCTGTTTTACCGCATTTAAGATACCAAACAGTAAAATTGCCGTATTGTTGCACCCCTAATGATATATATATAATAATCATTATTATCATATAATTGACAATATAATTAAATATCCACTATCACTTTGTAAGCAAACCATTGTTTTTCAAATTGTACTACTGCTACAGTATTATAATACACTCTTTCTTTGAAATAACCAAAAGTCAAATTATAAAATTATGAATGTCAAGTATCTATTACAGTGATTTTGTTAATGGATTGGAGAACAGGTCTCCTACCCAGTATCAAACTGTGCAGGAATAGTATGAATTTAGCTAAATGCTAACACAGTACAATTTAATATTAAGGTCAATCAGTATATTTTTCAAATTTTGTGTTGATAAATCAGCTTTCTGGGAATTTTTGCGGGCCTTGTCTGTAGAATTGAGAAAACCACACAGCATTATTTATACAGGCAATACATTTCCTATAAGCTTATGAAAATAAGTTAAACAATAGGTACTTGTTTACATGTAATAAGAATATGTTTTACCATAAATAATTTGTTAGAACAGAACATGTTACTATTCTTAAATCAAAAGAAGTATACAGCAGCTATACAATTCAATAAATATAACTCTCCATAGTAAATAAATACTATATCAAACTAAACACCAAACTCAATCTTAACAATACTAACAGACTATAACAGGACCTGTTCAAAGATGTGCAAATTGACAATCTGTCATCAATAATCAATAATTCATATTTGATTTTTATTTAACCAATTTAGTGTGTCCTATTATGATAAGCATGTCAGACTTTTGGCGCAAGGTAAATCCCCAGTATTGCAGCCTTTACTTTCTTATGCTCTTTCTCAACATTTTTGATTTATTTAACGATGCTTTAGATTTGCAGTAAAATGGCACATATTTAAAGATAATCAAACATAACTTTGAGTAGGTCCAATTAAACAGTAACAGTAGCTTGTAACTTGTAAAACTTACCTGCAATAAGACGTCGAGGTGGCTGGTAGGGGAAATTGTCACAGCACTGAGGCATGTTAAAGGCGCTTCCGCAGCCCTTTGAATATCACAAACACAGTAAAGTCCACAATGAACACAGTCCAAAGTTTAAAAGTCCATGAATCAGAAAGACGCAATCATACGTGTCATGGATTCTAGTTGTACAGTGGATCTGGGATGCGTTCGTCATCATAGGCGGAGCTTCCAACACGTCTACTTCCATCGGGTTGTGGAAATGCTAAATATAGATAATGGAATTGTTATTGAAAGTGTTTGTAGTTGAAATCACTGGTCATGGGAAAAATGTTTGTATTTATATTTTAAGAACATAATCTTACTGAATAAATACCCACCATTGCACAGTTAATATCCATCAACAATTCCACATAGGGGCCAAGAGCAATAAAAATACGCTAATATACTATAAATGAGGCGTGTTGTTTGCAAATCTGGCTTAATGCATGTTCGTAAAGTGTCGTCCCGGATCAGCCTGTCCCGGACAACACTTTCTGCCTACAGATTTATGTTTAGAAGAGACGTCCTTGAAAGAGAAAATACCATAAAAGCGTAAAGTCTCGTCCTGAATTAGCCTGTGCGGACTGCACAGGCTGATTGGGGGGACGACACTTTTCGCACATGCATTTAGCCCGGGGTTTCTCACGACATGCCTCAAATATTTGTATTTATAGTTCAATAAAGATTTACAAATAGTCAGTCATACTACAGTATCTTACTATTTCATCTGTATGTATTGCAATGTATTTGAAGACAAAAGCCACACTATTGCTGTGGATGTTTTTTTGCATGATTCTAAGCATAATCCAGTTTCATATAATCAGTGAAATTTAGTGCAATATTGAGGCTAAAATTAATCGCATGATATATAAAATTGTGAGCATTTTACTGCAGAAATTAAAACTTAGGAGACCCTTACCTGTGCATGTACAGCAGTGGCAGGGAATGTATCATTTCAACTCGGTGGTATGAGGGTAGTTCTCCGGTAGTGTCGGAAGCCTTGCATACGGAACATATCTCTGAAAATGGCATCACAGTTCTTTTATCACCATGGAAACATTTGGTGGTACGAAGGCATAACTCCGGTACTGATTGAGGCTGTGCATACAGAGCGTAGCTCTAAAGATGGCACCACAATTCTTGTGTCACCATAGTAACATTTGGTAGTATGAGGGCTGTTCTCCGGTACTGATCAACGTTGTGCACACGGTGTCTAACTATGAAGATGGCACCATAGCTCTTGTATCACCATGGTTACATTCGGTGGTATGAGGGCAGTCCTCCGGTACTGATTGAGGCTGTGCATACGGTGTGTATCTCTGAAGATGGCACCACAGATCTTGTATCACCATGGTAACACTTGGTACTATGAGCGCAGTTCTCCGGTACTGATCGAGGCTGTGCATACGGAGCTTATCTCTGAATATGGCACCACAGCCCTTGAATCACCATGGTTACCCTTGGAACTATGAGGGCAGTCCTCCGGTACTTATCCAGGCTGTGCATACCGAGCATATCTCTGAAGATGGCACCACAGATCTTGTATCACCATGGTAACAATCGGTAGTATGAGGGCAGTTCTGATCGAGGCTGTGCATACGGAGTCTAACTCTGAAGACGGCACCACAGATCTATTATCACCATGGTTACACTCGATGATATGAGGGCAGTTCTCCAGTACTGATTGAGGCTGTGCATACGGAGTCTAACTCTGAAGATGGCACCACAGATTTTGTATAACCATGGTTACACTCAATGGTATTAGGGCAGTTCTCCAGTACTGATAGAGGATGTGCATACGGAGCATATCTGTTAAGATGGCACCACAGTTATTGTATCACCATGGTAACACTCGGTGGTATGAGGGCAGTCCTCCAGTACTGATTGAGGCTGATGATGGCAGTACTCCGGTACTCAGATTGAGGTTATGCAAACGGAGCATATCTCTGAAGATGGCACCACAGCGCTTGTATCACCATTGTTACACAGCCAAGTTGAACCAGAAACAAACCATCGAGGGATTGCATTGTCCAGATGGGTGGAGAACTGTTGACAAACTAGCAAATTGTTAAAGTACAAATAAGCCTTAGTAAAAACAAAGTATATTCAAGTTGAAGTTTAAGATTTACACTTCGATTCAGTTAATTTTTATCATAACCATTATTCTCAACAACTTAAGACTGCCAATGTAAGAAAGTCAAAATGATCACAAATCTTGCGTACACACATCTTGTGTACATAACTATTCAGTCAATTTATCCCTTGTATCATATGGCCTCCCTTTCCCCCTGTGGTAAGGGGATATACTGAAATCAGCTTGTCTGTCCGGTTGTCCGTCTGTCGTTTTTTATGTCCGGAGCATAACTTTCAAACCCTTTTAGGCATCAACTTCAAACTTCATACATGGGTAAATGATTGTAAGGCGGAGTGCAGAGCACATGAATTATAACTTAATTGGCATTATTTACGGAATAATTCCCTTTTGTCAGTTGTCATTGTTTTGGCATTTTCTCGAAAACTGCTGAACCTGGGATTGACCTTAAACTTCATACATGGGCAGATGCTTGTTAGGCACAATGCAGTGCTAAAGAATTATAACTCTAGCTGCATTATTAATAGAGTTATTCCCCCCATGTCAATTGTGTCAGCCCCTGAAATGTTTTGCCCAAATGCGGTATCTGGGCGAAAATGAGTTATTGGCAGTTTTGAATAGACTGATATGTGTAGAAACTTTAAATGGCTTCCGTTTTTCTCAGTCATGTGTTTTGAGCAAGAATGAGCAGTTTAAGAAGCAGCACCGTAACGATAAATTTTCACATTTCACACATATTTTAGTGTTTGTCATGCACACAATACAGAACCTAGCATGATGAGGACAAGTAATTTATATAATTATATTATTATATATTTATATGAACTGCCTTTTCCAAATTACAAACTTTGAATCTACAAATGTTTTGGACAAATACTAATAATAAAAGAGATGATTGCTATGGCAACTAAACCAGAAATCATAGCAAAAATTACAATTTTTATACAAAAAACCCAATAAATAATATTGTTTGTTGACAGTTTTCAAGATTTAAACAATTATTTGAAATATCTTAATCATAATCCTAACTTTCTCATAAAAATCACGTGCCTCAACTTCGACGTCAATTTTCTTGAAACGAGGTAGTCCGCAATTGGGATAAAAATCTCATGGGCTGCCACAATTTTCCAAATATGGCCATTTGTTTTATTTGTCCAGAGCATGACTTTTAAACCCTTACAGATACCAACTTCAAACTTTATATATGGATAGATGGTTGTCATGGTTGTTTTACACAACAGTCTGTCGATACTTACCATGAAAACACAATTTGTATTGCTCTGGGCAGTCTAGCGGAATGGATGGCTTGATTTCTATTTTTGGCACGGGGACCTCGTGCCAGTGTGGTGAATGTTCAAATAAATAGCAATGTTAAGTTTTGCAATAAATAAATCAATAGGGCATTTAAGTATCATTCTAAATAACTTCCATCATTATTTCTACTGGCGATTTGACAGCTGTGGTTGAAATATAGACACACTGGAGGAAGTTCGACGGCATCCTAAAAGAGATACGACTAGATGTCAGGACA
This sequence comes from Congeria kusceri, assembly GCA_027627225.1. Taxonomy (NCBI): domain Eukaryota; kingdom Metazoa; phylum Mollusca; class Bivalvia; order Myida; family Dreissenidae; genus Congeria; species Congeria kusceri. Next base: position 16,328,472 of record CM051032.1, read on the forward strand.
GGTAAATTGTGCTTACACACTTACCTAACCGGTAAAATACTGGCTCAGGATAATTCACCATGCCAAGCTGCTAGGGGAACCTAGAATATGCTGTTAGCAAACTGGGTGCTAGTACTTCCATGGCCGGAAAATAGCCCTGACATGAACCATTTAGAACACCTATGGGACTTGCTGAAGAGAAAGGTCAGTGCAATGCCACAGTCGCATAATATCGTAGAACTTACACGTGACGTGGGTCAGATGTCGGCATCTATCTCGCAATACAACATTCATAGATACATAATATCAATGCGGGCTAGACACAGTACTTTCATTGCTGCACACGGTGGCCAAATAAGCTATTGAAAAGTGTCTCATGTCAATTTGTTAATTAATTTGTGATTTTCTGTTTTCAGGGTGACTATGTTGACCCATTGGGTTACGCTTGAGTAACTTGTTTGACTTCAATAAAATTTTCAGCTAATATTTAGAATACAATGTATTAAATGTGTACTAGTGTATATCTTGTCTGTACGTTATATTCTTTGCAAATTTTACAATTTATAAAGTGGACATTTAGAAAATCTGTTCAGTGTATAGGTACTCTTACACCAGACCTTGCCAACATTGTTAAATATGGGTTGACTTTTACAATTACTGTTTCATATATCAGGCTCTGCATAAATTTGAAATATGGGTTTACATTATGGGACCGTGAAACGCAACCTTACAATGTTCACATTTTCTGCTTTATTTTCTCTGTGCTAGATAAAATACAATAATCAAGCAGAACAACTTTTTAAACTGTTTTCTTTCTTTGGAGCGATTCGTAATACTTACAGTCAGGGTTTCCCGCATATAATTTCTTCAAGTACAAGGAATCATGACTTTGTTCGACAATGAACGTATTCAAATCGTTGTTTTTAGGCGAACTAATATTAATTATACATTGTGATCACAATTTCCGAACATCAAAACCCCAAATATCCCTCGTGTTCACCAATCATTTATTACACCTTGTATAACCATCCAATGGTTCATCTCTATGCGCAAAACGTGCTTCCGGGAACAAAGCGCGCGCAACAGAAGCAAGGCATGGACGCTTCGTGATAAACGTGCGTGTTTTCAAACTCCTCGCAGTGGTTACTTCCCCATTGGTACTCTTCAGTAATGGTGCAGTGCCTATAAATCCGCCACATTTGGGAGATATTTTTACGATAGTTTCAAAAGTTGTTTTCTAATCAACAAACAATTGACATGAATTAAGTTAGGTTTAATGTGCATTTGCTGGCGTGTTTTGCAATTGCAAATAGTTGGCATAGGAAATATACTAATTGAGATTGAAGGCCTAAACAGTGTAAACAAATGAGCGTGGAAGTGCCTTAACCCGTATCCCTCTTTAGAATGGTTTAGAATGCTCAAATTGCTCGAAAATATTATTTTTTATGAATCCGATTTTCAAAGCAACTTCAATTGATTTCTGTTGACAAACTCCCACATTTGTTTATTCGATATTCATTTTCTAGTGTTTTAATTAAAAAAAATCCAGTGATCCAAGATTGCTGGGTGAAAAAAATCGTAGATCACAAATCGTGACAGACTTATTCTACATTTGACTATTGTTCTTATTTAATTATCCATATTAAGCAGCTCGTCGTTTGTTGTTCATACGGTGATTCAATTCCTTCATATTTATAAAATTATTTGTACAGTACTTAATAGCTCTGAAACTGAGGCCCTGCGATGGGGACAATAATGTGGGTCTTGAGCAGTGTGAAATAAACGAAATGGCATCTGTGCTCTAAATAGGCACTTCTTTCCGCATATTTTGTGCTGCACACATGGACAATATTGAATAACGACAATTTAATTTTATCACCATGAGGGGCCTCAAAATTGCGCATGCGCAGTGTGTAACTGATTCCCCGCGTTAAGTTTATTTACATTTACGGGTTATGTACAAAACATTCGATAAAATATCCATTTACTACAAATCAAGATAAAAGCTCGTTAGCGTTGTTAAGGGAACGTGTCTGATTGATCGCGATCAACAAAATAGTTCTCGCCCGTAAACAACCGCTTATTTGGATGAGGTGGCGGATTTAGGACAGGGGCGGTTTTAGGCACTGCGCCAGTACCCCTGCCACCACGAGTTAAAACTTACAGATTTGGAAGTTTTCAGGGGAGATGAATATGAGGAGATTGAATATTTATTTCCTTTCACAATTTCAATTGTATCATTATTATTTTATAACAATGACAAAGACATGTTGCATTATTGGTCCATGTATATATATACTGCAAGTTAAAATAAAAACAAAATTAAATAAGATAAACATAACAACCCTAGGATGTTACGTTGTCCACGTTTTTATCATGTGCTTGTCCACGTTTTTATCATGTGCTTGTACACGTTTTTATCATGTGCTTGTCCACGATTTTTTTCGCGCCAAGTGTTTTGACTTTGGTCAAGTGGAACTTCATGCCGGCAGAAATTTAAAATTGAGCTATGTTTGTTTTATTTCAAGTAAAAAGTGTATAATGCAATACTACGGTAATGCGAACGTTTGTTGTTCCATTTTGACTGAACATCCGACACAAAATTCTGTCCGTTATAAATTTTATATAAAAGGTAATGTTACACCAGATTGCAAGTTCTCAAAATATGTTTGATATTCTAGGCTGTGCAAAATATCAAATTAAGGCTATTTTTGTTCTATGTGTCGGGCAACCCGACCCTGCCTAGCGAAGGCCCACCGAACCTAACTTGTATGCGACGAATGTTTTCCGTGAAATCCATATTCATCTGAATTTCGATAATCTTCAATGTTTTTGACCGAAATGTGTCCTAACGTATTTGAGACCGTTGCCCAAAACACACAATACAGCTATTCCTTTTTTGGCCTCACACTGCACTCAAAATGTACTGTATTACACAAACTTGTGTTACACCAGTCTTTGCAAACTCTAAAACGGTCTATGCAAAGTCTCAAAATATAGGTTCACTTTAAAGTAAGTGTTACTTCAGTCTATACAAAGTCTCAAAATATGGGTTCATTTAAAGGTAGTGTTACGTCAGTCCATGCAAAGGCTCAAAATATGGGTTAATTTTAAAGCTAGTGTTACTTCAGTATATGCAAAGTCTCAAAATATGGATTCACTTTAAGGTTAGTGTTACGTCAGTCTATGCAAAGTTTCAAAATATGGGTTCACTTTAAAGGGTAGTTGTGACGCCGACCGTATCTATATACGACTGTACTACAAATACTTGCACAAGGTCGCCAGAAATCGACCGACTGCATGCAGATGTTTTTCTGATTTCCGACCAGGCGTCAGGTGGGAACCAAATCGGCGTCTGTCTTCTGTCATCGGTCTATTTATAAGCGCTGGCACTCAAGTCCATATTTGCTCGTTTAGGCGGATCCGTGATCTAGTGGTAACGCGCTATATTAACAACCCAGGGGTCGCAGGTTCAAAATCCCGCTACACCCTAACCTACTAACTCGTCTTTCGCATGAGACGTTAAACCGAGGTGCAGTGTACTAGATACTTCACACTCGGCACTAAAAGACCCAGGGTCGTCTCCTGTATCACGCACTATCCCCCGTAACTGAACTAACAAGTTTTCTTGGTAGGGGGGGAGGGGGAGGCGATGGCCATATGGGAGATAATCCCGGTGCACTCGATAAAAATGTACTACACACACTCGCATATTCGCGATAATATGAATCGGCCATCGCCCGATGCCTAAAATTGACCCGAACAGGCTTACAGCTACGCCGGGGCTTTAAAGTTGGTTAATTTTAATAATTTTTTAGAGGTTAACCACGTCGATACCTTGAAATGCACAAATGTCCTTCAAACAGCTTTATCATTAAAGGGACTATGGCTTCCGATTGCACTATAACTTATACTATTTGATGGAATCGCGCTTTACTAAGACATGTGCAATAAATGAATAACAAATAATATAATACAGAATAAGATATTGATACAAACAAATAAGCAACAAAAGTCTGAAAAAATTAAAACCCCTAGCGGGTATCGAACTCACGAATTAGGAGCCATATGAAGAAATGACACTAGACAGCGCTTTAACCAACTGCACTATCATGCTTGGTAAGGAGTCATGTGTAAACTATGGTTATACAAAATGCTCACAATTTTGACGTCAAAATGTAAACATGAAAAGGGCAAAACAAACAAACCCCATATTATAAATTTATTTTTTTATCTCAGAATGCGTACACTCTTTTCCTTTTATATATACCACGTTTTAACTGTTATTATATGCCAGTATTAATACCTAAATTTCAAATTATTCTTAAGAGATTGCCCCCTTTAGGCCCTTTTAGATGACATAGTCCCTTTAAGAGGATGTTTTGTACACAATAAAATGAACAGTTCGCAATAAATTAAAGCCGCGCCTTTTTTCGGCGTAGCTGTCTAACGATCACTTTTGGCCTAGATGTTTTGTAAATGTGTACCAATGAATAGCTAGAAATTTTTGGCGCAATAAGTTAATTTTGCAGCAGTAAAATTAAAAACATGTACCACTATTCTATTGCTCAAATTTTCTTGCGCGGGAGAATTTTAGTGAATGCAAATTTACAACACTGGTTTAATTCCTACCAATAAGTGTTGCATAATTTGGGGGATTTAAATCTACAGAATCTTTTAAGGCCCTGTCACAATGTGGCGGATTTGAGCCACGAGTTCGCGCGAGTTGGAAACCGCCACAACTGGTCTGGTGTCGTGTAGATCTTGTACACAGGTCGTTCTTGGTCGCAGTGATGTCTACTTATGTCTTCTTATGTCGCCAGAACTCGCCAAGCAGCGGCGAGATTTTTAAACCGTTCCGTTTAAAATTCTCGCCGTTTCTCGGCGACTGTTTATTCTCGTACGCGTGTCAAAGACATGTCGAAGGAATCGTGCGCACTCTCAAACACACACGAACACATTCCGTAGGCATGTCTTCCATTGTCTTCCCTTGTCGTAGCGTGTCGCCGTCTATTATCGTTCTACGATATAATAAGAGTTTGAGGCGAGTTTGGGAGACTTGCCTACGACATCTGCTTTTCCGTTTCTTGTAAAATATCGCCATAAACTCGTACTCATGTTCTCACAAGTATTACAGACTCGTCCACACTCTAACATTCTCGAAGACAAGCCTTCGATTGTCGTACGCATATCTCGGCTGAACTCGTGATTAAATGTCAGTATCGTACTTGCGTCGTGTCAATGTCGTGTCACGGTTGAAGAGAACTCGAATAAATGTCGTCTTGAAACAATTCCGCAACCAACTCGTCCACTTTACGGCGAGTTATAACTCGCCAGAACTCGTACAGAACTCGAAGCGCAAATTCGCCACAGTTATAAACATATCCTCGACATACACTCTAGAACTGAGCATATTATGAACACATATTCTCATTGTATGTCATGAACAGAATATTATATTAATTACTAGAATGAAATGACTATTTTGTTTAGCCTAGCGGCACGCTCTATAAATACCAATTGTACGATGCTCCCATTTATTCTATTTAATATAGTGAGGTCAACACACTCCAGGTCATTCTAAAAATATCGCGCGTGTAGCAGCCGGTGTATAGCTGTGCTAATATACATGCATCAATTAGCTTCCAGAGAATCATAAGTACTAATATTTAAATAAATGGGGAATTTATATTTATAAACATACTATACATGTTAATTGGAGTTGCGGTTGCGTTTTATTAAGAATTATTTAGAACTGCACCGTTCTATCAACTTCTCCAGTAGATGTTACGTGACTCAGTTTTGAACACATCCGAGATATCATTGGGACTAAAGTTCTGAGAAAGTTTCATGATGATTAAATGTGGCATCTAGAGTGTTCACAAGCGTTTCGGCGTAGCTGTATAACCCAAATGTTGACCTTCCTCAACATGTGATCAAATATTGTGAAATTTTCCCGCCAGTATTCCCGAATGATTAAATCCTAACATTTTATCGGCTAATTAAAACGAAATCCCCACCATTTCCTGTAAACACTGGCTCCATTTTTTTTTCGAGGTGAATGGTAAAATGAGCCCATGAAACTTCCGATTTGGAGCTCAGTACAGGACATTTGTCCCAAACGTAAACACATTGAAGAGGTAGGTCTGTTTTATTATTGACTACAACGATTTAAAGCCTTTTGTTTTAAAAATCAGACATGTAGTTCTACATAGAAATTATCTAAATAATATATGTGTACACCGATTTGCTGTTTACAAAGAAATTAAGGAATTTTATGAGTGATAAAACAGATTTGACTGGTAAGAAACATTAGGAAAACTGGCCCTGTATTTTACTTACGCATTTGTTCCACTTGAAAAACTACTATTTTAGGAATTGTGATGTTGTACTATTTTACATGTATGTTTCACATTGTTTATATTTGACGATGTAGACTACGTTTGCGTTCGTGGTGTTGGCTGCATTTCCTATCTAAAACATGACGATGAATTTTCTGAACTTCAATTTTACGTAATGTATATTGGTATATACTTTCGATCTTTTGTAAATCAATAAATTAAAAACGTTAGACGTTTTATACCAAATTTTATTACAATTGGAGTACTCAATCAAAAGTGATTGCGGTTGTGCGGGTATTAAATGAACAGCCCTCGTATTATTCTGAAGAATATGCAAACACTAGTTGGTATGATGATCTGACTTTGAAGTGCCTGAATGGTATCTGCTGTTGACTTCTGAACTATAATTGATGCGGTATTTATACTGGCACATGATCTTCCAAGAGATCTGAAGATGTAACACAAACGCGTGTATGCTGCATAACACTTTTATTTTATTTTTGTAGTACATTACATTTTGTATACATAAAAATAGTTAGAACAGAATCTTGCGTATGGGTAAAAATGCATAATGGAACTTGTGTTAATTAAAAGAGACAAAAAATGGGAAATGTATGCGCATTATGATTAATATAAATACGTGATGGTAAGACGTGAATTGGATGTGACCGAACTAACACTTTGTAAGCATACATATTAAAGAGGTGTAGAAAACACGTGTTTGTGTTAAGCCGATATTCTTTATACTGCGTCCACAGGACCTGATGAGCATATTGGGCAACACTGCCCTGGTGGTGTGTAGCCAACACATGCTGGGCACATCATCATATCGCACTGCACGGAACCGTTGCGACAGCTGCAATGTTCGCACGGGTTATTTGTCTTAGAAGGCACAGTGGCACCTACAGGATAATTAAAAAGATACTAATCAATAGTGTAGTTAATCATATCACTAATGAAGTATATGATATAATACAATGACGTAGAACGTAGCTAACACGCCTTGACGGAATAAGCCAACGGTCGCGTTTCAGGTTCTACGACTCGAAAAAGAACATTTAATTTATGCGCTAACAAAGTATGCGCTTGGCATAGAACCAGTATAGCATTACCTTCTGGGTAATTCACACCATTGACCAAACAACCGGATACTGGCTCTGTGTATGACATAAAACAATAATGAGTTAGTGATATCTTATAATGAAATCAAGTCAGAGAATAAATATACAATGTTTTTTAAACCAGATTACTTTGTGTATCTCAAGTGACCATTTATTTGAATGTAAAAAACCACTAGTGCAAGTAAAAACAGAGAACAACTAAAAACCTAGAAAGGAAGAACACAACTTTGGAAAGTGTGCATACAAAAACGAGTCTCACCCATACACACATGGCCGCATCCGTTGGAACAACATTTTTGAAGGTCAGGGCATTCGTTGTCACTGCTGCACATTTCCACACATATTCCGAAAACATCGGGCTCTAGAGCTGGACAGTTACCTGCTTTCTCTAAATAGCAATGTTAAAGAGTTGAACAATTGGTTATACTCGGTACCATATTGACAATTTAAGGAGAATTTACCTTTCCGGTTGTTGTTCACATTATTAAAAATAAACTGCACTACCATTCGTAGCAAACGGCTTTCCATTCGGAAAGTCATCGAACAAATTGAAACATACATAGTGTGATAAAATACCTTTGATTACAGTTTCTGACATGTTTATTCCGTAATTCTATTTACGAGTTTGAATTGTAATATCCCTTTTATCACATGAAAGATTATAATAAAATAATATATTCAGTTTAATCCAATGGAATATGATTGAAATTTGCTGACATATATTATACGCATACTGTTTTAATAAATTATACTCTGTGAGGGTTTCTGTTTCTTGCAAAAAAGAAGCTTAAATAGATCAACAAAAATGAGAACCTAAACAGGCCATTTCCGTGCAACCGACGAGTCCGTTTCGACAGCTACACGTGTTGCATGAATCCTTAAACGAAGTTCCGTGGAGATGGAGTTTACCCTTGTAATGGCAAGGTTTGTCTGTATTAAACAAATTCAGTACAAATCTTAGTTTCCATCATCATATATATTATTACAAAAAACATAAAAATGTATTACCATAAATACACAATCTGTATTTTGTTTAAATTCTTTTCGAATTGAACTAGTAAAACTAGAATTTTCACACGAGTGACGGATATACCCCCACAATCAATATGGCATTGTAACAAAACTATGGCATCCATTCGAACGAAAGGACATAGAGAGAATGCTTTAATTTGTGAATGTTTAACAGTGCATTACACATGTCTAGTTTTATATTTAGAAAAGGTGACATTGACCCCACCCAATCCATATGCAATCACAAGAGAGGTCTAGATATAAGGTACCTACATATGAAGTGTCATTAAAATATTTCAATTTGTGCTCTAGGTATTGAGCGGAAACTGTTTGTCTATTTTTAGTAATGGTGACCTTGACCACACTCACCCCATATGCAATCCCAAGCTAGGTCTCAGTATGAGGTATCTATGTGTGAAATCTCATTAAAATATCTCAATACATTGTCATTTTATTGAGAGGAACCTGTTTTTCTATTTTTAGTAATGGAGACCTTGACCCCACCCACCCCATATGCAATCCCAAGCGAGGTCTCGATGTAAGGTATCTATGTATGAAGTTTCATTATAATATCCCAATGCATTCTCAAGTTATTGAGCGGAAACCGTTTTTCTAGTTTTAGTAACGGTGACCTTGACCTTGACCCCACCCAGCCTATATGCAATCCCAAGCGGGGTCTGAAAATTAAGTATCTATGTACACTATGTACAGGGGGGGGGGGAATCGTAAAGTGAACTCTGACTACCTTTAAGTGAGGCAAATAACAGCTGGTGATTAAAATGGCTGACTTTCGCAACAAATGATATTTTTTTTGCCTTGGTTGTTACAACTTTGTTCTGTTATTCATTCAAAGAATAGGCCCAAAATGTGGCCAAATATTTCATGTAATCACGTGTATAATATCAGCATCATAGGCTTTGACTAAAAACAGTTATTGAAGGTACAATTAATATGTGTAGGTGTGGTGTTGAAATGTAGAACCGCCATCATTTATACGCCTTTTTATTAGTTTGAGAACTAAATCAGACAATGTTACGATTACTGATATATGTATAACATTTCTTTAACTCAATAACCAAGTTGAATCCTTTTGGAGCAAGTGTTCGTACTTCCAGGCTGTAAAAACTTACTTTAAGCACAAACTTACTTCTGGTGAAGAAAACTATTGGATTTGCAAATATGTAGCTCAATCAGTTCATCTATCCATCCAATTAACTACATCATTATCAATTGTGTTGTATACACGTTGTTGAAACCAGTACACTTGAACTTTTGAGTAGTAAATAATTACCTATTGAAATAGAATGAGGAAAACTATAAATTAACTTATTTAACAAATTATCAAAATCACATAATGATTGTGCAACCGTTTAATTGATATTGTATAGTAACAGTTATTAAATTATTTATTTTTTTACAATATGAGGTAATTAAATAATGATTTTATATATTTAAATGTTTCGCAGATAATTACAAAAAATAATGTTTTTCACGTTTCTAGAAAGAGTCTCCAATGGCAATGATCAGATGACCACTTTCTGTCCATTAAGGGTTGAACCAGAAATCTGTTCACTACCTGAAGCAGTCCATCAATATAGTTGAATTAACCACGTGTTGCTGGTGTCTAGTATCATTTCTATATAACATTATGCTCATAAAAATATGCTCAGTATTCGCTATTCAGTATTCCAGTAGTATCATACGTGCTAATTGTATTATCCGTTTGTATATTTTATTAAATAGATTGAATAAAAGCATGTTGTTGTTTCGAAGTTTTCATGTGTCATTTGCGATAATCCTCTTCAATAAACAATTTAACATTCTGATAATCAATCAGGGAATGCATAACAAGACTAGTATCCGGCTGAAAAGGGTAGTCACTGCTCCGTAAGTATTCTTTTTTACATTAAGTTGAATATCGAACTAACTACGTCCAGTTGTTATTTGCTACTTAAAATCGATTTGTTCTCGAGTTAGAGAGCGGAAACGAAAAGTTGACTCCGCCACAAAATTGAGTGGTTTGTGACCATAGTCCAACTTGACCTGTATTTTATGATGCTACACATATGAACCAATACTTATTTAAATATGTTGAGCCGTTGTTGAGTTATCATCAAGAAACCATGTTTTTAGGGAATTAAAGTCAAAAAAGAGGGCCCTGAGGGCCCTAGGACGCTCACCTAAGACCTTGTTACCCAATTGGAATTTGCATCCCCGAGGCGCGGCTTTTTTGTTATCCCAGGGGCATAATTTGAACAATCTTAACAAACCTCTGGGCCTTGCGGTTTCAGGTAAAGATTTTAAAACTCATTTTGCTATTTAAGTCTATATAAACCATGTGACCCCTTGGGGTGTGGCCAGATTTTACCCCAGGGGCATAATTTGAATAATCTTTGGAGAGGACCACTATGCAATGTTACGTACCAAATATAGGAAAGCTGTGGGCCTTGCCGTTTCAGAGGAGAAGATTTTTACAGCCATTTTACTATTTTAGTATATAAACCACGTGAGCTCAGGGGAGTGACCAGTTTTGGCAATAAGGACATAATTTGAACAATACTTGTAGATGACCACTATATGATGTTACATACCAAATACGAAACCGCTAGGCCTTGCGGTTTCGAGAGGAGAAGATTTGTAAAGACATTTTGCTATTAAAGTTTATATAAACCATGTGACCTCTGGGGCGTTGCCAGTTTTGACCCCAGGCGCATAATTTGAATCTTTGTAGAGGACCACTGTACGATGTTACATACCAAATAAGAAACCTCTGGGCCTTGCGGTTTCTAAGAAGAATATTTTTTAAGTCATTTTGCTATTTAAGTCTACATAAATCATGTGACCCCAGGGCGTGGCCAGTTTTGACCTCAGGGGCATAATTGGAACAATATTTGTAGAGGACCACTATACGATGCTACATACAAAATATGAAACCTCTGGGCCTTGCGGATTCAGAGAAGATTTTTAAAGACATTTTGCTATTTAAGTATATATAAATCATGTGACCCCGGGCCGTGGCCAGTTTTGACCCCAGGGGCATAAATTGAACAATATTTGTAGAGGACCACTATATGATGTTACATACCAACTATGAAACCTCTGGGCCTTGCGGATTCAGAGAAGATTTTTAAAGTCATTTTGCCATATATTCAATATAAACCATGTAACCCCCGGGGCGTGGCCCGTTTTGACCCCAAGAGCATAATTTTAACAATATATGTAGAGGACCACTATAGGATGTTACATACCAAATATGAAACCTCTGGGCCCTGAGGTTTCAGAGATGAAGATTTTTCAAGTTTACACTTTTTAAATCTTTTTTTAGCTCTGGTGACATACATATGCAGCGGACCGTAACGATTTGAACAAGTTTGGAAGAGGGTCACCCAAAGATCATTCCTGTGAAGTTTGGTGAAAATCTGCTTAGTGGTTTAGGAGGAGATGTTGTTTGAATGAAAAGTTGACGACGGACGCACGCACACACGCACGGACGACGGACAACGGGCGATCACAAAAGCTCACCATGAGCACTTTGTACTAAGGTTATATTAAAAGGGGCATCACTGTCAAAATTTAGTGGTTTGTAACCCAAGTCGAACTTTACCCATATTTTATGATGCTACATATGTATACCAAGAAGTATTTGAATGTGTCAAGCAGTTGCTTAGTTATCGTCAGGAAACCACGTTTTTAAGGAATTTAAGTCGAAAAAGGGCCATAACTCTGTCACAATTTAGTGGTTTGTAAACAAAGTTAAACGTGATCCGTATTTTGTGATGCTATTCATGTATACCAAGAATTATTTCAAGCCATTCTTAAGTTATCGTCCGGAAACCATGTTTTAAGTGAATTTAAGTCAAAAAGGGGCCATAACTCTGTCAAAATTTAGTGGTTTGTAATCAAAGTCGAACTTGACCTGTATTCTATGATGTTACACATGTGTACCAAAAATTATATGTATTTGTCAAGCCCTTCTGGATTTACTATCCGGAAACCAAAAAACCGACAGGCCGACAGAGCGACAAGCTCACTCCTATATACCGTTTGTGGGGGTATAACTATATTATGCGTATATACTTAGTACAAGGATGGCAAGTCAGTGCTCTAGATCAGAGGATATTGGAGTAAACACTCCTTTACAATTTGGAAATACTCACTAAAAGTAAAAAAGGGTACCAGCAAGCATTAAAGATCTTGACAGAAACCATGATTGATTTTGAAACAACACACACTGAATTGAAAATGAGCTTCGCACAATATATTCATTCATATATAACACATTAATTAAATAACAAATGTCGTTTCACTATTTACGTTTTCATCAATAAACCTTTGAAATATACATTATTTACCCATAAGGCAGTTAATACCGCTTTATGTGTGAATTCAGGGAGTACTAGTATCCTTCAACAAAAATCTTATCTAGATCACTGACAAGTAAACAGAATGATCGTATGTACATGTAATATGGCACCCGGCGCGCGCCTCCCTAAAACTACCGGACCATACATATATTGGTTAAAGATACACATTCACTTCAGTCAACAATACCTGACCTAACCCGCCCAACACGGTTTCTTACGTACACCGTAGTACCAGCGCCAAAGTTCATCGAAACGGATTAATTACAGACATTAGTATATATACATTTATTTGTGATTCATATTGTTTTCTTCTTTTTTTAATTAATATATTGTATACAAATGTGAGATGCAATACAACGTTTGCACAGGATACCACACAGAACACATTTATACTTTTGGAATAAATGTGATTTAAAGTCGAAATTAAGGCCAAATCAATGACTACTTCAGAGTTGAAACAGTTTGTTTTCTCAATAAATATTTTAGTTCCACAAATGTAAATCGACAAATTGTTTGCTCAATGTTCCAGTGCCAATCACACAAATATTCATATTGTTCATTTAAAAGATATAGAATGATAAAGTGGGGTGTCCACAATGCTGGCTCCGATTCCTGGCGATTTCATTTTTTCCGCACCATATGTCAGCGAAATTGACATAACGTGGCATCACTTGCCGTATTACTTCACAGCGCAATAACACGAGTATCTTTCACAATATTTCGTGTAAAAAACATCGTCTGTCTGTCCGTTAGTACGGTTCGATGAAAAAAACAAACAGTGTATGCACATTTGAAGACCATTGATGAGCATGACGGTGAACGTGTGATGATGATGATGATGTTCAAATATTTTTTTTTTATACGTCTTTGATACGGATCTGTACATGGCTGATCACTGCAGAACCACAGACAACATAAACGGTTTACAACTGCACGATCAAAAGTTTACGCCCCCTCAAATCCGAAAACCTGGATCGCCCCTGATAATAGTCTTTCAAAACTGTGCAGCATGTTTGTTCGTAGGAATCTTACCGTACGGTACCGCCACTGCCTCGTACAAAGCCACGAAGCCTAACACCACCAGGACACAACGCAATGAGGTCATCTTCTGAAACTGAACATTCGTGTACGTGTACAAAAATGTATGGTTATGCTTATAGTGGACATATAGACAGAATTACGGACGGACGGACGGACGGACGGACGGACGGAGTGACAATAAGTTAGTAAACATCCTTATAAAAATGATTTTAAATTAGTAGGTGTATCAATAACTGGTTAAATTTATGATATTACATATGATTTCACTTTGACATGGGCGTAAATGTGCCTGCCCTGACGTCATTTTATTTTTTCGTATTATATGACGCATTTAAGCGCGAACTGTCAATTACTGAATACAATGACATAAATTACATAAAAACACTTTACAACAATGTTGTTTTCTTGTAATGTTATGTCTATATGTTCATATTAACAGCCACACTAACATTTGCAAAACTACGTACACAAATACAGACTAAAGGGGTTTAATAATTTTATGAATTAATAGAAATATATATATATACACACACGTTACATGAGCCGTGTATGGAACCTTTAATTATTTATGACATAAGATTGATATACACAAATATATATGATAAATTGGTACCTTTAAATTCACGTCTTCAACTGTTTATCCAATAGATAAAATAATGAACAAATAACTAAATAACGCCACGTTTTATAACTTTAATCACTCCTTTCTTTCGTGTCCGGCTGTAACAGGATGGCGCCAGGGGCGTTACAATTATGGTTGTATTCCATCCTTACGGCGGCATGGATGAAATAACACCCGTGTGATAAACTTAGCTGTGTTTTCACACTGTGTAATATAGCAAAGATGCGCAGTATAATGACGTCACCTTGTGAATGCAGTTCTGGGCATGAGTTTTGCTTTATATAAAGATTCTTATATATGTTTGATAGGCCCAAAATGGCAGTTTTATTTGGTTTGATATGTTCAAGCAAAGACAACAGCAAGAATCATTAGACTATGTGAAGGCCTGTTCTATTAAGCAACACATCCAGTGGGAGTATATATCAGATTACATATATTTATAATATTTTGTTACAGACCATATATGCGTTAATATCATAGTGGATATATTGTTTATCTCATTTTGTATTGCAGCTACGCCATGGATAACTAATAATATGCAATGTCTCATGACAGCACCTGTCTCATTAATCAGATGAATCATGAATAAAAACAGGACATTATAAGCTATTAAGATCAAAACATGCTCGTCTAGGCGTGTCAGAAGGTAAGTGTCACTAACAGGATGTGAACAAAACCTTAGTGAAATAACTCGCGATATTAAAGGCACATCGTCCGCTTTGAATTATTGTTATTTTAAAATAATGTAATTATATTTGTATTGACAAATCTAACATGATACTAGCTAATTGTTCTATAGACAAAGAACGTAAGTATAGTTGTTAAACTACCCCATTAACAACGCAAAAAGTAGTCCCGATTCTGAGCATAGAAAATTTAGTTCTCATTTCAATTGCAATACTAGTTTTTAAACCATGTTAGAATGAAATAATTTTCGCATTATCTTGCCAATGAACAACTCTTTGTCGTGGCTCTTAAACCACCCGCGCTAATGCCCTCGTGGTTTTATTCCTACTCATCAGAACAACACCGTTGTTTATTGGCCGATAACCAACGATAAATCGAAAATTATTTCTTAATTGAAGTATACTGACAAAGACATTGTACCCCATGCCTTACGATACTGTAAAACAAGTTTTCGGCGTAGCTGTCTAAGATCACTTTTTACCTAGATTTCTTGCGATAATTATGCAGCGAGAATATTGAATGCCAATAGAACTGGGCATATTTTCTAATTTTAAGGTATGCAAACTTACAACAGTGTTTAATGTACACCAACATTGACACTTTCTACCTTTTCATTAACTTTGTTACTTAATCTTTGCATAGAGGACTGGGTGGGGGCTATTATATTAGTGTTGTCAAGAATTCTGCTACCACCGGTATTGCTGATTGGTGTTGTGCACAGACCAGCTGAAGGCCTATGTTTACTTTTGCGGCACGCCTACCACGACCTTTTTTACAATCAACCTCCTCGTAAAGATTGCGATACTTGCTAATGTATAAACACTTTGTACATTTTAGCCGCTCACTCCAACCTAGACCCCACCAAACGGAGTTAGCGGGAGCCCCAATGCAAAGGTGAAAAAACAATGTTTTATATCTCTTTTATATATGTCAAGACCAATAATGAAACATTTTAGAAAATGCTTTAAAATAACATATATATTTTTAATTTTACATTTTCTTCCAACTCTGGAAGGATATCACTCGTGGTGGCAGGTTACAGCACGCAGATTTATGGCGTACCACTTGGGTTAGAAGTACATACACGCACGCCAACTAAATAAAGATGTAACTGTAAAATTGAAACAGATATTTGCAAAGCAATATACCCCCATTTCTTCGAATGTGTATTTAAAGTTTAATTGCGTTTCTTTTATTTACCATAATTTACAGTAACACTGACACAATTCCACATTTCCAAGTTATGTTATTGCAATACATTTTTCCAGTTGTAAAGACCCAAATACTGCTCCAAGAACAGTGAAACAAAATGAACTGCACACCTGATCATGTGAAATAAGAATTTTAGTTTGGGTAACAGAATTAAGTTTGTTTGAATAACTTCATCTCCAGTCATCAGTAACTAAAATAGACAGTACTTTTTTTTTCTTTTTACTGTAGACGCAGCTTCCACATCAGTCTGAAGATCAGATTCCTCCTCTGCCTGCTTCACCTTTTGCTGTGTTTTCTCATTTGAAGCCGCACACAAAAGTTGCATATAAACCTTATGTAGTTTTACATTTAATAATAAAAGCATTGTTCATATAATATATAGGCCGAAAATACTTTAGTTGTGTTTCTGGTGGCATGAACAAAGAGTGTAGGGCTGGTAGGTCCTAAAAAATTGTTTGTGAAAAGGAATGAAAAATGTTAGGTCAAATATATTGCAAATTAAGTTCTGTTAAAATGAATACCGTTGAATCAAAATACACAATACCTGTTACTCAGACAATGTGAAATATTTCAGACAATTAACATGTCTGACAAAAAATAAGGGTTTCTGACAAAGTTTGTCACACATCCTATACATATTGAATGCTAAAGACTTTTGCTTAATAAATAAAGGAATTATTACTGCAACAATTAGTTGGAATGCCAAATGCTGCTGCAAAATTATTCAAGTGTATATAATATTTTCAACATTTGGTGTATACAAAATCATTGTGTCTGACAGCTGATTAAGAGGATACACAGAGTCTGACTAAACAAAACACACCCTACATAACAATAATTATGTTGTATGCTATTTTGAGTTGAAATAAAATTGAATTATGTCATAAAATTATTTTATATGGAATGTTGATTACAGTGATGTTCATATGTAAGTATCAACAAGCTAAGCTATTTAAACTGGACGTTTTGATGTATTTTTAACTAGGCATGTGTCCGTAGGACACGGATGCCCCCACATTCCGCTGGTTGTCACAAAACACTGCTGATGTCGGAAAAAATGCACCAAAATACCCAGGTGCCCAAGTTCACATGCTGATAAATATGTTTATAAAGTTGAAGTACTTACTTGTCTTATACATGACTCTCTTTACTGGCCAGCTACTACATTCGGCGCTAGGTTTTACTTGAGATTTCACAGCCATCTTCACGTTCATTGAAGATTTAAATGGAGGCCAAAATGTTGCAGTTTGATCTTCATTTAGCCAGACATTAGACAATATGGCCACTTCATTTTTACCAATCTCCACAATCACAAACATCTGGTAATCAAATCAAAATACTGTAATTTTGTAATGCAAAAAATAATGATAAACATTTTGACATATTTAACGAAATCTTGCAAGTTGAAATATTACTGTACAGTATAGTTAACAATATTTAAATGTCAATAAACCTACAGTATGTAACTTGGAAGCTAAGTTATTTGACAACCATTTGAACATTCAGCAAGTTTTTGAACTTGATGTGTGTTTTAAATGCTCATTTTAGCGTCTTTTTGCATTCGGGGGTCTCTCTCTAGTTTGGGGGAAGAGTACCTGTACCCTTAGGTGGGGAACTTTTAGCATCATTTTACACAAAAGGGGCAATTTAGACTTTGCAAACGAGTCAAAAATCAAAACTATTAAATATACCTTTCAAATCACTTTATTTAGTCTAACTCTTTACCTAACAACTATATTCATCATAAATTATCAATAAATTGAACAGTTTAGTATATGTAACTAGTCAATTTTTTAAACATCTACCACTTGTCAATTAATCGGAAGGTGAAGCAGTGCAACAGATACCCGGTACTTTTTCATGAAATGAAGTTTTTCACTTCCATTTTCTTAAACAGTTTTTTCACTTCCAATTTTTAACCTAAAGTTAGTTTTTTAACTCCTGAGTCTAATTCTTAAACAGTAATAAACTGTGTTACATTCTGTCAGACACAGCATTTGTGACTTTTTGCTTTACTTGTTATGATTACTTTTTTGCAGAAGCCATTTTCCCTCACAACAGAAATTACGGTTCCCAGCAAATAAGCTAGCAGTTAACTATAAAGAAATGAAATTTTATTATGAAAGCAAAAATAATCGGGATCCGTACAAGGCAAAATGGTCATTTAAGGTTACGCATGCGCAAATAAATTCCTTCATTGTTACATATAAAATATACGATGTTTGATCTCAATTTTACCATGACCAAGCTACTTTTTAATATATCACCATACATCGTTGGAAAGATAAGGCCATAACCTTTTGAGAAAACCGCATGTCAAAAAAGTATATGAGTTGTAACTCAAAATATTTATCTTAGAATAAACACACCGGTTTTGACGGGCATGGAGGCAGCCATTTTGTGCATGAATACATGGGCCAAAAGTTATAAGGCTAGGGATCACTAAGAACAAAGTAGTGCCAAAAAAAACTGTTTGTTATTTCTTACATATATACCTTTAAATTGATACCAAAAAATATCATTTAAACTGTATTTTGAAAATCATATGCATTAAACACTGAACCATATGTGTTTATTATCTAACTGACAGCTTCTGATGTAACTTCCGTTTTGGTGTAATTTGACCTTTAAGAGAACCCAACCCTTTCAAATTTTAATAAAAACCACATTTTTCATAAGTCTGATCTATTTCAAGATAGAACATGAAGTCCTATCACACTGGTATAAGGATTTTTTGGGAAACAATATAATTGAAAATACCACATATAAAGGCATTTCGAGACAGGAATTTAGACAGAAAACATGTACTTATGTACATCTTGGAAAACATTATTTTACCTCAGAATTAAGCATAACTTTGAGTTTTAATAGGCATAGCAGATGTAATATATAATATCAGAAGTGAAAACAATCTTCATTGGTATTCTAAATTTTAAAGACCAGGTTTTTAAGCTGTTTTGAGCTCAAAAAATAATAATTTTCTGCATTTTTTAAGTAAAATCCATATAAAAGTAGCATGTCAGATGCCATTTGACCCCAGAAAAGGGTTTGTTTACATAACAATCAACAGACTGTACCTCCTGACACACAATAAACAAAAACATGCCAGGAACTAATTAACAGTCTGTTGTAACACCTGAACCTGTGGGTGAGGTGTGAATTCCTTCTAGGCCAGTCTCCAGCAACCTTCAGTCTGTATCCAGTACTCAGTGCTGTGTAATCTGTGGAAATAAAAAGGGTTTCTGTGCATGTTTACTCATTATTGTGATTAATAGTGTAAGTTAGATATAATTAGTGTACATATACAATAGTTTACTTTTTTAATTGGGATAAGTCTAGTCGCTATGCCGGCTTCAAAGCGTCGAGCTCACTTACAAAAAAGTGGGTTCAAAAAGGGGCTTGGGAGTCCCAACAAGGGTGAAACTCTTCCTTTTCCTACTGTTGTTGAAAATAAGTATGTGAGATTGGAAAAGAAGTCATTCGATAGTAGAATACATGAAAATAACAATGTACTAACCTTCAACGATACCGATGGTACGGACACGACTGTGTCAACGTTACGGCCCCGTCCCAATGCCACTAATGTAGTTGGTGAGTACAGTAGTTTTGATGACTCGTCACTACATCCAGACTTGTATACCAATAAGTTGATGGCTCAGGCTGAGGTCTAGGTCCTTTTCAACACTGCATTTACAGCAAAACAGTTTTTTTAGAAAGCATTATTAGGTGTCAAAAATATGTTTGTTTCAGGTTACATGCCCGAAACAATTAGGTTAGTTAGGTTAGGATTTTTAAAATATATATATTTATTTGGTAAATGGTCAACTTGAAGGTTTTTAAACTGAAATAATGTTTAAAACATGTCACTATAATCATAAAACATTGTTTTGAAGTTGATGCTATCAAAACAAAACACGTATTCATCCAAAATAACATTTAATTATTGGAAAAAAAGTCAAATAAACAAAAAAATATCTGAGCCACTCAATAAAATGTTTTAGGGTAGGGGCATTTTTTTAGTGATGGTCAGTTAACCTGAAACAAACGTTTTTTTTTTACGCCTTACACGTTTACTTTCTGATTTGATATAATACATTAATGAAATGATTTGCTTCAGATGATAACTAAAATGAAAAAGGGCTTGGATTGTTTATGAATTTGTCTCCATCGTAGTCATTTTTGTCAAATTTTCGTAAATTTCTTTGTTTAAATATACTGTAAAAAAATTTTTTTTAAATATACTTTAGTTGCTGTCGATACGCCACTTTACTATACATGTACACATACCTGGACTAGTTATACCACACTTATGTGGGAGTTTATGAAGAAACAATACAATAAATCAAAATGTTCTAAAAAAAATCTGAAAAGTTGTCACATGTTACTTGACTGTTTGCTGATTAAAACCAGCCCCAGTTAAATGTCTAATTTACATGCTTATCTGTACCTTTTAGTAATTCTGAAATACAGCAATGGCTAAGAAGCAGTTTTTAGCCTGATGTTAGAATCATTGAATTTGTAAATTTGAATTGTATACTTTTGGGCTGTCGGAAAGGGACCAAATATTGGCCCAAAACTGGCTAAAAACACTAGTATGCATTGCAATATAACAGGTCTCAAACAAAATATTCATGTTTGTTTAGACAGATTCCTTATGCACAAAGCTTACAAAAATAATGTTGAGCAAATGTTTACAGGCCCAAACCCCGATTCCTTGAATCTGATACGGATGACAGTGCTAGTCGAAGTGATGTAGGTTGTACGGTTCCCCCACCAAAAATTCCCACCAACCAGTTGAGAAGACAAAAAACTGCTGTTGAATCACCTGACAATATTCAAGCAGGTGCAGTAGCCATTGAATCTGCATGTAGTGAAAAATATGTGTCTAACTCAGCCACGGATATAGGTGCTTCTTCATTAGCAGTAGCATCTGTAGCTTCTGTGATGCGTAGCATGCCCGTCTTGGAAACAGTACATTATTCTCGTACATCAAACGTTATGACACCAGCTGGCGGACCAGTCACTATGCCCAGCATCCCCGTCTTGGAAACAGTACATTCTTCTCGTACATCAAACGTTACGAGACCAGCTGCCGGACCAGTCACTATGCCCAGCATGCCCGTCTTGGAAACAGTACATTCTTCTCGTACATCAAACGTTACGAGACCAGCTGCCGGACCAGTCACTATGCCCAGCAATGGTATACCTGGTAAACAACGTATGCTTATATATTCGAAACTTATAAAACAGTTTACCAGAGATTCAAAAGTGTCAGTTTGTCTAATTCATTCAACAGATACCTTTTACCTAAATTTGGATATTCACAAAGATACAAACATACCATTGATGATTTTTGCCATTTTTTAAATTCTATGTGAATGAAAGTTTTTTGGTATTAATGAATCCCCCAAATAATACATGAAATTGGCACTAGTAAGACAATATCCTTTGATAAAAAAAAGCAATTCAAAACTAACAGTGCATTATAATGGGTTTTATGTATAATAATAGTAACATATGTAATTTTGTGTTAAGTTGAAATTCCAGAAGCTCCTACAAGAATGTTTCACTGTTTGGAGGAGCTGCGGAATGAGCAGAGAGAAGCTTCAGCTATGGTCAGCACCATTCTTCAAACCATATGTTCGGAAAATCGAGATTGTCAACTTCCCGAAGGACTGAATTTGCCCATTGACACAGTGGAAAGCATGGTAGCTTTGGAAGGACAACTAACGGACCCATTTGTCTAAAGATTTGATAGTAAGAGGATTAATTGTTGTGAGATTATAATTTTAAGATCTGTGATAATTTTTGCAGAGTTGCGTAAATAAGAAAACGTAAGAAAACGTATCTCAAGTTTTTTTTGGGGGTATTTTGAAAAAAATTCACGCCAATGGCAGACAATGATAACCTTGTTAAACAGAGGCACATTGTCTCAAAAAGGGGTTTAAGGGGGGGGGGGCGAGGGTGTCTGACAATATGTACACTAACAAAGCAAAAATGGGACTTAGGTTTTGAAGACATGATGTCCGTTAAAAGATGTGAGGCGTTTTATTTAATCACAGTAGAAAAAAATTGATAACAATCTAAATGATTTTTTAAATTTTCTTTTGAGGTAAATTACCTGGCTGCTATTGGTGGTTCTTCGGCCAAGTTGATGACCAAACGGCTGCTGACTACTGCTGTTTCCAATGAGGTTGCAATTAAAGTGTCTATTTTACAGGTGATTGAAATTAGGCTGCCACCTCAGGAAAAACAGTGTTCCTAATTAAGTGGTTACCTTATTCAGTCAATAACATTAAAAACAACAGCTATTTTAGCTCGACTTTTCGAAGAAATGGCAAGCTATTCTACTCGCCCCGGCGTCGGCGTCCGGTTTAGGTTAAAGTTTTACGATAAGCTAGTTTCTCAGGAATGGCTATAGCGATTTCATTCAAACGTAAAACATTTATTCCCCATTTTACAATGAACCTATAGGCCAAGTTTAGAAACTCTAGTTGGAAATTTGTCAAATATATGGACTTTTTTACACTTTGACATTGTACATATAAGCTTTTTGGATAGGTTAAAGTTGTTCAGGGAGCTAGTATTTCTGGCATGGCTTGAGGGATTTCATTCAAACTTGAAACATTTATTCCCCATATTAAAATGAACCTATAGACCAAGTTTGGTAACTCTAGTTTGAAATTGGACAAAATTATGGACCTTTTTACATTTTGAAATTTTACACTCCCTTGGGTGGGGTGGTGGCTTCAACTCTTTATTTCCACTCACATAGATAGCCTGCAGTAATATTTTCTTGGTATTGCATTTGAGGTGACGTGGGTGTGGTCAAGGTCAATGTTACTAAAAATAGAAAATATGTTTCTGCTAAATTACTAGAGAACAAATAGAAATATTAATAGAAATTAAATAATAACTTAATTTATAGGTACTGTATAGCTAGATATTGCATGAGATTGCATTTGGGATGGGTGGGGTCAAGGTCACATTTTTTAAAAATTATAACAATGCTCTCCACTCAGTAACACGAGAATGAAATTAACTTTGTTTAATTGGCACCTACTGCCAGTAATCCTGACAAGCAAAAGAAAAGTTGAGCGCGCCGTTCTCCGACAGCTCTTGTTTATGTATATGTTTGGTTACTTAAATAATGTATCTTTGTTGATCGGCCAATTAACAGCGATTTGGAGTTCTGATGATTATGAATTAAACCCGGAGGGTGTTAGCCCCAGTGGTTTAATTGCCATTCATCTGAACGACAAAGAGTTGTTTATTGGTCAATAAACAATGATAATGCGAACATTATTTTGATTCTAACATTATCTAACAAACATTTTTGCAATTGTAATGAGAACTATATTTTACTATGCCTCACTCAGAATCTACTACTGGGTAGTTTAACAACGATAATTTTGTTCTTTGTATTTTGAAAAATCAGCGAGTATCATGTTTAACGCGAATTTGTGATTAATAACTACTGGTATGCTATATCTTCCACACTTTTTTTGTATTATTTACATCCTTTTTTTTTTAGAATAACACAATATATCGGAGACTTTTTCCACAAAAATAAGAGGGCTATTCATTAGCATGCACAATTGTCAGTGTATTTATTGTTTTATTGTCGAATATTGTCAAAACGTACTAGCACCTAAGGCTAAACAAATTAATGAAATGAATCTCAGGCACATTTTCAAACAAATCTGGAGCGAGGGCGAATTTGGTTTTTATTCAAGTATTTTTTTTTCTCCTACTCTTTTCTATTGGCACTATGTAATGGCTTATTAAAACAATTAATTAAGTACAGATTAAAGACAATTTTAAGTTTTAAGTTTTAATAACAGCATAACGATCCCTTTTTATAAAATTATAAATATAGATATATTAATCACAAACGGTCAGTTATGCAAGCTGATGTAAAAAGGGAATCAATTTGAATGTTCATAATTAACATAAGTGCCTTCAAATTGATATACCATCAGTATTAAACTACTTCTATTTATTCAATTTAACTTTTTTAATTCAATAAATCACCACTAATTTTTGGAAAGGAAAATCAACACTTATCAATAGGACTGATATTGACAAAACAAATATGGAATGCTATTACACAAGCAAAGGCAAAGGCATCTACGAAACAAAAGTTTAAATTAACAAATAGAAGATATTTACGAAGGTTCCCTATCAAATATGACTTTCAAAATTTCACAGTATTTCACCATTTGTGTATACCTGATTTATATAATTAAATCAGATAGGAAGAAAGCTACTTGAAATACCGAAATCTCTACCGGGTTACTCTTCTTCCGCTTTGTTAAAATGCGGATTCGTTTAATTTTAAACCACTGTCCATGGGATATAATTCAACACATCGTAATTTTGGTAATAGTTCTCATGAACGTTTATGGTGTTTATTTGTCTGAAATATGTTTTTTATTTACGAAAGGCATTGTTCAAAAGCGCTTGGTACGAACGGACTACTGTAATGTACATGCTGGTTTACTCCAGAGTCATCACCAGTAATCGCATACAGAAGATGGACTATAGCAAGTTACCAAAATGTTAAGTATTCACAGTTTTCAATGCATAGTTTTTTTATTTTTGTTCTGTAACATGACCATTAGAAACCCCTTCTGCAAAATTTTATTTTTATTAACATATTTCTGCACTGCTCCTTTAAAA
This sequence comes from Congeria kusceri, assembly GCA_027627225.1. NCBI lineage: Eukaryota > Metazoa > Mollusca > Bivalvia > Myida > Dreissenidae > Congeria > Congeria kusceri. Next base: position 16,353,532 of record CM051032.1, read on the forward strand.
TCTGGGCGTGATCGTAAAAAAAGTAAGTACATTTTTTTGGCATTAAATCAAATTCGGGACGGGCCATGAAATTACGTTGCGGCGCTGCCTGAGAAACAAATCGTTAACTTTTTTTAGCCTTATATGCATATAGATATGAGCAGGCTAACCTTTCAAACAAATCTGATTATGAATGTCTTTCACTTAGATTAGTTACTATTTTTAGCTCACCTGAGCACAATGTGCTCGGTAAGCTATTGGTATAGGGGACCTCTCCTGCGTCATATGTATGCCGTCAACAATTTGATCTCATCACATCATTATTTGCAGCAAACGAAACAGTTCAGGCAACAAACACTGGATTATTTCCCCTTAATTGTGAAAATCAATGCAAAAATGGGCTTGATGCAAGACAGGAATTTAATTTTCAACCAATCTTAACCAAACTTGCACAATTTGTCTATTAACATGCGATCTAAAGCGAATTAGAATATAGGAAGGGTAAATGGCAGTACACTCCACTTTTTGGAACAAGCCGGCAAGTATGACATGCCCTTTGCGCAACCGTCGCCATTATCTTTCAGAACTGCAGCACAAACATGTGCTATTCCTTTGAAATTGCCTGTGAAAAGTTGGATATCAGGATAAAGAAAATATACTCAGTTCCTTACTAATGACCATGAGTGCTTGTCTTTGACAAGCCATTGCAAGCCAAAGAGAAAAAAATATGTATGAGAGTTAATCAGCTACACATATTATTACATTATGGCGTACATTGCCACATATGTTTAAGCCTATCACAACAGTAAGGCTTTTCTTTTAGCCAGTACTCAGGTGAGCCGTTTGGGCCATGATGGCCCTCTTGTTCAAATTCTAATTATTACAAGGTATGCATGTTTATGACTTAATATGTGTCTTACATGTTCATTATTGTCACTGTCTAATGATTATGAGGTTTTGTATAACAGGAGAAAATAGGAAGCTTTGCAATTATTGTCTGAAATACTGTTGCTTTTTCTCAAGCTTCTCACACAATTTCATTGATAATATTATATACAAATTTGTGTGCATTTCAGTTGCCATACGTAGGCAATATAGTTTTTCAATTAAGAGTGAAATAGAGTCGTACATCAAAGACTGGTTGAGAAACACCAAAGACAGAGATGGTGGACGGATGAACAGAGGGGAAAACAGAACAGAACAGTCTCGTCACAACTCCCAGGAAGAAGACTAACTCTTTATGAGCGCTGTTGTTTTTTTCTACTGGCTGTTCTTGTGGTTGGTGTATCGGGTATGCTGATCAAAACATACTAGCGTACTGACAACAATGTATGTAAATTGTATTTTGGATACTAATACTATAAACTGTCAAATGTAAACAGGGTAAAATTATGTTTAACAGTTTTACTATTATTGTGTATATTTTATCAACGTTTGCGTTGTTGTCAAAACAAGGATCAGTATGAACAGTATGCACTATTATACAGAATAGCTTTGTAACAAAAACGTTTTCAAACTCAATCTTACGATGCTCATTCATGGTTCAACACCACAAATGTCGTTCATTTGGTCAAGAAATAATTAATCTTGTATATGATTATAATGTTTCTGTTAACATATTACATCGCAAAACCTGCATTGAACAATTGCTATACTACTACACATACACAGTGAAATCTAGTATAATTATGCCATCCCTGTTGTCGTGACTGCAACCCAATACCTAATTTTACCTTGACATATTGTATTTAAAAATAACATTAACGATTGAAGCAGTTACGTGTTATTGATTCCTATGTTAATGTGTTCAGCATGTTTCAACCTTTTTGTTAACCCTACAATATACTGTTGCATTTTCCAAGACTTATCAGCATCCAGCTGGGTAGTAAATGTTTTTTATTCAGTATTTTTAGCACTCTTTTTAAAAGTTCTTTTGTGAATACCATATTGTCCACATTTTATATTGCTCATGTTTATGTTTAACGTGCAAATATATTTGGTTTTTGATTATTTCTATCATAAATGAAAATATATAGAATGTTGCAGATTATGTTAAGTATGTGCTTCTTCACTTCTAAGTTTTAAGTTTTAGATTATTTCTTTGTATTGTTGTTTTTCTTCTAGTTGCATGTATTACGATATTACCAGTTCAGCGTTGATTACCATATAGAGCTTCTGTTACGTATTTGTTTTATGATATGATGATATTGTGTGTTCTATGTATTATCTGATCAAGTATTAATATAACACAAAGTGTATAGGCCAATAATGTGTAAACAAGCTTAGCTTGAGGCAGTTTTGTGATAAGAAAAATTTCTATGATTGTGAATATATAAGTCTAAGGGTAAAAATATTATATATGGCACAAACTGATGCATACGTGTTTATTGTTTCATTTGTCCGCGTTCAAGTGATTTATGATGGTTCATCATGTCTTAATATTTATTTTCTACTTTTCTGCTTTACAATCACTGAAGCTTGGTTGTCATATTTAACTTAACTATGTAGTTGTTTTGTCTTAATACATATCTTAATAGATACAGCGTAACTTACAAACTGAATATTTAAGTTTAACCGTTTACCTTTGTAGTATTATGGAGTTTAAGGGTCATTTCTCTGCTTTAGTCTATTTTTTACTACCAATAACTTCTTGACAAGTTGAGTTTTGGTATATTATGCAATTCACAATGTTCAAACGCTAAATGTTTTTGGGACAGAATTAATTTATTATGCAAAATACAATTCAACAAATAAAATTTGTATTATAGTTATACTTTGTGTGTTGTTTTGCTGTTAAGTGTAAATCATTCTGATATTTAAAGGGAAAAACGAGAATTGAACGAAAGTGGTTATATATAAATAACTGATTACCATCCGAATTGCAAAACGTTATTTAGATATCGACCAGATATTGACGCTCAGATGCATGTCGGTTGGATATCGGACCAATGTACGTACATTTGGTTTCAAATGCGATATTGGTCCGATATTTATCTGATATGCATATGCTCAGATGACAGGCCGATCTAGTGCCAATAGGCAAAACTATATCTGCTAGATATCGCTCACGATGACGGATCGATACTAACAATATCGTCGGATAGATATCGAACCGATGTAGGCTTGCTTTTTGGGACGATATTGGCCCGATGTCTATCCGATATGTATCCGATATGCAATGCTTCGATGACGGCCCGATCAAATGCCGATGGGCAAAACGTTGAGCGAACGATATCTATCCGATATATTTAAAACATATCGGATAGATGTCGGTCCGATGTAGGCTTGCTTTCTGGGACGATATTGGCCCGATGTCTATCCGATATGTATCCGATATGTATCCGATATGCAATGGTTTGATGACGGCCCAATCAAATACCGATGGGCAAAACGTTGATCGGATAGATATCGCGAGCGATATCTATCCGATATATTAAAAACATATCGGATAGATGTCGGGCCGATGTAGGCTTGCTCTCTGGGACGATATTGGCCCGATGTGTATCCGATATGTATTCGATATATATCCGATATGCAATGCTTCGATGAAATCTGATCAAATGCCGATGGTCAAAACGTTGATCGGATAGATATCGCGAGCGATATCAATCCGATATCTTTTAAACATATCGGATAGATGTCGGACCGATGTAGGCTTGCTTTCTGCAACGATATTGGCCGGATATCTATCCGATATGTATCCTATATGCAATGCTTTGATGACGGTCCGATCAAATGCCGATGGGCAAAACGTTGATCGGATAGATATAGCGAGCGATATCTATCCGATATATTTAAAACATGTCGGATAGATGTCGGACCGATGTAGGCTTGCTGGCTGGGAATTTATCATTATTATTATGATTATTATTTTATAATTATGAATAATTATAATCATTATAATTTAATTACCACCTTATTTCAATTGGAATAATTACTTAGAATTTATGGACATATCAATCCCATGTTGTAATCAGATCTCCGTTCTTCCTGTTTGTCTGTTGCGGGGATTTATTATTGAAAATTACTATCCAGTAGTCAGAAGAGAATACAATCCTCCTCTGACTGACATCACCAACACAGTCATCATAGTAATCATCATCAACCAGTGTGACCAAAAGATATCCTCTTAGTTTGAATTAATGCTTACTTTGTGTTTTTGTTTGAAAAAAAAAACTATTGTTATATAAATCTGTCTAGCATAAGGATCAGACTTTTCTTCTGCATATATTTGCAAAGTGGACATCACATCGAGTACAACAATGGACATGACTTAATAATCACAAAATTATGAAATAATTTTATGATTATTGACCACAGGACTAATGTTTCCTACCACATGTGGATAACATGGTGGTGCCTAACCTAATTGCTAGGGCACAAGTCATTAAATCCCTGAAACTAGTAAAAGTACCTACAAGTCACATGTTCCGCCTTCGCCATCTCTTGAGCTGCACACAGAAGTACCTACCAGTCACATGGTCCGCCTTAGCCATCTCTTGATCTTCAGACAGTTTCTACATTCTACACAAATTCTGGACCAACAATATTGCATTATATGTATAAGGTTTGACTATCAGTTTTTGATGGATTTTTTCATGTTTTCTCTAGATTCTAATAATGTCATATTTAAAATTCCAAACATGCATTTTCAAATCAAATGACATTGTCTTCAATGATACTTCTAATAACAATATTGGATGTTTCCAAACTAATATTAAATGTCCATTATTTAGTTTAATAATTAAACTATTCATGATATATAGGGGTGCAATGATATACCGGTATATCTGTGTATCGCGAAACATGCAATTGCAATATCGTATCGCAATACAGGTATTGCTATACCGCAATATTTATAGAAACTTTATGTACAAAACACATTGTAACGAAATATGAAAATAATTAGTAAATTACGATACCTTATACTCGAAACACATTAATTCAACTTGAAAGTAAATATTCATGTTAATATTCAATAAGTTTTCCCTCATAACACAGTTACCATTTTAATTCCAATACATGTTTATTTAATCACCCGAATTCAATCTGGAATTTATGTGGATAAATTGCAGCAAAACAACATTCTGATTTTTTGACACCCCTTGTCATTTCCCCTAGAACATGTAATTCATTTATGCCCTATCGATAGTGCTTGTGTTGTTCAGGTACAGTACTTTTGATTTATGCTTTTGGACACCACTCAGTGTGTTACACACTTACTACAAACTGCTAGACAAGGGCGGAGTTCGGCCGTCAAATCAAAGACTTTGGAAGTAAAACCGACACACCGTTGCTGCTACGGAAGACTGGCAGATTTAGAAGCCCAGCTAAAATTGATGACTTCACACTGTCAATATTCTTAGTTTTAACAGTTGTTACCTGTGGTTGCAATTGATTTTATCGTTTGTTGAAATTGGAAAAAAATAAATGCATGGTAATTAAATACACATGTTTTATTGATACAAAAATGTATTAATTACAAACAAAATATAATGAATATATAATTAAAAAAAATTCTGAAAGAGTATCATTTGAATACAATAGTACATAGTTAACTGTTGACAGTACCAGATCAGGCGCTTTAGTACAATTCTGCAGTTTCCTTCGTATAATGTGATTAAAATAAGAAATTAAGAATGATGGTGATTATAACATACTATTCACTTATTCAAGATATGTTAAATACAGTTTGAAGCTTGGCAACTGGACATTTAAAGAATCTTTTTTCACTGCTTGGTGTTGATGTAGTTACCTGTTTTACCGCATTTAAGATACCAAACAGTAAAATTGAGTAAATACATGTACTAGATGTAAATTTTAGGTGTAATTTTATTGTCTATTAATTTTGTCGTTATTTATTCAATTTTGTATTCAATACGTATTGCAATACGGGTTTAATGTATCCCAATATATTGCAAAACGGGTTTTGCCGTATTGTTGCACCCCTAATGATATATATATATATATATATATATATAATAATCATTATTATCATATAATTGACAATATAATTAAATATCCACTATCACTTTGTAAGCAAACCATTGTTCTTCAAATTGTACAACTGCTACAGTATTATAACACACTCTTTCTTTTAAATAACCAAAAGTCAAATTATCAAATTATGAATGTCAAGTATCTATTACAGTGATTTTGTTCATGCATCGGAGAACAGGTCTCCTACCCAGTATGGTGTGAAATTTGAGTCACCAAGTCTTGTCAAACTGTGCAGAAATAGTAAGAATTAAGCTAAATGCTAACACAATACAATTTAGTATTAAGGTCAATCAGTGTATTTTTCAAATTTTGTGTTGATAAATCAGCTTTCTGGGAATTTTTACGGGCATTGTCTGAAGAATTGAGAAAACCACACAGCATTATTTATACAGGCAATACATTTCCTATAAGCTTATGAAAATAAGTTAAACAATAGGGACTAGTTTACATGTAATAAGAATATGTTTTACCATAAATAATTTGTTAGAACAGAACATGTTACTATTCTTAAATCAAAAGAAGTATACAGCAGCTATACAATTCAAGAAATATAACTCTCCATAGTAAATAAATACTATATCAAACTAACCAGCAAACTCTATCTTAACAATACTAATAGACTATGACAGGACCTGTTCAAAGATGTGCAAATTGACAATCTGTCATCAATAATCAATGATTCATATTTTAATTTTATTTAACCAATTTAGTGTGTCCTATTATGATAAGCATGTCAGACCTTTGGCGCAAGGTAAATCCCCAGTATTGCAGCCTTTACTTTCTTATGCTCTTTCTCAACATGTTTTATTTATTTAACGATGCTTTAGATTTGCAGTAAAACGGCTTATATTTAAAGAAAATCAAACATAACTTTGAGTAGGTCCAATTAAACAGTAACAGTAACTTGTAACTTGTAAAACTTACCTGCAATAAGGCGTTGAGGTGGCTGGTAGGGGAAATTGCCACATGTTGCAGGCGCTCCCACAGCCCTTGGAATATCACAAACACAGTAAAGTCCACAATGAACACCGTCCAAAGTTTAAAAGTCCACGAATCAGAAAGACGCAGTCATACGTGTCATGGATTCCAGTTGTGCAGTGGATCTGGGATGCGTTCGTCATCATAGGCGGAGCTTTCAACACATCTACTTCCATCGAGTTGTGAAAATGCTAAATATATATAATGGAATTGTTATTGAAAATGTTTGTAGTTTAAATCATTTGTCATGGGAAAAATGTTTTTACTTTTTATTTTAAGGACATAATCTTACTGAATAAATACCCAACATTGCACAGTTAGTATCCATCAACAATTTCACATAGGGGCCTAGAGCCTATATATAATATAAATGAGACGTGTTGTGGGCAAATCTGGCTTAATGCATGTGCGTAAAGTGTCGTCCCGGATCAGCCTGTCGCGGACAACACTTTCTGCCTACAGATTTATGTTTAGAAGAGACGTCCTTGAAACAGAAAATACCATACAAGCGTAAAGTGCACTCCTGGATCAGCCTGTGCGGACTGCACAGGCTGATCGGGGACGACACTTTACGCACATGCATTTAGCCCGGGGTTTCTCACGACATGCCTCAAATATTTATATTTATAGTCAATAAAGATTTACCTATAGTCAGTCATACTACAGTATCTTACTATTTCATCTGTATGTATTGCAATATATTTGAAGACAAAAGCCACACTATTGCTGTGGATGATGTTTTGCATGATTCTAAGCATAATCCCGTTTCATATGAAAGTTAGTGCAATATTGAGGCTGAAATTAATCGCATGATATATAAAATTGTTAGCATTTTAGTGCAGACATTAAAACTTAGTACACCCTTACCTTTGCATCTACAGCAGTGGCAGGGAATGCATCATTTCAACTCAGTGGTATGAGGGTAGTTCTCCGGTACTGTCGGAGGCCATGCATACGGAACATATCTCGGAAAATTGCATTACAGTTCTTTTATCACCATGGAAACATTTGGTGGTACGAAGGCATAACTCCGGTACTGATTGAGGCTGTGCATACAGAGCGAAGCTCTAAAGATGGCACCACAATTCTTGTGTCACCATAGTAACATTTGGTGGTATGAGGGCAGTTCTCCGGTACTGATCAAGGCTGTGCATACGGAGTCTTACTATCAAGATGGCACCATAGCTCTTGTATCACCATGGTTACATTCGGTGGTATGAGGGCAGTCCTCCGGTACTGATTGAGGCTGTGCATACGGTGTGTATCTCTTAAGATGGCACCACAGATCTTGTATCACCATGGTTACACTTGGAACTATGAGAGCAGTTCTCCGGTACTGATCGAGGCTGTGCATACGGAGCTTATATCTGAATATGGCACGACAGCCCTTGAATCACCATGGTTACCCTTGGAACTATGAGGGCAGTTCTCTGGTACTGATCCAGGCTGTGCATACCGAGCATATCTCTGAAGATGGCACCACAATTCTTGTATCACTATGGTAACACTGGGTGGTATGATGGCAGTTCTCCAGTACTTAGATTGAGGTTATGCATACGAAGCATATCTCTAAAGATGGCACCACATTTCTTGTATCACCATGGTAACACTCGGTGGTATGAGGGCAGTTCTCCAGTACTCATATTGTTGTTATGCATACGGAGCATATCGCTAAAGATGGCACCACAGTTCTTGTATCACCATGGTAACACTCAGTGGTATGAGGGCAGTTCCCCAATACTGATCAAGCTGTGCATATGGCGTGTATTTCTAAAGATGGCACCACAGTTCTTGTATAACCATGGTAACACTCGGTGGTATAAGGGCAGTTCTCCAGTATTGATCAAGCTGTGCATACGGAGTATATCTCTGAAGATGGCACCACAGATCTTGTATCACCATGGTAGCAATCGATAGTATGAGGGCAGTTCTGATCGAGGCTGTGCATACGGAGTCTAACGCTGAAGATGGCACCACAGATATTTTATCACCATGGTTACACTCGATGGTATGAGGGCAGTTCTCCAGTACTGATTGAGGTTGTGCATACGGAGTCTAACTCTGAAGATGGCACCACAGATTGTGTATAACCATGGTTACACTCGATGGTATTAGGGCAGTTCTCCAGTACTGATTGAGGCTGTGCATTCGGAGCATATCTCTTAAGATGGCAACACAGTTATTGTATCACCATGGTAACACTCGGTGGTATGCGGGCAGTCCTCCAGTACTGATTGAGGCTGATGATGGCAGTACTCCGGTACTCAGATTGAGGTTATGCATACGGAGCATATCTCTGAAGATGGCACCACAGCGCTTGTATCACCATTGTTAAACAGCCAAGTAGAACCAGAAACGAACCATCGAGGGATTGCATTGTCCAGATGGGTGGAGAACTGTTGACAAACAAGCAAATTGTTAAAGTACAAATAAGCCTTAGTAGAAACAAAGTATATTCAAGTTGAAGTTTAAGATTTACACTTCCATTCAGTTAAAGTTTTATCATAACCATTATTCTCAACAACTTAAGACTGCCAATGTAAGAAAGTCAAAATGATCACACATCTTGCGTACACACATCTTGTGTACATAACTGTTCAGTCAATTAATCCCTTGTATCATATGGCCTCCCTTTCCCCCTGTGGTAAGGGGATATACTGAAATCAGCTTGTCTGTCCGGTTGTCCGTCTGTCCGTCTGTCGTTTTTTTTGTCCGGAGCATAACTTTCAAACCCTTTTAGGCATCAACTTCAAACTTCATACATGGGTAAATGATTGTAAGGCGGAGTGCAGAGCACATGAATTATAACTTTATTGGCATTATTTACGGAATAATTCCCTTTTGTCAGTTGTCATTGTTTTTGGCATTTTCTCGACAACTGCTGAACCTGGGATTGACCTTAAACTTTATACATGGACAGATGCTTGTTAGGCACAATGCAGTGCTAAAGAATTATAACTCTAGCTGCATTATTAATAGAGTTATTCCCCCCATGTCAATTGTGTCAGCCCATGAGATTTTTTGCCCAAATGCGGTATCTGGGCGAAAATGAGTTATTGGCAGTTTTGAATAGACTTATATGTGTAGAAACTTTAAATGGCTTCCGTTTTTCTCAGTCATGTGTTTTGAGCAAGAATGAGCCGTTTAAGTAACAGTACCGTAACGATAAATTTTCACATTTCACACAGATTTTAGTGTTTGTCATGGACACAATACAGAACCAATTATGATGAGGACAAGTAATTTATATAATTATTTAATTATATATTTACTGAACTGCCTTTTCCAAATAACAAACTTTGAATCTACAAATGTTTCGGACAAACTTACTAATAACAAAAGAGATGATTGCTATGGCAACTAAACCAGAAATCATAGCAAAAATTACAATTTTTATACAAAAAACCCAATAAATAATATTGTTTGTTGACAGTTTTCAAGATTTAAACAATTATTTGAAATATCTTAATCATAATCCTGACTTTATCATAAAAATCACGTGCCTCAACTTCGACGTCAATTTTCTTGAAACGAGGTAGGCCGCAATTGGGATAAAAATCTCATGGGCTGCCACAATTTTCCAAATATGGCGATTTTTTTTATTTGTCCAGAGCATGACTTTTAAACCCTTACAGACACCAACTTCAAACTTTATATATGGATAGCTGGTTGTCAGGCGGAGTGCAGTGCACAATATTTATAACTCTAGCTGCATTACTTGTGGAGTTATTACCCTTTGTCAATTATCCTTGGATGGTCTTAGTTTATTTGTCCGGAGCACAACTTTTAAATCTTATAGATACCAACTTCAAACTTAACATATGGATAGATGGTTGTCAAGCCAAGTGAAGTGAACAAGATTTATAACTCTAGCTGCATTACTTATGGAGTTATTACCCTTTGTCAGTTTTCCTTGTCCGGCAATTTTCTCAAAAACTACTTAAGAGATTGAACTAAAGCTTCATACATTGATAGATGTTTGTTAGGTGGAGTGCTGTGCCCAAGAATTATAACTCTAGCTACATTATTTACAGAGTTATTCCACTTTGTCCATTTATTTCCTCATTTTAACTAATGCATTTTAACACCTCAAAACTACATGTTCCTTGTATCTCTGTCATTGTAAAAAAGCGACATGCGGGGGGTATTTGAGCCATGACAGTGGCAGTTCTAGTTTTTACTAACCACTTACAAGACTAATAAAACAAAGTGTATCTTACTCCAAATGAATTAGTTAGTTATTGCAGTAAAACTGCACATGCATAAAGAAGCACAATAATATTTATTATCCTCCCCCCAAAAAATTGGGAAATAATTTGTTATTAAATAAATAAACATCAGTTAAAGCTCATGTAATGTTCAGTGTCTAAAAGCGTCACATCCATAACATGGAACATACTGTTTCAATTCATGTAATACAAGTCTGCCGGCCTATGGGTTAGGATATCAGTCTTTTGATCCACTGGTCATTTAGGTTCGAGCACCAGCATTAGTCCAAAATATATGATGTAATATGTGGATTCCGAATGTGTTTTTTTTATGGGGCAGAAACCACAATGTGATATTAACAAACAATCATAAAACAATGAATGTAAAATAATGAAAAACAAGCTCGGACCTCATATTTCAACCCTCGCTCCCAACTGGGTTGCAGCGAACATACGTCGAGCTTGCATTTTTTTTAAAACATGCGTCTACCTTACGGCGCCCATGCCTTATTTTCATGTCGCCGCAACAACCACAACAGATATTAGTGCAAGCGCTTAAATTGATGCGGCGGCCTTGCGTCAGTCACCCAACGTGCCGGCACCGTGAGGGCATCGTGCGAACATCTTGTGATCAACCTACGGGCACTCTCCGTTTTTGACTTCGAAATTGCCGGTCACATGCATGCACGGTGCACTTGCGAAAGTCGTATGACGTTCTTGCGTTGTACTTACGGCTGCCTTGCGATAAACGCACCGGCACCGCAGGAAAGAAACTGACACCTCTTGCTCGCCGCAAGACACGTGAGGTCAATGCACGGCGACAGCAAGGCGCTATATGCTTCGTATAAATAACCAAGATTATTTGCATGCTTTTAACACATGTTTCATATTATCTCTTTATATCACGTGTGTCGCAATCATAAAGCTACTTGACAAAATATTTGTATTTTTTTTTTTTAAATTTGAAAATTGCAATTACTATGCGCTGGTCATGCGGCCACATTAAAGTAATTCACAGTTGCACGGTGACCCTAATGTTGCAGTAGGACAGACGCACGTCAATTGCACGATTCGCAGACACAGCTGCCTACTGCTTAAACTAAAAACGCGCGGCAGACATGTGGCGACCGCATGTTGCCAAACAGAGGCCGCATGAAGCCCGTACAAATTCCACAAGTTCTTATGAAAAGCATGTGTTTGCCTTGCGATCTCAAAATCCTGCGTTTAGTCTGTGGTCTGCGGCCACTGCAATGGGTTGTGACCTAGGCTTCAAGAGTACAAACGCTTTATGATTTTTTCCATTTCAAATGATGATTTTTCATAAATAACACAAGATCCAATATATTTCTTTGTCAGTAGTGTTATTTCGCTTGTGTATATCTGTGAACAAGTCTCTTTAAGCTGTTATCGTATAAGAACGCTTTTCCATACGTCCGTATTCGCACTGAGCAAATCTGCATCTGCAAAGTATGAAAAGTTGAAAACAATTGGACCTTTTCCTTATGTCTGCAGTCCGTATCCGCAAAGCGCAACCGCAAAAGCCGTCCACAATAAATCCTTCAGTTAGCGATTTTTTTTGGCGGATGCGGACAACATGGTATCTAACTTGGCATGTTAAACAAAGGGGCGTTATACATAAAACATTGGGGAAAATAGAAGAAACAGTCTAGATACACCTGGATAACTCAACCTAAGACTCAACAAGTACAATAACTTGGTGATAACGGGTAACCTTTAAGTGAGTCATGACTGACGCTGTAAATATAGTTGTTAGATGCTTTGTATTGTTTAAAATCCACCACATGTGAATGTTTTCGCATTCTGCATAAATATTTGCGGCCGACGTAATTAAAAATGTTTATCAGCTTCTTACTCAGACATTGTTACTATTTGAAAATAAGAAGAAAACTAAAATATTCAGCGGTTGTATGCAGATTCATGGAAAAGCGCGTCCGTAAAATATTTATGCGACACGGATACAGATGGGGATACGGACATATGGAAAAGCGGCCTAGGTTTTGAATCCTTAGTTTTTGTTTCTTGCATTTAAGATGTTAAATGACATTAAAAAATGTAACGAAAATAAGTTTATTAGTCGTTTTAAGTGTGCTGTTGCACTCGGCTATGTAAGTTCTAAAATATTGACATTTCTTTAGAGGCATTAAAACACTCATTGATATGCGAACCCGAAATAAAAGGTACTGTTTACCAAGGCATATAAAATCTCAAACAAAGGGTTCATTTTAAAGGTGTTGTTACACCAGACTGTAACAATCATCACAATATGGATTCACTTTTATAGGTACAGTTACGCATCAGGCTAGGCATAATTCAAAATATGGGTTCTCGTGTGCACTGGACAGATTTTCTAAACATCATCTTTATAAATTGTGATTTTGGGGTAACGGGTCTGTGTAGCTGTGTAAAATTTGGCAGTCTTGTTTTACACAACAGTCTGTCGATGCTTACCATGAACACATAATTTGTATTGCTCTGGGCAGTCTAGCGGAATGGATGGCTTGGTTTCTATTTTTGGCACGGGGACCTCGTGCACGGTGTGGTGAAAGTTCAAATAAATGGCAATGTTAATGTACATTTTGCAATAAATAAATCAATAGGGCATTTAAGTATCATTCTAAACTGGAGGAAGTTCGACGGCATCCTAAAAGAGATACGACTAGATGTCCGGACAGGTAAATTGTGCTTACACACTTACATAACCGGTATAATACTGGCTGAGGATAATTCACCATGCCAAGCTGCTAGGGGAACCTAGAATATGCTACCTTCACAGATGCATTATATCAATGAGGGCTCTACACAGCACTTTCATTGCTGCACATGGTGGCCAAATAAGCTATTGAAAAGTGTCTCATGTCGATTTGTTAATTAATTTGTGATTTTCTGTTTTCAGGGTGACTATGTTGACCCATTGGGTTACGCTTGAGTAACTTGTTTGACTTCATTAAAATTTTCAGCTAATATTTGGAATACAATGTATTAAATGTGTACTAGTGTATATCTTGTCTGTACGTTATATTCTTTGCAAATTTTACAATTTATAAAGTGGACATTTAGAAAATCTGTTCAGTGTATAGGTACTCTTACACCAGACCTTTCCAACATTGTTAAATATGGGTTGACTTTTACAATTACTGTTTCATATATCAGGCTCTGCATACATTTGAAATATGGGTTTACATTATGGGACCGTGAAACGCAACCTTACAATGTTCACATTTTCTGCTTTATTTTCTCTGTGCTAGATAAAATACAATAATAAAGCAGAACAACTTTTTAAACTGTTTTCTTTCTTTGGAGCGATTCGTAATACTTACAGTCAGGGTTTCCCGCGCATAATTTCTTGAAGTACAAGGCATCATGACTTTGTTCGACAACGAACGTATTCAAATCGTTGTTTTTAGTCGAACTAATATTAATTATACATTGTGATCACAATTTCCGAACATCAAAACCCCAAATATCCCTCGTTTTCACCAATCATTTATTCCACCTTGTATAACCATCAACATAAAATCCTTGCATCTCTATGCGCAAAACGTGCTTCCGGGAACAAAAGCGCGCGCAACAGAAGCAAGGCACGGACGCTAAACGTGCGTGTTCTCAAACTCCTCGCAGTGGTTACTTCCCCATTGGTACTCTTCAGTACTGGTGCAGTGCCTATAAATCCGCCACATTTGGGAGATATTTTTACGATAGTTTCAAAAGTTGTTTTCTAATCGACAAACAATGGACATGAATTAAGTTAGGTTTAATGTGCATTTGCTGGGTTAAATTGCAAATAGTTGGCATAGGAAATATACTAATTGAGATTGAAGTCCTAAACAGTGTAAACAAATGAGCGTGGGAGTGCCTTAATCCGCTTCCCTCTTTAGAATGCATTAGAATGCTCAAATTGCTCCAAAATATTATTGTTTTATGAATCCGATTTTCAAAGCAACTTCTATTGATTTCTGTTGACAAAGCTCCCACATTTGTTTATTCGATATTCATTTTCTAGTGTTTTAATTTTAAAAAATCAAGTGATCCAAGATTGCTTTGTGAAAAAAATCGTAGATCACGAATCGTGACAGACTTATTCTACATTTGACTATTGTTCTTATTCAATTATCCATATTAAGCAGCTCGTCGTTTGTTGTTCATACGGTGATTCAATTCCTTCATATTTATAAAATTATTTGTACAGTACTGTATAGCTCTGAAACTGAGGCCCTGCGTGGAGGACAGTAATGTGGGTCTTGAGCAGTGTGAAATAAACGAAATGGCATCTGCGCTCTAAATAAGCACGTTTCCCGCATATTTTGTGCTGCACACATGGACAATATTGAATAACGACAATTTAATTTTATCATTGTCACCATGAGGGGCCTCACAATTGCGCATGCGCAGTGTGTAATTGATTCTCCGCGTGAAGTTTATCTACATTTACGGGTTATGTATAAAACATGCGATTAAATATTCATTTACTCACAAATCAAGATAAAAGCTCGTGAGCGTTGTTAAGGGAACGTGTCTGATTGATCGCGATCAACAAAATAGTTATCGCCCGTAAACAAACGCTTCTTTGGATGAGGTGGCGGATTTAGGACAGGGGCGGTTTTAGGCACTGCGCCAGTACCACTGCCACCACGAGTTAAAACTTACAGATTTGGAAGTTTTCAGGGGAGATGAATATGAGGAGATTGAATATTTATTTCTTTACACAATTTCAAATGTATCATTATTATTTTATAACAATGACAAAGACATGTTGCATTATTGGTCCAGGTATATATATATTGCAAGTTAAAATAAAAACAAAATTAAAGAAGATAAACATAACAACCCTAGGATGTTACGTTGTCCACGTTTTTATCATGTGCTTGTCCACGATTTTATTTCGCGCCAAGTGTTTTGACTTTGGTCAAGTGGAACTTCATGCCGGCAGGGATTTCAAATTGAGCTATGATCGGAACCAGTTAAATCTCTGCGCGGAAGTCTTGCTGCATGTCTATTAAACTAAACTACCAGGGAGTCTTCTACGTAATACGTATATCTTGTAGAATGGTCCCAAATTAAACATGCTTTCGTTTTTACACAAAAATACATGTTTGTTTTATTTCAAGTACAACGTGTATAATGTCCATATCTATACTACGGTAATGCGAACGGTTGCTGTTCCATTTTGACTGAACATCCGACACAAAATTCTGTCCGTTACAAATTTTATATAAAAAGTAATATTACACCAGATTGCACAAGTTCTCAAAATATGTTTGGTATTTGAGGCTGTGCAAAATATCAAACTAAGGCCATTTTTTTCTATGTTTCGGGCAACCCGACCCTGCCTAGCGAAGGCCCCTCGAACCTAACTTGTATGCGACGAATGTTTTCCGTGAAATCCATATTCATCTGAATTTCGACAATTTTCAATGTTTTTGACCGAAATGTGTCCTAACGTTTTTGAGACCGTTGCCCAAAACACACAATACGGCTATTTCCTTTTTGGCCTCACACTGCACTCACAATGTACTGTATTACACAAACTTGTGTTACACCAGTCTTTGCAAACTCTAAAACGGTCTATGCAAAGTCTGAAACTATGGGTTCACTTTAAAGTTAGTGTTACTTCAGTCTATACAAAGTATCAAAATATCGGTTCACTTTAAAGGTAGTGTTACGTCAGTCCATGCAAAGTCTCAAAATATGGGTTAATTTTAAAGCTAGTGTTACTTCAGTCTATGCAAAGTCTCAAAATATGGGTTAACTTTCAAGCTAGTGTTACTTCAGTCTATGCAAAGTCTCAAAATATGGGTTCACTTTAAGGTTAGTGTTACGTCAGTCTTTGCAAAGTTTCAAAATATGGGTTCACTTTAAAGGGTAGTTGTGACGCCGACCGTATCTATATACGACTGTACTACAAATACTTGCACAAGGTCGCCAGAAATCGACCGACTGCATGCAGATGTTTTTCTGACTTTCGACCAGGCGTCATGTGGGACCCAAATCGGCGTCTATCGTCTGTCATCGGTCTATTATAAGCGCTGACACTCAAGTCGCATATTTGCTCGTTTAGGCGGATCCGTGATCTAGTGGTAACACGCTATATTAACAACCCAGGGGTCGCAGGTTCGAAACCCCGCTACACCCTAACCTACTAACTCGTCTTTCGCATGAGACGTTAAACCGAGGTGCAGTGTACTAGATACTTCACACTCGGCACTAAAAGACCCAGTGTCGCCTCTGGAACGGGGCGTCTTCTGTATCACGCACTGTCCCCCGTAACTGAACTAACAAGTTTTCTTGGTGGGGGGACGGGGGGCGATGGCCATATGGGAGACAATCCCGATGCACTCGATGAAAATGTACTACACACACTCGCATATTCGCGATAATATGAATCGGCCATCGCCCGATGTCTAAAATTGATCCGAACAGGCTTACAGCTACGCCGGGGCTTTAAAGTTGGTTAATTTTAATAATTTTTTAGAGTTTAACCACGTCGATATATTGAAATGCACAAATGTCCTTCAAACAGCTTTATCTTTAAAGGGACTATGTCAACGAAAAATTGGCTTCCGATTGCACTATAACTTATACTATTTGATGGAATCGCGCTTTACGAAGACATGTGCAATAAAAAAATAACAAATAATATAATACACTATAAGATATTTTATACAAACAAATAAGCAAAAAAAGTCTGAAAAAATTAAAACCCCTAGCGGGTATCGAACTCACGAATTAGGAGCCATATGAAGAAATGACAGTAGACAGCGCTTTAACCAACTGCACTATCATGTTTGGTAAGGAGTCATGTGTAAACTATGGTTATACAAAATGCTCACAATTTTGACGTCAAAATGTAAACATGAAAGGGCCAAATAAACAAACCCCATATTATAAATTTATTTTTTATCTCAGAATGCGTACACTCTTTTCCTTTTATATATACCACGTTTTAACTGTTATTATATGCCAGTATCAATACCTAAATTTCAAATTATTCTTAAGAGATTGCCCCCTTTAGGCTCTTTTAGATGACATAGTCCCTTTAAGTGGATGTTTGGCACACAATAAAATGAACAGTTCGCAATCAATTAAAGCCGCGCCTTTTTTCGGCGTAGCTGTCTAACGATCACTTTTGACCTAGATGTTTTGTAAATGTGTACCAATGAAAAGCTAGAAAAATTTGGCGCGATAAGTTAATTTTGCAGCAGTAAAATTAAAAACATGTACCACTATTCTATTGCTCAAATTTTCTTGCGCGGGACAATTTTAGGGAATGCAAATTTACAACACTGGTTTAATTCCTACCAATAAGTTTTGCATAATTTGGGGGATTTAAATCTACAGAATCTTTTAAGGCCCTGTCACAATGTGGCGGATTTGAGCCACGAGTTCGCGCGAGTTGGAACTCGCCACAACTCGCCTGGTGTCGTGTAGATCTTGTACACAGGTCGTTCTTGGTCGCAGTGATGTCTACTTATGTCTTCTTATGTCGCCAGAACTCGCCAAGCAGCGGCGAGAATTTTAAACCGTTCCGTTTAAAATTTTCGCCGTTTCTCGGCGACTGTTTATTCTCGTACGCGTGTCAAAGACATGTCGAAGGAATCTTGCGCACTCTCAAACACACACGAACACATTCCGTAGGCATGTTCCATTGTCTTCCCTGGTCGTAGCGTGTCGCCGTCTATAACGTTCTACGATATATAAGAGTTTGAGGCGGGTTTGTGAGACTTGCCTACGACATCTGCTTTTCCGTTTCTTGTAAAATGTCGCCATAAACTCGTACTCATGTTCTCACAAGTATTACAGACTCGTCCACACTCTAACATTCTCGAAGACAAGCCTTCGATAGTCGTACGCATATCTCGGCTGAACTCGTGATTAAATGTCAGTATCGTACTTGCGTCGTGTCAATGTCGTGTCACGGTTGAAGAGAACTCGAATAAATGTCGTCTTGAAACAATTCCGCAACCAACTCGTCCACTTTACGGCGAGTTATAACTCGCCAGAACTCGTACAGAACTCGAAGCTCAAATTCGCCACAGTTATAAACATATCCTCGACATACACTCTAGACCTGTACATATTATGAACACATATTCTCATTGAATGTCATGAACAGAATATTATATTAATTACTAGAATGACATGACTATTTTGTTTAGCCTAGCGGCACGCTCTATAAATACCAATTGTACGATGCTCCCATTTATTCTATTTAATATAGTGAGGTCAACACACTCCAGGTCATTCTAAAAATAGCGCGCGTGTAGCAGCCGGTGTATAGCTGTGGTAATATACATGCATCAATTAGCTTCCAGAGAATCATAAGTACTAATATTTCAATAAATGGGGAATTTATATTTATAAACTTACTATACATGTTAATTGGAGTTGCGGTTGCGTTTTATTAAGAATTATTTAGAACTGCACCTTTCTATCAACTTCTCCAGTAGATGTTACGTGACTCAGTTTTGAATACATCCGAGATATCATTGGGACTAAAGTTCTGAGAAAGTTTCATGATGATTAAATGTGGCATCTAGAGTGTTCACAAGCGTTTTTTCGGCGTAGCTGTATAACCCAAATGTTGACCTTCTTCAACATCCTATCAAATGTTGTGAAATTTTCCCGCCAATATTCCCGAATGATTAAATCCTAACATTTCATCGGCTAATTAAAACGAAATCCCCACCATTTCCTGTAAACACTGGCTCCATTTTGCTTTCGAGGTGAATATCCCGCAATAATACCTTCACAGATGCATAATATCAATGAGGGCTCTACATAGTACTTTCATTGCTGCACATGGTGGCCAAATAAGCTATTGAAAAGTGTCTCATGTCAATTTATTAATTAATTTGTGATTTTCTGTTTTCAGGGTGACTATGTTGACCCATTGGGTTACGCTTGAGTAACTTGTTTGACTTCAATAAAATTTTCAGCTAATATTTGGAATACAATGTATTAAATGTGTACTAGTGTATATATTGTCTGTACGTTATATTCTTTGCAAATTTTACAATTTATAAAGTGGACATTTAGAAAATCTGTTCAGTGTATAGGTACTCTTACACCAGACCTTTCCAACATTGTTAAATATGGGTTGACTTTTACAATTACTGTTTCATATATCAGGCTCTGCATAAATTTGAAATATTGGTTTACATTATGGGACCGTGAAACGCAACCTTACAATGTTCACATTTTCTGCTTTATTTTCTCTGTGCTAGATAAAATACAATAATAAAGCAGAACAACTTTTTAAACTGTTTTCTTTCTTTGGAGCGATTCGTAATACTTACAGTCAGGGTTTCCCGCGCATAATTTCTTGAAGTACAAGGCATCATGACTTTGTTCGACAACGAACGTATTCAAATCGTTGTTTTAGTCGAACTAATATTAATTATACATTGTGATCACAATTTTCGAACATCAAAACCCCAAATATCCCTCGTTTTCACCAATCATTTATTACACCTTGTATAACCATCAACATAAAATCCTTGCATCTCTATGCGCAAAACGTGCTTCCGGGAACAAAAGCGCGCGCAACAGAAGCAAGGCACGGACGCTAAACGTGCGTGTTCTCAAACTCCTCGCAGTGGTTACTTCCCCATTGGTACTCTTCAGTACTGGTGCAGTGCCTATAAATCCGCCACATTTGGGAGATATTTTTACGATAGTTTCAAAAGTTGTTTTCTAATCGACAAACAATTGACATGAATTAAGTTAGGTTTAATGTGCATTTGCTGGGTTAAATTGCAAATAGTTGGCATAGGAAATATACTAATTGAGATTGAAGTCCTAAACAGTGTAAACAAATGAGCGTGGGAGTGCCTTAATCCGCTTCCCTCTTTAGAATGCATTAGAATGCTCAAATTGCTCCAAAATATTATTGTTTTATGAATCCGATTTTCAAAGCAACTTCTATTGATTTCTGTTGACAAAGCTCCCACATTTGTTTATTCGATATTCATTTTCTAGTGTTTTAATTTTAAAAAATCAAGTGATCCAAGATTGCTTTGTGAAAAAAATCGTAGATCACGAATCGTGACAGACTTATTCTACATTTGACTATTGTTCTTATTCAATTATCCATATTAAGCAGCTCGTCGTTTGTTGTTCATACGGTGATTCAATTCCTTCATATTTATAAAATTATTTGTACAGTACTGTATAGCTCTGAAACTGAGGCCCTGCGTGGAGGACAGTAATGTGGGTCTTGAGCAGTGTGAAATAAACGAAATGGCATCTGCGCTCTAAATAGGCACGTTTCCCGCATATTTTGTGCTGCACACATGGACAATATTGAATAACGACAATTTAATTTTATCATTGTCACCATGAGGGGCCTCACAATTGCGCATGCGCAGTGTGTAATTGATTCTCCGCGTGAAGTTTATCTACATTTACGGGTTATGTATAAAACATGCGATTAAATATTCATTTACTCACAAATCAAGATAAAAGCTCGTGAGCGTTGTTAATGGAACGTGTCTGATTGATCGCGATCAACAAAATAGTTATCGCCGGTAAACAAACGCTTATTTGGATGAGGTGGCGGATTTAGGACAGGGGCGGTTTTAGGCACTGCGCCAGTACCACTGCCACCACGAGCTAAAACGTACAGATTTGGAAGTTTTCAGGGGAGATGAATATGAGGAGATTGAATATTTATTTCTTTACACAATTTCAAATGTATCATTATTATTTTATAACAATGACAAAGACATGTTGCATTATTGGTCCAGGTATATATATACTGCAAGTTAAAATAAAAACGAAATTAAATAAGATAAACATAACAACCCTAGGATGTTACGTTGTCCACGTTTTTATCATGTGCTTGTCCACGGTTTTAAATTCGCGCCACGTGTTTTGACTTTGGTCAAGTGGAACTTCATGGCGGCAGGGATGTCAAATTGAGCTATGATCGGAACCAGTGAAATCTCTGCGCGGAAGTCTTGATGCATGTCTATTAAACTAAACTACCAAGGAATCTTCTACGTAATACGTATATCTTGTAGATGGTCCCAAATTAAACATGCTTTCGTTTTTACACAAAAATACATGTTTGTTTTATTTCAAGTACAACGTGTATACTGTCCATATCTATATTACGGTAATGCGAACGTTTGCTGTTCCATTTTGACTACACATCCGACACAAAATTCTGTCCGTTATAAATGTTATATAAAAGGTAATATTACACCAGATTGCACAAGTTCTCAAAATATGTTGATATTTTAGTCTGTGCAAAATATCAAACTAAGGCCATTTTTTTTCTATGTTTCGGGCAACCCGACCCTGCCTAGCGAAGGCCACTCAAACCTAACTTGTATGCGACGAATGTTTTCCGTGAAATCCATATTCATCTGAATTTCGATAATTTTCTATGTTTTTGACCGAAATGTGTCCTAACGTTTTTGAGACCGTTGCCCAAAACACACAATACGGCTATTTCCTTTTATGGCCTCACACTGCACTCAAAATGTACTGTATTATACAAACTTGTGTAACACCAGTCTTTGCAAACTCTAAAACGGTCTATGCAAAGTATCAAACTATGGGTTCACTTTAAAGTTAGTGTTACTTCAGTCTATACAAAGTATCAAAATATCGGTTCACTTTAAAAGGTAGTGTTACGTCAGTCCATGCAAAGTCTCAAAATATGGGTTAATTTTAAAGCTAGTGTTACTTCAGTCTATGCAAAGTCTCAACATATGGGTTAACTTTAAAGCTAGTGTTACTTCAGTCTTTGCAAAGTCTCAAAATATGGGTTCACTTTAAGGTTAGTGTTACGTCAGTCTTTGCAAAGTTTCAAAATATGGGTTCACTTTAAAGGGTAGTTGTGACGCCGACCGTATCTATATACGACTGTACTACAAATACTTGCACAAGGTCGCCAGAAATCGACCGACTGCATGCAGATGTTTTTCTGACTTTCGACCAGGCGTCATGTGGGACCCAAATCGGCGTCTGTCGTCTGTCATCGGTCTATTATAAGCGCTGACACTCAAGTCGCATATTTGCTCGTTTAGGCGGATCCGTGATCTAGTGGTAACACGCTATATTAACAACACAGGGGTCGCAGGTTCGAAACCCCGCTACACCCTAACCTACTAACTCGTCTTTCGCATGAGACGTTAAACCGAGGTGCAGTGTACTAGATACTTCACACTCGGCACTAAAAGACCCAGTGTCGCCTCTGGAACGGGGCGTCTTCTGTATCACGCACTGTCCCCCGTAACTGAACTAACAAGTTTTCTTGGTGGGGGGACGGGGGGCGATGGCCATATGGGAGACAATCCCGATGCACTCGATGAAAATGTACTACACACACTCGCATATTCGCGATAATATGAACCGGCCATCGCCCGATGTCTAAAATTGATCCGAACAGGCTTACAGCTACGCCGGGGCTTTAAAGTTGGTTAATTTTAATAATTTTTTAGAGTTTAACCACGTCGATATATTGAAATGCACAAATGTCCTTCAAACAGCTTTATCTTTAAAGGGACTATGTCAACGAAAAATTGGCTTCCGATTGCACTATAACTTATACTATTTGATGGAATCGCGCTTTACGAAGACATGTGCAATAAAAAAATAAGATATTTGATACAAACAAATAAGCAAATAAAGTCTGAAAAAATTAAAACCCCTAGCGGGTATCGAACTCACGAATTAGGAGCCATATGAAGAAATGACAGTAGACAGCGGTTTAACCAACTGCACTATCATGTTTGGTAAGGAGTCATGTGTAAACAATGGTTATACAAAATGCTCACAATTTTGACGTCAAAATGTAAACATGAAAGGGCCAAACAAACAAACCCCATATTATAAATTTATTTTTTATCTCAGAATGCGTACACTCTTTTCCTTTTATATATACCACGTTTTAACTGTTATAATATGCCAGTATCAATACCTAAATTTCAAATTATTCTTAAGAGATTGCCCCCTTTAGTCCCTTTTAGATGACATAGTCCCTTTAAGTGGATGTTTTGCACACAATAAAATGAACAGTTCGTAATCAATTAAAGCCGCGCCTTTTTTCGGCGTAGCTGTCTAACGATCACTTTTCACCTAGATGTTTTGTAAATGTGTACCAATGAAAAGCTAGAAATTTGGCGCGATAAGTTAATTTTGCAGCAGTAAAATTAAAAACATGTACCACTATTCTATTGCTAAAATTTTCTTGCGCGGGACAATTTTAGGGAATGCAAATTTACAACACTGGTTTAATTCCTACCAATAAGTTTTGCATAATTTGGGGGATTTAAATCTACAGAATCTTTTAAGGCCCTGTCACAATGTGGCGGATTTGAGCCACGAGTTCGCGCGAGTTGGAACTCGCCACAACTCGCCTGGTGTCGTGTAGATCTTGTACACAGGTCGTTCTTGGTCGCAGTGATGTCTACTTATGTCTTCTTATGTCGCCAGAACTCGCCAAGCAGCGGCGAGAATTTTAAACCGTTCCGTTAAAAATGTTCGCCGTTTCTCGGCGACTGTTTATTCTCGTACGCGTGTCAAAGACATGTCGAAGGAATCTTGCGCACTCTCAAACACACACGAACACATTCCGTAGGCATGTCTTCCATTGTCTTCCCTTGTCGTAGCGTTTCGCCGTCTATAACGTTCTACGATATATAAGAGTTTGAGGCGAGTTTGTGAGACTTGCCTACGACATCTGCTTTTCCGTTTCTTGTAAAATGTCGCCATAAACTCGTACTCATGTTCTCACAAGTATTACAGACTCGTCCACACTCTAACATTCTCGAAGACAAGTCTTCGATTGTCGTACGCACATCTCGGCTGAACTCGTGATTAAATGTCAGTATCGTACTTGCGTCGTGTCAATGTCGTGTCACGGTTGAAGAGAACTCGAATAAATGTCGTCTTGAAACAATTCCCCAACCAACTCGTCCACTTTATGGCGTTTTATAACTCGCCAGAACTCGTACAGGACTCGAAGCTCAAATTCGCCACAGTTATAAACATATCCTCGACATATACTCTAGACCTGAACATATTATGAACACATATTCTCATTGAATGTCATGAACAGAATATTATATTAATTACTAGAATGACATGACTATTTTGTTTAGCCTAGCGGCACGCTCTATAAATACCAATTGTACGATGCTCCCATTTATTCTATTTAATATAGTGAGGTCAACACACTCCAGGTCATTCTAAAAATAGCGCGCGTGTAGCAGCCGGTGTATAGCTGTGGTAATATACATGCATCAATTAGCTTCCAGAGAATCATAAGTACTAATATTTCAATAAATGGGGAATTTATATTTATAAACTTACTATACATGTTAATTGGAGTTGCGGTTGCGTTTTATTAAGAATTATTTAGAACTGCACCTTTCTATCAACTTCTCCAGTAGATGTTACGTGACTCAGTTTTGAACACATCCGAGATATCATTGGGACTAAAGTTCTGAGAAAGTTTCATGATGATTAAATGTGGCATCTAGAGTGTTCACAAGCGTTTTTTCGGCGTAGCTGTATATCCCAAATGTTGACCTTCTTCAACATCCGATCAAATGTTGTGAAATTTTCCCGCCAATATTCCCGAATGATTAAATCCTAACATTTCATCGGTTAATTAAAACGAAATCCCCACCATTTCCTGTAAACACTGGCTCCATTTTGCTTT